>JAOQMS010000009.1:12776724-12790971 GCA_027563885.1 Erythroxylum longipes
CTGGCCTCGCAGCCCCTCGCGATCGCACATCAAGCGCGCGCCTCGCGATTGTAAGGGGTTCGCGCTGGTGAAGGGTCACGATCGCGAGTACGCGCATCCAGCGCGCACCTCGTGATCGTGAGGGGTCATGATCCCGCGCGCTCGCGATCGTGAGGACGCGCCCTCTCGATCGCGAGGGTGGGTTTAGCCGCTCGTCTCGCGGCCGCGAGACGCCCGCAGTGCGACGTGGCTTATGAATTTTTTTATTATTTACTTTATTTTGATTTTTCTTTTTGATTCTGACCTCTTTCCGTTCTTTTAGCCGTAACTTTTTCTTCCGACCTCCGATTGACTTGTTTTTCGAAGTGTTAGTTTTCTAAGACATTTTTCTACCTCTCCATACAATTTTAAAAATCTTAATATTATTTTTGAATTTATGGATTAAATCAACGTTAAAGGATCGGAGGTAAGTGAAATGAATTTGTTTGTGCGGTTTGACCTGGTGGGGAATTCCTCCCTTGTGGGATGGGCGTCTAGATGTCACGTAGGACGTCGGGCACGTGACTCGCCAGGGTGGGGTTCCAGCATAACTCCTTCTGCATTGCCCTTATCCAATGATCATGAACCTTAGCCTGATGATAAGATTGAGGTTCCTCAATAACAGACAAATTAGCTAAAAAAGACATGTATGTGGAGGAAAGATGAGGTGTAGGTATAAAAGGGAAAGTAGGAGGGGTATAATTGGAGGAACGATCTACAGAACAGTGAAGTTGGGACGTAGAAGCATGAGAGACAAAATCATTAAGCCAAGCGGGTTTAGACGAGACTCTTGTACTCCTACGTAAAGTAGAAGGAGGAATAAGACATGGCAAAGAAGAAGAAGAAGCAGAAGGAATATTAGGAGAAGAATGATCAGTGTGTGAAGGAGAGCAGTTAGGAATATCAGAAGGATCAACCAAAACATCGGAAAATTGATCAGAAGAAACCAAAGGAAGTGGAACATCCATGGGGGCAGTGGACAATGACTTATAAGGATAAGTTGTTTCATGAAAAACTACATCTCTAGAAACCAAAAATGAACCAGAAGTGATATCAAATAATCTGTACCCCTTTTGCCCTGCACTATATCCCAAAAAAACACATTTGGAAGCTCTCGGAGCAAACTTATCTTTATGAGGTTGGACATTTGTAGCAAAACACAAACAGCCAAAAGATTTTAAATTATCATACTTAGGAGGACAACCATATAAAATCTCATAAGGAGTTTTCCACTGCAGTAGTGGAGTAGGGATTTTGTTGATGAGATAAGTAGCAGTAAGAATGGATTCTCCCCAAAAAGGTTTAGGTAAGGAAGCCTGAAACATGAGAGCTCTAGCTATTTGTAACAAATGTTTGTGTTTCCTCTCCACAACTCCATTCTGCTGAGGTGTATATACACAAGACTTATGATGTAAAATACCCAAAGCAGTAAATAATTGCTGGCAATTTCTACTCAAAAACTCTACCCCATTATCAGTTCGGACTATCTTAACAGATTGTTGAAATTGAGTCTTTACCATCTTAAAAAAACTGTCTAAACATCCGAGAACTTGACACTTATGAGTCATGAAATAAGTCCAAGTCGCCCTACTAAAATCATCCACAATTGTTAAAAAGAATTTTCCCCCAGAAAGAGTAGGTTGACTATAAGGTCTCCATACATCAACATGAATCAACTGAAAAATGGACTCAGTATGAATGTGACTATGAGGAAACGTTAACCGATGTTGCTTGGCAAGTGGGCAAATATCACAAACATCAATCACTTCAACGCTTTTATTATCAAAAGGAAGAATATGTCTAAATACAGTATCTGAAACATGCCCTAAGCGTCTATGCCAAAGTTTATGTGTTGACATAGACTGTACATTATTAACAACACTTGCAACACTACACAATGAATACTTTGCTACTGTATCTGCCTTAAAAGAATCCTTGTCTAGGACATACAACTTCCTTATAACCCTTCCTACTGCCAAAATGCGATCAGTCTTCTGGTCCTGCAAAATGCAGTGATTGGGAAAGAAAGTAAAGGTAATAGATGATGAAGTAGCAAGTTTGTTCACAGATAACAGATTATATTTGAAAGTAGGAATATGCAAGGTATCTGTCAAAATTATGTCATTTGGCAACACAACATCGCCAATATGATGAACCCGATTCTGAGTACCATCAGGAAGAAAAACTGGTATGTATTTGGCAAGAAGAATAGGTTTGGTTAACAAAGAAACATCTACACACATGTGAGTAGAAGCTCCTATATCTATTATCCAAGAATCTAAATCTATATCACCAAGACTAGAAAGAGCTAATATAGGAAGGGTACCTGCAAAATCTGAGGTTTATACGATATTCACCATAAGAGGATCAGTGACAGTGTTGTTCTTAACAAGCTTCAACAATTCTTGCTTAATCAATTCAGATAGTGAAGGATTACTAGCATTGACAGTACTGTCCAGAACTGATTTACTGCTATCTACAGTGAATGAATTAGTATCATTTACTGTATTAGCATTATAAGATTTCCTAGTCCCTTTCCCTCTCTTGTTCTGTAACTCCTTGTACCAATCGGGTACACCTATGAGTTTAAAACAATTCTCCTTTAAATGTCCATTTTTCTTACAATAGTTACAAAACAACTCACTCTTATCACCATTCCCCCACTTTGTTTTGGACTGTTTGCCTCCTCCATCTACACTTTTCTTACCACCTCTAGTATTTGCTAGTAATGCACTATGATCAATTCCTTCACCAAAAACCATCTGAACTTCCCTATATTTTTCTACCCTCAACACCATAGAATATGCCTTATTAATAGAAGGTAGAGGTTCCATAACCAGTATCTGGTTCTGAACATGATCATAACTTTCATTCAATCCCATCAAAAATTGCATTAACTGATTCATGGAAGTTAAATCAGCCAGAGCTTTAGGTGCTCCACAGATGCATTGTGCTGCCGCCCCACATGTACACTGTGGGACAGGCATGAGACACCAAAGCTCATCCCATAATTTCTTTAATCCAGTGAAATATTTTGCCACAGACATATTACCCTGAGAAGCAGCACTAATCTGCCGCTGTAAGTAATAAAATAAAGGCCCATTACTCTCCCCAAACCTTTCTACCAAATCTGACCACAGTTTTTGGGCAGAATTTGTGTAGATAAAGGCTTCAACAATCTCCTTTGATATTGAATTTAAGATCTAGGATCTAACCATATAGTCAGTTCTAATCCACCTATCACACTCAACGGATCCTGAACTAGGTTTGGGAAAGGTTCCATCTATAAACCCTAATTTCATCTTAGCTCCTAGGGCAATTTTCACAGATCTACTCCAGCTCAAAAAATTGCTCCCATTCAGTACTGCGGTAACTAAACTCATACCTGGATAATCTGAACCTTGAAGATACATCTGATTCTCTTCATGCATACCTCGTAATCGGGGGTCCAGTGTTGAGCCAGTAGGAGATTCCGCAGAGACACCTTCCATTATCACGAAAATCGCAGGCTGAAATCACAGTCGTAGATGTTGAATCAAAGTCGCGAAACCCTAGCTTTTCGAGTCATCAAGAGAAGCTTCTTTCTTCACCACCGAAGAAAATACAGCTACCGTAGATCTCCAACACTCTCCTTTGTGTTGTATTTAGCTCGAATCGTCCTTCAGTAACGATCAATCACCGGGATCGTTACTTACTCTGATACCATATGCAGAAGGTTTGAGAGAGAAAAGAAAGAGTGTAAATAAACTAGCTTTGTGATTTTGTTATTTCGTCTGGTCTGTACAAAGCTAGATTTCATAAGGTATACAACTGAACTAAAAACTATACAAAGCAGAAACTACACTTTATTATGTACAAGCTAAAACGACAACACTTTCATTTAATAAAACAACAGACACAACTAAGACACAACAAACTATCTTAACAAAAGATTCAATTCAATCCTTTGCCGCTTACTTTTATTTTTATTCGTATTAATTGGTAAAGTCACACATTTTCACGCTTCCTAGAAAGCAGAGAGAACGGTGAAAGAATGGCAGTTGCAAGTATATACAGAAGAGTTCTCCCTTCTCCGCCTGCGATTGAATTTGCTTCTTCTCAAAGCAAGGTAATTAATGATGATAGTAATCTATCTTTGATCCCATCTTTCTCAACTGTTAGCTAACTAATTGATGTTCCTTCTCCGATTACCCAGCAACTGTTCGCTGAAGCTCTTCATGGAGGAACCATGCAATGCTTTTTCAAGCTCATATCTTACTACCAGACCCAATCCGAACCTGCTTATTGTGGACTTTCCAGCCTTTCCATGGTTTTGAATGCCCTAGGCATTGACCCTAAGAGGAATTGGAAAGGTAACCCTTAATCAAATTTTGATTACAATTTATAGATGGTGGGTTGCGTAGTTGGGTGATTTTGATAAGTTGTCAACACGGTCCTTTGGATTTGCCGTAATGGGTCTGATAAGCTGTGAACATGGTCCTTTGGACTTGCCAAAATGGTTCAGGTCCTTGGAGATGGTTCGATGATTCAATGCTGGATTGCTGCGAGCCCTTGGAAAAGATTAAAGAAAAAGGCATCTCTTTCGGAAAAGTCGCCTGCTTGGCTCATTGCAATGGAGCTAACGTTGAAACCTTTAGGACAAATCAGGCCTCCGTTGATGATTTCCGTAGACATGTCATTTCTTGCTCTTCTTCGGAGGATAGTTACTTGATCGCATCTTATCATCGCAAGGCTTTTAAACAGGTTTGCAGAATCTTGTTCTTCATGTTTGCTGTTACTTAAATGTTGTACCTTTTCTATTCTGCCATGAGATGCTTTTAGAAAGAACTTTTCTTTTTGTTACAGACTGGATCTGGGCATTTTTCACCAATTGGGGGTTATCATGCTGGAAATGACATGGTTCTTATTTTGGACGTCGCACGGTTCAAATATCCACCTCATTGGGTTCCTCTTACACTCCTTTGGGAGGCCATGAATACTCTTGATGAGTCTACTGGTCACCACAGGGGGTATGCTTACCATTTCAAAATTTCTTGAGTTTGGGGTTTGCTAGGCCAGCTAATTTGTTGCATGCACAATAACGTCTGTGGTCTTATTTCAATAATTTTGTGTACTTTTCCTGGGCTAGTTTATTTTTTGAATTTTGATTACTTGGTGTATGTTCAATGTTTCTTTGACTAGTTGCAGGAGTCACATAACCAACTGTAATATTGTTATATACTGGAATTTGCACATCCATTATGGTTTCAGAGCACTGAATCCACGATTCTCCTTGAAATTAAGATTATCAATAAAATTAATCCAACATTAACCTTGTTTTATATCTCTATCTCAGGTTCATGATTGTGTCAAGACCTCAGAGACCATCATCAATCCTTTATACAATGGTACTGTTTCGATTATTTATCTGTCATGTGTAATCGTCACCTACTTAAAGAGTGCTCAAACTACTGAAACAGATTGGGTTAAATTCATTAGATTTCTTGTGATTCGACATATTATGAAATACCTTTGAATTTTAAAAACTATCAATAACCCTCTATAGTTTTAGTTTTATAACATCTATCTTCCTGTTGTCAACTTCTGTTAAAAATCCTAATTTTAAACTCTAAAATGGCACCGTGTAGTACCAGGTGTAGTGCCACATAACAAAAATGATGTTGTTTTGGAGTTTGCAGTCAAGGTTTTTAATGGAAGTTGACAGCAGGGAAGGACGGATGTTGTAAAACCAGAACTATAGGGGTTATTGATAATTTTTAAATGTCAGGGATACATTAATAATTTGCAAACCACATGGAGTCCAATGAATTTAACTCAAACTGATTTTAAGGTTCTTTGATCTGTCTAGAAAGAACCAGTTTCCACTATTCAATTCTGCAGCCCATTGTGCCCTTTGCACGGTGGTCTAAGTTTTGGAGTCTCTTCTTATTTATTGCATTATATTGTTGCCTGCTTTAGGTATTATTAAGATTTTGTCGCTCTGCTCCCAAAAAGTGCTTTCGAAGGTAAGGGAATCTGCTAATCTCGATATGATGCTATCAATTCTTTGCAGAGCTGTAAAGTTGATGGTTGGACAAGTACTGTTAAGTACTTGACACAAGGTGCCCCTCTCCTTCTCCGCACAGAAGATGTGAAAGATGTGGAGAAACTTTTCTCTGTTATATTTAATTTAGCACCTACTGGTCTCAGAGATTTTATCAAGTGGATTGCAGAAGTTCGAAGACAGGATGATAGGGATATAATTTTAAGCAAAGAGGGGAGCCAAATGCTAGCTATCAAGGTTTTTTCTTAGCTTGTGTATTGTTTTGGTGTTGGTTCCTTCTATTGACGTATTTCCAGTTAGAAACCATTTAAAATACAATATCTAGATAACTTCTTTTTATTCCATATTCCATTTTTTCAAAAATGCTTGTGTGGGAAAGGCTTCAAAATTCCACTTCTATTTTAGGATATTATAGTATTTCAGAGAACTTACACGAAGATTGTTGGATTGTGGAAATTCAGGAAGCAATACTGAAACAAGTACGAGAAACTAATCTATACACATATATGAGCAGATGGTTGATTTCTGAAAGTTCAAAACAAAATTGTGTGTCATATTCAGCCTCAAAAGACACATTATCTGAAATCACTGCAGAAGCTTGTTGCCTAGGGACAAAGCTTTTAAATGGGAATTCATCTGATTGCAAGGATATTGGTAAAGCCGATGTGAAATTTCTAAAGAGTGGTGATAGTGAAAAGCCATTGACAGTGGTGTCTGGGGGTGTCAATGATGATGGCAATGGGAAAGGTATTGACATTCTGGTTCCTTTTTCCCAATTTAAGGCCGGCGGTTTATGTGATGCTGAGAAGGATGGCTGCATTTGCATGCATCCACAAACGGGAGATGCTTTTACTGTACTCATGTTTTCCTTGCCTGAGAGTACATGGTCCAACATTAAAGACGAAAAACTACAAGGACAAATGAGAAGCCTCGTATCAGTTGACAATCTCCCTAGTCTTCTGCAAGAAGAGGTAGGGTGCTTTTATCTTCCTCTTTTTTTTTTTTTTTTGTATTATGTTTCAGTTCTGTCTTTGTTTTTCTTTATTTTTGTTGTTCAATACCTCAATGTGCCTTGTAGACTTGGCTGCTACCTTTTGATCAAATAGAAATATAGCCAGCAATATACAGTCTCATTGTGAAACTGATGAAATCCAGATGAGAAATGAAAACTTATTAGCTGTCTGCAACTACCTGGTCCACAGCCTATATGTGACTATATCTGAGCCATTTTAAAAGGATTTATCAGATAGCTGGTCCAATCGTTTGGGTTAATCAAAAGACCCTTGCAACTATAGTCTCCAATAGGATTAAGATTGTTTATCATTTGTGGTATATTATTAGAATACGTTTCATGCGCAAACTTTAAGATTCAGCAGTTAAACATGTATATGTAAACTTATTTACCATTTTAAGGCTGTATTTTATGGCTTTAACTGGATCAGTTACCAATCATTTTCCTAGTAAATGAATCATACCGTGGAACATAAAGAATGTGCTGTGGGAATTTGATTCAAGATTGAACCATTAAATTGCAGCCACTTTAAGATTGTGTTTGTATAATTTAAATGGATGACATATTGTCCTTTTCGTGGAGAAGTGTTACTTAAATGAGGTTGAAGTATGATTTTCTTTCCTGACTTACAGAAATGATTATTGTGAATACTACAGTTCATGTTAACTTTGTAAGAGAATAGTTGACACAAGTTTCAGGCACTATGCCAAAATCTTGTGTCACGAACAGATGCCTTCAAACTTTTCGCTTAGAACATAGTAGTAAAATTTCTAAATTGAGAGGCTGAGAATTGACCACAAACAATGTTGAGAAGCATTTGTTGTCAGGTAATATAGAAGGTTCATCCATTCATCAGTTTGATTTTCCATTGACAGGTGTTGCATTTGCGACGACAACTCCATTTCTTAATGACTGATCTCAATCTTTCATCTCCGCCATGAGTTGCTTCCTACCCACCCTTCTATATTCCTGGCGATAAATTATGCAGATACATGCAACTTTTATGCGATTAAAGCACTTGGAAAAGAATAAACTTCTGTTTTGGTTTTTCTGAGGACAAACAAGATTAACATGTAGTATGCTATGCATAATGGACAAATTCATGAACATTTTTCAAATTCAAGCGTCAGAGCTGCAGATGCCAGCAAATGTATACTTGAACACGTACATATATTTATGAGATTGGAACTTTGATATGGCGTCCATGTGATATCTGACTAACACAATGTGCCGCTGCCTCGCATATTGTACATGTGTACATCTGACAATTCTCAAATGTTTATTTTTTTTGTCGAAACAAAATTTTCTAAGGATATTTATTAAAGTTCAGGATGTATATTAAAGTAAAATGTGACAACTCATAACCTTTTTCGTGTTTTCACCTCAACAGTGAGGTAGTGTCTATAGGTTTTCATGCATTTTAAATATTCATTTTCTAAAATTTAAAAGTTAACAAATTGACAGAAATAAAGTTCAATTATTACCTTTATTTCTACATAAATTGAATGAAAATTTTTCTAAAATTTGTAATCTTAATATTTGAAAGTGTAATTATCACATGATATTCTAGGAAAATAAATTATTTGGAAATATAAATGCTCACTGCAATATTAAGAGTTGAACTTTTATTCATAATGATATCAAAATTTTATCATAAAATGAATGGTAAATTATATTTAAATTTGAAAATTTATCTAATTTTATAATATCAGTAAGACTTGTAAAAGTATCACAAATGTTTTTAATTTCAATTTATCGCAAATATAGTTCACCATTAACTATATCATTATGGCCTCATTTGGTTAACACAGATCAGTCATTTTTTAGTTGATTGATTGTATTTATAGCTATTTGACAGGTCAAAACGGTAATGAAGATGTTTGGTTATTCACTGATTAATTGGTTGATGTCAAGTAATCAACAGAAAATGGAACAAAATTTAATACATGAAAATACAATTTTGCCCTTTGAGGATCTTGAGACTTCCATGTAGTGATGTGCAGGAGGATCTTGAGACTTCCACGGTTGTTTTAGAATGCATATGAAAGACTTCCACAGGTGAACTAAGACTTCTCTAAATAACTTTGAGATGAAGGTCATGTAAAAAAACCAGAACAAACAGGAATATAATAATCCTATTTTAAATAGTAGTATAAATATACACAGACGTTAATTCCTTTTCTGAACTTGATTCACTATGATCCGGTGACTGAATTTGAGTAGAATATTTTCTCATTATCATATCTCAGAAAGACTGTAGTTAAAGTCACCTATGTAAGATATTTTTTTAAGTCATGCCCTTATAAGTTATTTTATACATAAACAACTAATTTTATCAAACATCTTTAATAAACAGTTGATGTTATCCGTTACTTAAATCAGTTGATATAATCTGTTGTTAGTTAACTGCTGATAGAATCAGCTAACAGCTAATACAATCCCTGATTACCAAACAGGACCTAAATCTATTGTTAGTTAACTGCTGATAGAATCAGCTAACAGTTAATACAATCCCTGATTGCCAAACAGGACCTAAATGTACTCCTCTCTAAATTCACATATATACTTTATAACACCCTGTCTATGGGTACGAGAATAAATTGCTTTTGGTGTACGGCGAGAATCTCGAGCATTCTCAAATCTTCTCTTGAGATACATATCGTTTGTTCATCCTTTTGTGTTTATTATTACCTTCACGCCCAAAGCAACGATGCCAAAGCAACGATGCCAAACAGATGGGAGATTATTGGAGATAGTAGTGGTAAACACTAGAATTTTTAGTTTAACTTTTTTTAATTATTCAAATATCACGTTGTTGGGAAATCAAGGCCCAGGATATTTATACTGCATGCAATATTAGAATAATTATGAAACTTTTTCGTTTTGATTTTCTGATAGCCAAGATAACTTAAAATTCTACAAAATGATTAACACATAAATCATAATAAAACGTGAATTTTAATTTGTATCTTATTTTAAAGTTTGATCCTTTTTTTGTCATATCCTTTAAATCATTTTTTAAGTTGGTCAATCTCAACTATTGTAGTCACATGAGTTTCCGATCTCTAACGATATCTACAGAATGAATTGAGATAATTCTACGAATGTCGTAGAGAGAGTTAAGCAAGCCCTTTAGAGCTTAACCCTATTTATAATAGATTTTGAACATTTTAGTAATTGAATTGAAATTAAATTCTAATTTCAATTAAACTTTAGTTAAAAATATAAGTAATTCTAATTAAATATTAGTTATGCTCAAATA
Source organism: Erythroxylum longipes (assembly GCA_027563885.1). Lineage (NCBI taxonomy): Eukaryota > Viridiplantae > Streptophyta > Magnoliopsida > Malpighiales > Erythroxylaceae > Erythroxylum > Erythroxylum longipes. The sequence continues at coordinate 12,787,060 of JAOQMS010000009.1, forward strand.
AGATCCAATATCTCATATTGATCCTTATTTTTTAAATATCTCATATTTAATCATAAAATTTCTCAAACTTCACAATCAAATTTAACTTGATTAAAATATCTTTTCTCTCATCAACTCGTTTTTTGTGTATGACCCATTAGATTTCCAAATATATTGACAATAAATATAAATTATAACCATAAATTATATTTACAAATAGATAAATTAAACTTCTTTAATTTATCCTTAATTCTCTAATTAAGTAATTTATATCAATATATCAAGATTGACATCTAACAACATATTATGACTAGCCCAGTATTTAAAAATGCCAAAGTGGTTTTAACTAATCTTTCTGTGCATGTTTTTTCCTTATAATTCATTCCTGTCATCATACAATATTCCGAATAAACATAGAGTATGAGATTAATGTCTACTCTATTTTGAGTACAATTATATTAGTTCTCTACCATTAGTTATTTCAATTAATCACATTTGTAAATTATTTTACATAGTGTCATTCTATATTGGCCAAGGATTTTTCAAATTAATACTAATCGAGAACAATGAAGTAAAGCCCCAACATATACCCTAGAAGCATTATAACATGTCTAGGGGTTATTAAGAAGTGAACATAAAGAGTTAAGTGCATCTAAGCATAGTAAGTGATATAATGATAATTAATTTAAAAGACAGAGTAAATTGGTAATTTGTTCATTTCGGCATAGTCATGCATAATTATTTGTGAAATATGGATTAGAATGAAATCAATTGATAATATTATATGTCAATGTGGGAACTAAAGGAAGAAGAAGGATCAAATGTGAATTTTGCCTAAAGTCAACATATGGTCAAATAGGATTGAAGTATGTGTGTGATAGTTGTGATTTGCACTATGTTTTAATTTGTTAGGTATTTAGTGTTAATTTGAGTGTTGAGTGTATGTTTAGGTTTTAATTGTGTTAGTTTATGTGTTTAAGTGTTTTTATGGGTTAGTATGAGTCTTTCAGCTTAAAAGTTATGTTTTTGAGGTACCTTGATGTGTTAGTATTTCAGGGTCCACGGCGAAGAATGGAGAAGTTTCGAAGAGTTTAAGGCCAAAACCACAGCCCACGATGGTGAGAGAAAGATGTGAACCATCAGGTTATAGGCTGATCCTAGTCACGATCGTGACAGAGAGGCCAGAACCAGGCCACGATTTGGTCACGATCGTGATAGAGAGGGTTAGACGTAGGCCACGATCATGGCATGCAGGGCCACGATCATGGCCTGCATCGGGCAGAAATGAAAACAGGTCAAAACGTCAAGTTTCGAGGAACTTTTCCGACCATTTCGACCCCGAACAAACCTAGCGTTGCCAAGATATTTAAGGAACATAAAGAATAGAAGAGAGGGCCTTTTTGCATTAGCTGAATTCTAAAACCCTTGGAGAGCTTATCTAGAGATTGAGGAAGGAAACAAAGGAAGAGAGACACGGAGAAGAAGCTTTCCGCGAAGTACTTCCCGGAACAGGTGGTTTCCCGCCGTTGCTACCTCCACTAATCCATTCCAATAGTAGTTTCCGATTTTATTCCAATTTTATTGATGTATAGAATTGGGATAGTCGTTGAGAATAGGTTTTGTTGAATGTTGATTTTTTTGTCTAAATTAGCCTTCGGGATTTTTAATCTTTGAGATTAATGAAGTTTAATTTATTGTGTTTTCATTGAGTTATTCGTGATTCAAGTTCTGTGCTTAATAACTTGGCAACAAACTGAGAGGGTGAACTGAGTGAATATCATCAAATTGGGCTAACGAGGGTTAGGTATTTTGATAGATAAAGAATTGAATTAAACCAGTAAAATTATGTAACAAAAAATTGAGCATAGGTTTCTGGTAGGTTATTGGACAATTTCAGAACTAATTTAAGTTTTGGGTTAATTGGAAATCGAGAGATTACAATTCCATAATTTAAATTAGGTTTTATAAATTAGGTTAAAGATTATAACTTGAGAAAGAGTAATCCATCCTAGAACTGTCTAGAGTCGGTAATTCAGTGATTCCATAATCAATTAGATTTTCATCAAAGTTGCATAAAACCCCCTTTCTCTCAACTGGTAGTTCCTAGGTTGATTCTTGATTGGGTTATGCAATTTGCCATCTTGTTTATAATTTCTGAATTTAATTCTTGAGATTGATTGCTTGATTGATTTATTTTTTGCGCAGTTTGTTATTTTGATTTATTGCAAATTTGAGTCAAGCCTTAGGTTTTAGGATTAAATTACTCCTCCTCGTGGGATCGATACCTTAGGTACTACATGAATGACCTGTGCGCTAGCGTTATTATCGAGGTTATAAATATTATAACTAAGCATACGTAAACTGTCGATCAAATTTTTGGCGCCGTTGCCAGGGAGGCGATTAGTTTAATTCTTTAGTTTAAAGCTTTTCTAGTATCTTTTGTTTTTAAATAAAAAAATTGGGCATAAAGTAGAGACACATCAAGACATCTTAGAATGAGAATGAGACACCTGAAAATTTGAATGTTAAGAGGAGATAAAAAGAACGATCATGGAGGATGTATATTATAGGGAGCAAGGGATATTTGCAAAGTTCAATGAGCCCTAATTTGGATGGGGAAATTATCATTCTTATATGAACCCGTACACTTCGGGGTGCTAGAATCAACTAGATTTTTGTTGATCCAACAATGCAAGTATTCACATAGGAAATCAAGACCTATTTGAATTTCAACATGATGAATCCAATTCATGGGATTCCAAGCTAGACAAAATTATGGATAAGCTCACGGATATGAAAGAGAAACAAAAGAGATTGGAAGAGAAGTTTGAGCAAGTAGCAGAAGATCATGTCTCTTCTGTTCACAATCAAGAAGTTCGAATAGGCCAGCTTTCCACGGAATTTTGTATGCAAAGTGTGAAAAACTGTTTGTGCAATATGAAAGTAATCAATAGAGCCATGTCAGGATATCGCACTTAGGAATGGGGTAGAGCTAGAAGAACCAGTGAAAAATCAAGCTAAACCTGACCTTATAAAAGACCAAGAAATCAAGAAAGAGGATGAAGAAAAGAATGCCAACCCTCCCTTGAATTCACCAGTTCTTGATATACCATCTTTGAATATCGAAAAATATTGGGTAGATGTCCATGAAGAGAACCCTATCTTTTGGATTAATGATGACCAAGTGACATTAAACATGAATGATGCATTAAAGAATCCGAAGGAGAGTAGCCCATTTAGGATAATTGATGTGTTCGAATCTTATGAAGAACAAGAGGACGAAGAACGAATGATAACATACATCGAGTTTGAAAAAGCTATGAAGGTCTTTGTTCGTGAAAGAAAGAAGTAGAGGAGACGAAGGTGATTAAGGAAGAAAGAGAACAACTCACCTTCTTACAGGACAAACTGTTGGATTCAGTGGAAGATTCAGGGAGTTTTGTTATTCCCTGTTTGGTTGACAGTTCACTTGAAAGAAGGAAATTTGTTGAACCTATTTGTCGGCCCCCTGAATCTTTTTCCATTAACTTAAGCATAATAGCTTATGGAATAAATGCATGAGAAGAAATTGAGGGTATTTTTGGTATATAGCTTAAGTACCAAGGGTAAAGTGGACTTTTAGGAAAGGCTTGGTGGACTTGTCTTCTTGGCAGAGGGTAGCGTGAATGGGAGTGAAAGAACAGAAGTAGTGAGGCTTCGAATGAGAGTGAAAAGAAGAGAGTTATGAGCTGAGTTGCCATTTTTGTAAGGCTTGAAGAGAGAATCCGAGTGTACTCAAGAGGGGAAAAAGAAACACTTCACTCAAGTGCTTCTTAACTCCTTCTTATATTTCCTTAGTCCTTTATCAATCCTCTTAGGTTGACCCTCAATCCTCTAAGAATTATCGTCTTAAACCCCTTCGTCTGTGAACAGTAACACAGACGAAGTCCGTGT
>JAOQMS010000009.1:12791071-12803363 GCA_027563885.1 Erythroxylum longipes
TTTTATTTACTAAATTTATTTTATTTATATTTTCTTTTTTAATTTAATATTTTATTATTTATAATTTTAAATTTATATAACTAATAATATATTTTTTAATTATTTATCCAACAATTAATAGTTTATTAAATTAATAGACTTTTTAGTCATTTTATTTATTTTCAGCAACTGCAATCGCACTTGCCAAACACCTATTTTCACGTTTCAGCAGTTACCAAAACAACAATCTCAAACATATAAGTACCTATTGAGAATAAGTACTTATCATTTCAGCAGGTTGATTTCAGGATATTATCAACCGTCACAGCTCCCCCAAACCAAGCCTAAGTTGACTCAGTTTATGAATTACAACTTCTCGTTAAATTGCTCTCAAGCTTTTAAAATTTGTCATTTAATTCTTCTTTGCACCGTTGCCATTTGCAACGTTTTATAACTCCCGGGTAAAGTAAAAAAAAAGTTTCAATAAATCGACAATATGCAAACATGTAAATTTTAAATATATATTTTTATTTATTAAAATTTAATATTCATATATAAGTGACTCAATTTATAAGTCCACATATTCAACAAAATATTAAATGATCATAACATCAGCTAATAATATCTTATAAATGTCACTAACAATAAAATCACTAAAAATAGTAACATTAATAACAAAATAGCAATAGCAACAATCAAACAATAATATTAGACTGAAAAATACTAAGAGAATTACACTAATAATCACACAGATAATCATGATTTATGAAAACAAATTTCTCCGTGCATTTCTAGATGCAAAATCATTAATAATATTATTAAGATCAATATTGTCCAACATATCCTTCTAGATACATAAAATAGCTAAATCGTTCAACATATCTTGTGACATTAATGACCTAAAGTAGGTTTTAAATAATTTTAACTTTGAAAAACTTCTCTTAACTGATGCTACAGTTATAGGTATAGTCAATAAAATTTGATAAGAAATTGAAATACTTGGATAACAGTCTGCAGCTTTAACAAATTCTAAAATTTCAATTGATGACATTAACTCGTTTGGCAAAGTCATTTACAATACTTTTAATTCAGAAAAAAGATAATATAAATTTACATCGGACACATTATCATAAGAAAAAGTTGTTGTAAAATTAGTGCAGCATTCTCTTAATTGTTTATCATCTAATGACTTCAACTTCTTTGAATCAAATAAGAATTCAAAAATATTTTCAAATGTCGTTAGTTGTTCAAATATATCCTTCAACTAGGTAATTTCCATATCCACAATAACTAGAAAGTAATTAACTCTGAAAGAATCCTCAGCTAATTGTATTTCTCCATCGTGATCAATTTCATCAGATTGTCTTTTCCTAATAATACAACGTCTAGTTGGAAATAAAGGCTCTACATTCATCTTTTGTGCAAGACTTTTGACAATATTCATACTAGAGGCAAACTCTTCATCTCTATATTTCTTTAAAAATACCATCACACCTTCTAATTGCTTTGTGGTAGTGTCAATGCACATAGATTTAGACTGCAACATTATACTCACCATGTTAATAGCGAATAAAATATCATACCAAAAAACCATACCAAGTAAAAATCAAAACTCTCAAGTACACTAACCAAACTTCCTGCTTCACTCTTTAACTTGGCATCATCACAAGATTTAGATAATTCCATCAAAGTTAATCTTATTTGAACAGCTTGAAATCTAATAATGTTAACACTTTTTATTCGACTCTCTCAACGAGTGTTAAACAATGATTTTATGATTAAGCCTAAAAAAAATCAAGTAAGACCTTCCACCTCTTAGGAAAACTTGAAAATAATGCATATATGTATTACACAGCTCCAAAAAATAAACAGCTTTAACACAAGAATGTGTCATATCACTAAGAGTAAGATTAAGATTATGATAAACACATGACATATATAATGCTCTCAGATTTATTTCAACTAATCATTTTTTAACCCTTTGGTGTTTTCCCTTCATATTAAAACCATTGTTATACTCACATTATAGACATTAAGATCAAAAGACTTAAATGCATTCAATAATTCATTGAAAAGTCCCAATCTATATGTGTCGTCCACCTTCAAAAACTCTAAAAAGTACTCCTCTATTTTTATTTTTTTATTTGACATATTCACAGATCGCACTAACAAACTTATTTATTATCGATGACTCAAATCTAGGATACAATTAAGAATAATAGAAAAGTATTTCACCTCTTTAATGATCCCTATAATAAAACTTCTAACATTATTGGCCAACAGAGAAATCAACTCATTTTGAATTTTATGACTAAGATAATGATGATGAATTTCATGATTTTGAATATGTCTAACATGATCTTGCATTATTACATTAAGTATAACAATCATCTCAATCAATCCTAAAAAATTACCATTACTATCTTGGAAAAGTTTCTCATTGGATTCTCAAAAAGCCAAATTATATTTAGCAAGATATTTCAAAACTAAAACTATTCTTATCAAAAATTGCCTCCAGCGTTCTTTCTACTTTACAATTTCTTGTTGAAAATCTTTATCAACTGTTTGATTTTTGCTCGATCTTACTCTTAATTCATTCCAAGTTCTCATATGCTCAATGAAATTCTCATATTCTTTGAGTCTCTCACTAAGATACTTCTAATCTCTAAATCCATAATTTGCTAATGCACTTTGTTTTCTATGAGATTTGAACAACTTGCAACAAAAACAATATACTTTATTTATATGTTTAAAATAAACTAACCATTTTCTATCGTTAATCTCTTTATTACTCAAATTTCTATAATAATAAGAATATGAAAAATGTCGAGAGGTATTGTCTAAAGGAAACACAAGATTCAATTCTCTTACAGGACTTTTTTCAACTAAAATGTCGCTTACTTTATTATCAAGATTATCCCAATTTCTAGGATCATAAATATCCAATATAGGGCTTACTTGCTCATCTGCCATTAAATTTTCTAAAGTGGATGCATTTGATGCATAATCATGCTCATTCAAATTTTTAATATCTTCATAAATGTGAATCTTATCACTTAAATTTTCTTTATGTTATTTAAAATTACCTTTACCTAATTTGTTATGATTCTCGCTAGAGAAGCCTACTCTTTTAATAAATTTATTAATTGCTCCTTTTGGGATTCTATTACATGTTCAACTTATTTTATTTTTCCCCCCCTTATTTTTACTTCCAAATAAATGCTTTTTGGGAAAAATAGTATAAACCAATTATAACATGATTAGACTAGAAAAAGAACAAAAGCACCTGTATGAAACTGGAAGAAGTATGCAGGAACAACAGAACACCATAGGTTGACAATATATCACAAAGATATATCAATAGTATTATATGTGAGACAAACGAAAAAATAAAGAGCAAATTTTAATGATAGATAAAAACTAATTTCTAAAAATACAAGAAATTAACATACTGAGGAGTAAATTATATTATAATTTTGCCATGTGCTTGTAGGAAGAGGGATGTAAAATTTTAATATGAAAGATGAAGACTTAGTGAGAGGACCAAGTCTATTATTAATCAATTAAATGCTAACAATAATAGGTTAAAGATTAAGAACAAGAAGTTAAAAGAGGAAATTGCTATATAGAATGATGGTAAGTGCATGGAAGAGATGCATAAGAAATATGGTGAATTAATAGCAAAGATGAAAACAGGCTACCTGGACTTGGGCCAAAACTTTTTTTTCCTATTTCAAAATTTGATCGAGCTTAAAATGTTTAATTCGAGCCTAAAACTTTATTGGACACGAAACATTTGGCTCAAACTCAAACTTGATTAAGTTTTGGCACCCCTAAAAATTGTTAAATAACCATTTCATCACAATAGCTTAAGCTGTTGTGTGAGGCCAACTCAATTGATTTTATATATTCTCTAATACACCCCCTCAAGTGAAAACCCTTTGGACTTGAAACTTGCACAGGCCTACTTTACCTTGTTCTTAATTTAATTGGTGGGTGGTAGGATTCGAACTCATAACTACTTGGTCACAGAGGCTCTGATACCATGTTAAGCGACCATTTCATCACAATAGTTTAAGTTGTTGAGTGAGGCCAACTCAATTGGTTTTATATATTCTCTAATAAAAATAACTATTCACCAATCTACAAAATGGCATGATTTTGTAGAGTTATTTATAATGAAAGAAGTTTAGGTTTTAGATTGGGTTCAAATTGTAAAGCTTAAGTCGAAGTATAGTTCAAAGTCTAGAAAAACTCTAGTTTAAATGTAGCTTGAAACTTGAGAAGAAAAGGTTTAAATTTGACTCCAAGCTTAAATTTTTTGTTAAAAAAATTTGAATTCAACTTAAAGTTTAGTTAGCTCGGACTAATCATATTGACATTGGATTGAGTTAAAACGGGTTCTGATCCTTTTTTATTCCTTAAATGACATAAGTTAAGTGCTACTGAAATATATAATTACTGTTTATTAAAAAGTTGAAAAATTTTAACTTCGTCAACTTTCACTATACTAATTAGTTAGGAAACAATGACATTGTTAGTAGGTTTTGTTGGATTAAAACATACATATAAGTTACGTAGACAAATGCTATAATTAAATATTATAGAATAATTATATTATCAGCTTATATGGTGAACTCGTTGTTGGAATTGTATGTACATATTAGTGTTTTATTCAGTAATACTATAACATTTTAATAAGTTATTAGTGAATAAATATATGTAATTACTTAGAGGTTTAAATTACTTTTAAAAAAATAAAAACAAATGATACCTAACATATTTATAAATATGAACACAATTGTTTCAATTTCAAAAGTAAAAGAATGCACTCTTTTCATGCCAAAAGATAATCCTTTGAAATACGGCTTAGAACATATGATTGTTTCAAATTAAAAAAATGAACACAATTTTTAAGTTTTTAATCTTTTGACCTGCACCTTATTTTTCTTTCTATAACCTGCATCATTCGTATATTGTCTCACATGCATGTGAGTCCACCGGAAATAGCCTCTTTACTATGTAGGGGTAAGGCTTCGTACTACCTGACCTCTCCAGATCTCGCTTCATTGCCGGATTTTGGACTGGGTGCTGCTGCTGCTGCTGCTGATGATGATGATAGTATATAAGTTAAATAAAGTGATGCTCTTCTTACTACTCCATTACAATCCTTTAGGTTATCAATTTGAAATTAAGAATTAGATTTAATAGTTATGAATCTTTCTGAGTTGGTTGTTATTGTCTGGACCTTTTTTTTTCCTTTTTGTATATAAATTATAATTCTAATAATGGAATAGTGTTTGTATAAATTAAAAAACTTCATAAACTTAATTTCATACATTTATTAGCTTACATAGTATTAGATTAAACTAGTTGACTTATTAAAGTGTACTATATACCCTCCAATCCTTCTATCTTTGCCTCTGACTCTTCCTCTCCATCTTACCATTAGTTCTTGAACTTCTTATTCTTTTGTCTAATAACTTTATTTGTGTGTGTTATGCTAGTTGATGTAGTATACATGAATGCTAATGGTTGAACTCCCCATTTATGGTTGCCTATGTTAATCTTGAATGATCTTGCCATCTATTAACATTTGATAAAAAAAATCAAAATTAGTAAAATAATGAACATATAACCTTTTTGTTAGCTGTAATGAAATATTACCTTTTTTATATGTGATGCATTTTTTGAATGATCTTTGGTTATGCCATTATTATATGAATGTTGTGTAAGTTATTCTCCTTTCACATTTGGTACTTTTTTATGTTTTAGGTTATTCAAATTTCTACCTCTTTTTATCTTTTTTAGGGTGACTAGGTATTCTCCTAACTAGTGGTAGCTCAATCATTTAACATAAGTTCAAAATCTTGGTACATCAAGTGGCTTAAGAGAATAATTATATGTTCGCATATACTTGTCAGTATTGTAACATTTGTTTACTAAGTTATAAAGACTATGATAAATTGCAGCTACTACACAAGAATATGAAATTTATGTCAAATCTCAAGTTTTGTATATACAAGTGTCACTGTTAATTCTTATACAAATGTGTCTAATCCATACTCTACGTACGTCATATCCATCAGATCCATTCTCATCAGGTCATTCTTAAAATTAACACACAGATTTACAAAGGTTATGAGATTGGTTCACAAACAAAACACATTTAAGTTAACCCAACTTAATTGATAATTACAAACAATTAAAATTTGTAATTAAAAATTAGATCAGAAAAATAATATTAGAAACCCTAAAATATTTTAAGTAATTCATAAATTAACTTATTACAATATGCTAAAGTCATCAACAATTAAATCAACTCACATTTTCATTACCATACATTAAAGTTCACATTATAAGTTGCGATCTATTTCTTTTATGTTTTTTATCGCTAATATATAATGAAAGGAGGATAGAGTATAACTTGAAAATTTCTTGGTTCTAATGTCTTACTTCAGTTGTGCTCCACGAAATGATTCCTTCAAGTACTTACAAAACAAAACTATGAAAGTGAAAACAAAAACAAAAACCCTAAAATATTCTCAATTTGTAAATTAACTTACCTCAATGTATTAAGATCACCAACAATCATCCGCGCTTACGTCTTCAACAACATGCATAAACATTCACCTACCAAATTCGTAACAAAACAATTTAAGGAGCAAATTTTATGTTATGTGTTTTTAATTAAAATACATTGAGAGCCATCAATATAATTTTCCCACCAGCAAACAATGCAACTTGTAATTTATTAAAAATCGGTTGTGTTGTGTTGATCAATTCCTTGATAATGATAAAAATAAGATTTAAACAATACTTTTTTGAAAATTTGAGGGCAATGAGACAAAAAATTGAGTTTAAAATTTTGAATTCACTTGAAATAAAAGTTTTGAGTACCAAAATTAATTTTTTCATTAATTTATTATATGAATATATATTTGATATGGCGTATTTCAGTACAAAATAATAAATAATTACATTTTTATTAACTATTTTAGTCCTTTAGAAATTTTACGTAATTAATTAAATTATAATTCACAATTTTAAAATAAAAATATTAATTAAAGAGTTAAATTAAATTACTCGTCGTCAAACCAAAAAAAAAACGCCATGGACGATCCATCCCGTTGTTGTTAGGTCTTAGGAGCGGTGTACCCAAAACTTGTAGGAATTATTAAACGCTTTAACCACCCAAGTGCACGTGTATCAGTCTGCTTTATTATAAACCAAACCAACACCTGGTTTTTGCCTTCCGCCACTTGGGCTGCAGCTCCAAATTTTTATATTTTTCACAAAAAGAAAATGTTAGTTGATCATACCGAATTCACATAACCCTATTCCTCTTCATATACGAATAGGGTTGATATGTTGTTAATCAGGTCATATGAAGCCCAATTAACAACCATCTGCCCTTTCTCCAATTGTAATTACTGCAAGGAAATCATGTTTTTTAAATACGGGATAGGCGTGAAGATCACATAATAATGCTATCACACTCACTTATGATCATCATATAAACAGTATGATTTGTTAATCCGTCCAAATCAAATGTAAGTGAATTCAATTTGTAGAATTGCTCAAGAAACTAGAAAAGCCTGCCAATTCTCAGAGTTTATCGCAAGATCCTTCCAACATACCAAAACTGACAGGATACAATAAAACCCAACCACTTAATGAAACCAAAATATGATTATGAGTCGAGCAGAATTTACAATCATCTCTTTCATTTTTTATTTTTGGAAGCCAAAAGATCAGATCTAGATAACGCATGATGGTTTTTTTTTCCCCTACATATAAAATCAATACATTCACTGTTACAATCTGACCCTCCCCGAGCCCCACAATTGCCACCGACCACCGTCATCAGTGCCGGAATTACATTTTTTGGTTGGAGTGGGATGGGTCCAGTGGAATTGATATGCGTGTCAAGAACACGGGCTTACTACCTTCCCATTTGTAGGATGCGAGCGAGCTGGGCCGGGTTGACAATCCCCGGCAAGTGGGCCCCATCACTCTTCAACAAACTTGATACCTCCGCGTACCTCTCGTAGCTTTCTTTGCTCGGCTCGGCTTCCGCCTTGTGGCTCTGTTTCATCTTCTTCATCGGCTCCAAGCCGGAGGTTGGAACAGCCTCCGCTCGAACCTGGTCCCACGGTTGCCCGAAGAGTGTGCCTCTGGTGAGGTACTCGTGGGCCAAGAAGCCAGCTAGGAATTGGTTAGACAAAACAGGCTCCGACGGTGCACTCACCTTCGACGATTTCATTTCTGTCGTGGACTGCGGCGGTGGTGGCGGCGGCGGTGGAGGAGGAGGAGGAGGAGGAGCAGGATGATCTTTTCTTGGTGTTGTAAGCGGCTGCGGCTGTTGTTGTTGCGGTGGTAACGGTTTCAAGGGATCAAAACCGTCTCTCTCTTTCCGCTTATTTGACGTCACAACGCGACGAGGAGGGAGACGCATCGTTTTGGTGTTCATCCTTGTCGTTTTGATGCATGCCACGTTAGCAAAAGCAAAATTGAATTTTATAATAGAAAAGACTGGCTTCTTAGCATAACATAGCTCCTCTTTTGCCTTGGTAGAGGCTGAAATTTAAAAAAGATAAACAGAAAATGGAAAAAAACCCAAAAAAAAAAAAGAAACAAGTGGTTTACTTATGAGAGAAGGTTAAAAAATTAAAGAAAAATTTGGAAAAGAGTGAAAGAAAAGCAGAGGATGAATTGCTGGGGGACCTGAACCTGGGCTGATTAGGGGTTGATTTAAGGCACTAATTTAGCACTCAACACAAATAAAATTGTAGACAGAGAAAAAGCGAGACGGAGGGGAGAGTAGAGAGAGAAAATAAAATTTGAGCAAGACATAGTGAGGGGTTGTTCACTATTTATAGAAGTAGAGATGAGCGACTACCCCTGTTTGTAGACAAAATTACAAAGAAGTCGAAGAAGGTACTGAAGTTACCTTTTTGCCCTTCCTTAATAGCCGTGGTTCATGGTTCGTGGTTAGCCCTATTGCCTTTTTCCATTATTCTCTACTTGAGTTGAGACACTCTTTCATTCTTTTTTCTGTGTTTAGATTTGTAGTCAATATTGGATTTGAAGAGCAAAGACTCAACGTTCATGAAATCCATTCCTTTCCATTATGATTTTGAGCTTTTCCCATTTCTCAAGCATTCAATATTGGAACAAGAATTACTAACTACCATTCATATTACTTACACATATACACCAACAAATGCTTCCCAGTTCTAATCACACTCTTCACTCGTCCCATAAAAAACAACATTTTCTAAGAACCAGATCTTTTGTACCCACTATAATGTACCTATTCTGTTCTACTCAATTTCAACCATACAAATGTGTAGGAAGTCCCACACATTTGTATGGCTGAGATCGCGTAGAACATAATAAGTACACCATAGTAGATACAGAGAATCTCAAGTACATTTTTTATACTTTAACTATAAAAAAATACAATTTATTCTATAATCTAACGAATACTGGAAACTAACTGACGTCTTTGTCAACAAACCCATCGCCTACTCTACACCTTATTTGGATCCTCTCAATTCTAAGATAATATATGGCTGGCTATGTGGTGCTCTAAATCCCAAATATCACTCCATACCCATTGTAATTTGTCCCCTTTTCCTTTTAATCTAATTGTTAAGTCGTTGGCACTGTCCCCCCACTATTGACCTTTATACAAGGCCCATACCCATAGGTCTCGTTCAAGCCCTTTCCAATCAAAAACAAAAAAGAAAAATCGTACATTTCAAAAAGAGTTTTAGCTTTTCCTTCAATTTCTAAGGGAAAAAAAAAAGATTTTAGCTTACTCATTTTCTTAAAAGATATTAATCTTGTATTCCATTTACAGAAACTATACTGTCCCGTGTATGATATGGAATCAACTTTCTTTATATATGCTACAAGCATCGTTAAAAGCGAAAAATTGTGAATCAATTATGTGATAGGAAATTCAGATATTTACGTGTTGGAGATATGATTGTTAAATTGTGAAAACATAGTATATGCATTTAGTGACAATTAGGGCTTTCACTAAAATTCCGATCTTTTTATAAAACACAGATTTCAATGGGGTCAAACTATGTAGAGATAATACTTGTATATATATAGGGAGTGGAGTGGGGACCTAGCCACAAATAGTAACCCTAGGCCTACCCATCATGGGCCTTAAGGTTAAGCCTATACCATTAATCACATTAACGATATAAAATGCTTAAGTCTAATAAGAATCACAATATTAGTGAATTATATCATTAGTCTGTTTTTAATAAAACTAAAATGACAATTGATTATAACCCATAAAGTATATTCTAACATGCATAACACTTCAATATGATATGGAATCAACTTTCTTTATATATGCTACAAGCATTGTAAGAAGTGAATAATTGTGAACCAATTATATAATAGAGAATACAGTTACTTACATGTTGGAGACATGATAGTCAAACTGTGAAAATACTGCGTAAGCGTTTGATGATGGCTAAGGCTTCCACTACAACTTCGATCTTTTTAGAAAGCACAAATTTCAATGGGACAAATTATGTAGAGATTATACCCTAGACCTGTCCATCATGGACCTTAAGTTTAGGCCTACACTATTAATTATATTAACGATATAAAGTGCTTAAGTCTAATAAGGATTACAATATTAATGGACCATATCATTAGCCTATTTTTAATAAAACTAAAACGACAACCAATTGTAGCCCATAAAATATATTCTAACTAGCATAACACTTCAATATGCAAAAACGTCTTGAGTTTTATGTGTACTATAGGCCAAATATAAAGGAGGTTTGATCATCAACGCATCATGTCATGTATAATATTGGTAGGAAATGTCCACTCACTTGACAACCTTGTTCACCATTCGGAGTACATGGAAAAGTTTTGATGTACAAGTTTAGTCAAGCATAATCTAAGTCCAGTCTAATAAGCATGATGCCTTCAATTAAAATGTAACCAACAAAGTTCCAACCAAAAAAAACCTAACGTAATAATAAATTTATCAATATTTAAACATTTTAAGATTTTTTAATTCAGTAGTATATTTTTAAAAATTTTTAATTTAATAATTAAATTTTAAAAATCTTTTTAATTCAAATTAAAAGCTATTTTTAATGTAATATGTTTACTAAATATCATGTAAATGTATATCTATTAACTACATAAAAAAAATTGTTTTTGAATTGAATTGTACGAAATTTAAAATTTTAATTATTAAATTAATTTTCTTAAAAATTAAACAATATATTTAAAGATAAAAACTGAACACTTTTAAATATGATATTTTTTCTTATTCTCAGAAATATAACAAATACTTTAAATATAAAGAAAAAAGATGGAATTTCAAAAGAATCCATTAGATAAATAATATTTATAGTTGATAACCTTACTTTTTGACTTCTCATACGTGGACGAAAGATTCGGGAGAATCACATTATCACAAACATCAATTTATAAATTGAACCGAGGCTTAAAATAAGTAATTATAAAAACTAAAATTCCTTGGAGTGAACAATTAATTTGACTAAAGTTAAATCTGATTCAATGATGTCACATCAAATTGGATATTAGGCCTACTGCCTCAATTTGTGGGCTACATTTGACCGATTGGGTTAGATCAAATCCAACAATAAAAATCTTGAGAATATTACGTCAATCTTTATATAAATATTTTAAAAAATCATCCAGTTTTTATTTAGTCACAGATTGTCCACATATTCAATAATTAGTAAAAACCAAATCATATTTCGAATACTATATCCGTTTTTATAATTTGTATATTATACAAAGTAATATTAATAATAAACTTATTTCTAACTAAATAAACATGTCAAAATTATATATTTAATTTATGTAATCTAAACAAGGAGTTCCTCAACATTGTCTTGATGTCTTGGATTTGTTACTTCGACAACATCAAAAATAAAACCCATATCATTGTTAACAACAACTAGAGAAATATTAACATATTCCTCTTTAAAGACAATGTCTCACCTTATCTCCCCTCTCAAACTCAACATCCTCAAAGAACCGGGATTTCCCATCTCAAAAATTAACATTGCAGTAAGATCATAAAACTTGTAACTCCCAGACCTTTCAGAATATCCAACAAAATAGTAACTAAAATTTTCTGGAATCCAGTTTCTTTTTATTGGGCTTATATGGCCTCGCCTCAACTGGATGCCCCAAATGTACAAGTGTTTCAAACTGGTGTTGGACCAATGGAGGTTGACAAATTAAATCCTTCTTTGTTTTGATAATAATAAAACTAAAGAATTGGTTAAGT
>JAOQMS010000009.1:12818028-12834941 GCA_027563885.1 Erythroxylum longipes
ACTTAAGTTACATGCCAAAAATGCCCTCAATTCATTCTTATGCATTTATTCCATAAAATATTATGCTTAATTTAACGGAAAAAAAGTTTCGGGGGCCAACAAGTATAGATTATATTGTCCATCTCATAGAACTAGGATTGTGGAATCAAGAAATGCAAAATTTCTTGAGAATGACTTGATCAGTGGGAGTGGTTAATTTCAAGAAATAGTTTCTGAAAAGGACCATTATGAAGCTCAACCCTTTGGTTCAATTGATAGATTTATTATCATTCATACCCTTGAAATTGAAACAGATGTTAGTAACCATTTACTGAAGTTTCAAAAGATTTTGATACTAATCTAGTAGATCAAGTTATAAATGAGGAACAACAAGAAATTGTTGAGCAACCGATTAAAAAATAGGTTGAGCAACAAGTTCTTCGAGAGGATGATGATATAACATTGAAGAGATCAACTAGAGTTAGAAGGTCAGCAATTCCTAGTGATTATATAATGTATCTACAAGAGTCAGACTATAACATTGGAGCTGAAAATGATCCTAAAATGTTTTCACAGGTCATGAGTTCTAAGGAATCAGACCTGTGGTACAATTTCATGAAAGATGAGATGGATTCTATGGAATCTAACCAAGTATGGGATCTTGTTGAGTTGCCTAATGGTGTGAAATCAATTGGATGTAAATGGGTATTTAAGAAAAAGAAAGACTCAAGAGGCAGTATTAAGAGACATTGGCATTAAGATCCATCGAGAAAGATCTCGAGGCATTTTAAGTTTGTCTCAAGAGACCTATATCAACAAAGTTTTATAAAGATTTCTGATGAAAGATTGTGCATCAAATGTAGCACCCACAATGAGGGGTGATAGATTCAATTTGAATTAATTCTTGAAAAATGATTTTGAATGGGAACACGTGAAGAACATTCCATATGCTTCAGTTATTGGAAGCCTTATATATGCTTAGGTCTGCACCAGACCTGATATCACATATGCTATTAGAATGTTTGGTAGATATCAGAGTAACCCAAGTGTTGACCACTGGAAAGTTGTAAGGAAGGTTATGAGATATCTTCATGGCATAAAAGACTACATGCTTATGTACAAGCGAACTGAAAACCTGGAAGTAGTTGGATACTCCGATTCAGACTTTGCTAGCTGCATTGATTCAAGAAAATCAACATCTGGTTATATTTTCATGCTAAATGGTGCAGCTATATCTTGGAAAAGTGCCAAGCAAATCCTGATTGCTACTTCTACCATGAAGGCTGAGTTCGTATCATGTTTTAGGGCCACCTCATATGGTGTATGGTTGAAGAGTTTTATACTTGGGTGAGTTGTCAACTCAATTTCTAAGCCATTAAAGTTGTTCTGTGACAACTCAGTTGCAGTCTTTATGGACAAAAATAACAAGAGTGGAAGTCGAAGCAAGCATATCAGCATTAGGTATTTAGCCATAAGAGAATGTGTTAAGGAAAGGACAGTTGTCATTGAGCACATTAGTGTTGAGTTGATGATTGTGGATCCTTTAACTAAAGGCATGCCACCTAAGTAGTTTAAGGATCACGTACTGTGAATGGGATTTGGTTCCATAATGTGATTTTCATTGTATATTTGTTGTTTCAATGGAACACTTATTTAATTTGATGGTTTCTCGTATGGTTTTATGCACATATATTTAATTGTTTTAAGGAATATCATTTAGTTTGGACCTAGAATAAATATATGGTTTATTCATTAAATTTAAGGGCTAGTAATGAGAGACTTTATATATTGTAATACATGGAAGATAATACTCGCTATAAGAGGACCTATCGTCATGATTCATATATTTAGTTTCTAGTTATGTTTGATGTTAGGTTAAATTGACCAAGTGGGAGAATGTAGGATTTTTACCAAAATCCTGGGATACCCTTACTGTTCAAATCTAGTCTATTTAATGGTTTAACCCATTAATCACACAAATGCCTATACATTATCATATATATCTTCTATGATGGACAGAGATGGAGAAGCGATGAAATTATATATTTTAGGTTCCTATCATCATCTTCACGCAAGAAAAACAAGACACCATCGGCTCGTGGAGATCAAAGGCTAGAAGATTCAGAATTTCTCATTTTGGTCGTGAGAATGTTGTTAGATAGAGCTTGTGAGCAATATATAGAGGTATATTTAACTTCTATTATGCTTTTCGCTTGACGTTTATACATTTAAATATTCAATATGCATGAAGGTTAATCATACGTAATGTATTTTTATGTTTAATATGCATGCTATAGTTTAACACTTCACGGTGAACCCGAAGCAATCTCTAAGCAAAAAGGCACGTTTGGCTATTGAGAAGGTTAAAGAGCCAGTTCTGGTTACCCAACAATCCAGTTATTTCTTAAGGAATCTTTGAAACCCACAAAAGTACGAAGGACCACGTACAGCAGCATCCCTTGCTAAGTTTGTGAATAATGAAGGAGGGACCAATGTGAAGAATCAGGAATCTAGTGGGTTTTGTAGGTTTTGAGAGAAAACCAAGACTTGTTGAGAAGATTCAAATGATATGCTCTGATGCGGAAGTGTAGAAGAGCAAGCGTATAGGCCAACAAAATTTCTTCCTTTTTA
Organism: Erythroxylum longipes; assembly: GCA_027563885.1. Classification (NCBI taxonomy): domain Eukaryota; kingdom Viridiplantae; phylum Streptophyta; class Magnoliopsida; order Malpighiales; family Erythroxylaceae; genus Erythroxylum; species Erythroxylum longipes. The sequence continues at coordinate 12,820,639 of JAOQMS010000009.1, forward strand.
CTTGTTCTAGTTGTGGGACTGTATCAAGGACTCTCTTTTGTGGCTGATTGGTTTTAGAGCAAGCATACAGGAAACAAAGGCTGGCTTTTATTATGAGATGGGTGTATATGGGTTTGAGGAAGAAGAAAAACACTGACAGCTGGGCAAGTTGCTCTCATACTACTTTGTTAGAAAATAGACATAGATAAAGAGACCCAAAGAAAGAACAAAGAGAGGCTATAACAAAAAACACTTGGGTTGAACATCTTTCTTTTTCATTAAAGCAGAAAACTAGTTATATAGAAATACAAAAAAACTCTTAACTTATCAAGCAACTAAACAGACAGACCTTTTAAGAAGCTAAACAGACTTCTAAAGATAATAACACATTTATTTTGAGTTTACATCTTCAACAGATGGAACATTATCATCTCCAAAACCATTGCCTTAGCGTTTGGACCATTTAATTTTGCTCTTTCATAGGAGAATAAGAGTGCGTTTGGTTCGGTTTTTGGTAGGTAGAAAAGCACTTTTTTTCACCGCAAAAGCTATTTTAAGGAAAAAATGGGTGTTTGGCTATAAATTTCAAAAGCACTTTTGAAGTAGAAATAGCTTTTTTAAAAGCTAAAATACAGTTTTTTCAAAAGCTCAAATTTGGAGCTTTTCAAAAAAGCCCTTATTTTAGCTTTTTTGGGTAGACTTTTAATTTTAAATGTTGCGACGTTTACGTTTATAATGTTCGAGCCTCACGTCTCTCTGCTTCTGCTCCAATTTTTCCCCTCTTCTTTATGTTGCTCCTCTTGACGTTGTTCTTCTTTAAACATTGTTCTTCTTTCGTTTTGTTCTGTTTACAAAAATTCATCTTCTCAACCACTACATCATTGTCTTCTCCGATCCCATTCAAGCTCTCTCCAACATGAACTTCCCCACAACTCTCTTGGCCATCGACTAAAACTTGTTTTAGTTCGAGTTTTTCAATTCTCTTAACAATTTTTGCGATTGCTTTCTTACCCTTGAACCCACTTTCCTTGCGCAACAGATCCTTATCGGCCTTTTCTTGATTGGCATTCTTTAAAAGGCTAGTGTTTCTTGATTAGCATCAGAATCAACCAAAGAAAATAGAAAGAAATAGTACCACTAGACGATTGAAACAGATCATTTCATGAGCTCTTCTGTTACTGATGGTGATGATGGTTGTTCTGCATGAACTGTGGAATCAGACTATTGAGCTTGAACGGAGGCAGATTTTGTGATGGGTGTCGAGGATGAGAACATCCCAAGCTCATGCTAAGCCCCAACCCATCATCCTTCTCACCCACCATCTTTTTCTGCTCTGCTCAAGAATAGTATTTTTCTTGGCCAAATTATTCTCAGAGTTTACCAAACAAAACCAATCAATTGGCCCTCCCTTTTCTCTACCCCAAGTTTTTGTTTTTATCCTGATATATTCTCCCTACCTATTGTTTGGTTCCTTAGAAAAGCAAAATGGAAAAGGATGGTAGAAAATGGTCTTGTAGCACAGCCTTTTGCTTTTTGCAAGACAATGAAAGGATGGGACTACTCCATGTATAAAGATACATAGGATGAAGAACAACAATACAGAGATAGGTTGGGTATAGAATCAATCATGACTCGTGTCAGTAACCCCCCATTGGCTCGTACACAAAACTTTATATACATATTTATAAAAGGGTTAGTTAAGCATTCATCTATAAAGGGTTAGTTTCAATAAAGGGGCAAGCTCAGGTAACATATTGCAAATTTTTTTATTACGATAAATAGTTTATCATGTATTTAACTATTTATATTTATTCAATTTGAATATTTATTTTAAGATTATAATATTATTTAACTTTTTTTTACATATTTTAATATTTATTTTTTATATTAATTTTATTTTTTACAAGAAAATGAGACATCTTTTTAAATACTTTTCTACAAAATGGTTATTTAAAATTTCCTACAAGATGGTTATCCAAGAAATAGGTAAGCGTAAATATAATATATTGTACTTTGCATATTGTTTAGTATACTTTAAATATTATTTATATGCATAAATAATTTTATTATAAAATAAAATATAGTTAAAATTAATAAAAGCGCTTTTTATTTTTATGTCGCCAAACAGTCTACTGTATGAAGCTCTTTTTAACAAGCTATTTTTTTAATTGATAGTTAAACAGTCAACTGACTTTTTAGAAAAGCTCTTATCAGAAAAGCTCTACTGACAAAAACTCTACTAATAAAAGTTCTACTGATATAAGCCCATTCAAACAGGCAATAAGTCTTGATTATGGAAGGAATGTGCGTAACTTGGTTGCTTGTGAATGCTCTTCAAATGCCTTTGTCGACAGGCATATGGTGAATTATCGTGTTAAGTTGGTTTTTAGGTGATGCAATAGAGACTACAGGATTTGGGGATCCGTTTGTAGTTACCGAGACACTGCTCATTATCATGTTCCTTTTCAAGGATCCTCGAGACTATTTAATGGAGTTGTTCCAGGTTCCAGAGCAAGGTTGGTTTATAGAGAGAATATTTAGGTTTTAGGTAAAAAAGAAAATAGGTTATCTAATGATCAGTATTTCTTCTAATTTTTCTTTTGAAAAAATAAATTGAGTATATATTGAAAAATATTGAAGAGAGTAAACAATACAGCTTAACGAGATTTATACTCTCCCATGACAAAACGATATCGCAACCCCATACATTTGTTAGGTACGGAGGAAATTATCAAACCATAGTGTATCCAAGCCACAACATTAAAGAGGAGCTTTTCTTCTAATTTTTAATAATTTATAGAAGTGTATGTTTTTTACATAGATTTATGCATGTCAAATTATTCTATGGCATATCGTGTTAATACTATTAATATATAATTAATGAGAAACTAATTTTATCATAAATTTAAAGTTTGAATATATTATTACTACTTTAATGATTTTGGTTAATATTAAAATTTGAGAAAATTCAGGTTTCTAAATGTAATTTTTCCTATCAATTAAATTCATGTACTCATTATAAGATTTTTATGATTATTCTTAACATGTACGTACTCTTAAAAAGTTTTATTTAATTTAAAAATTGAAAAATATTAAACTCATATTGTAATAATTGAAAATCAAATAAATGTAAAAATTAGACTTTAAACGCATCTTTACACATTTCAATAATTGTTATAATTATTTTCTATATTTATGTATTTTAAAAAGGATTTTAAAATTTTAAAATAAATTCTTTTAAGTTTTACAATACAATTTTTTTAAACTTTTCCTATGTTTCTCAAGCTTATACATAATACGTATATATATTTTTTAATGATTCGTAAACTTCTTTCCTTATATGTATAAATATCATATGCATCTCCAATATTGAAAAATCGAAAACCTTTTATACTTCAAGGTAAAAGAGTGAAAAGACTAACATATTATAATATCTTTTCCTCATATGATATCTATTAATAGATCATTATTAATATTTTTTATATTTTGATTAATAAAATATTTATAAAAAGATTAATATTTAATTTAATTTTTTATGATATTTCAAAATTGTTAACAAATTTAGATTAAGATAGTCATCACTTATTAAGTATGCATGATATTAAATATATAAGAGTAAAAACTTTTAATTTGAAATTTTTTAGTTTTATTTGATTTTAAAATTTATATTTAAATATAAATTTAATTAATTGATTTTAAAATTTTGATTAGAACTTTGTAATAAATTTATATTTATAAATATAAAAACTATTTTAAATATAATTATATTCAATTATTTTCACTGTCTTCACAAAATATAATTACTTATCATATAGTTATTCTCCTTTCCTTATGTCTACAAGGTATCATACCCATTATTTTGATCTAAATTAGGTTAGTAATGCCATACTAAACTACTATAAAAATAGCATAAAAATAAAGCCACATATAATAAAAATAATATATAATAACTATATATAAATATTATAGGGTTACTTACAAAAAAAAACTCAAACTTTCGTCAAATTTTCAATTATAACCTTAACTTTAAAAAATAACAATAAAATGCCTAAAATTTTAATTTTTTTTCAATTATAGCCCAAACTTTAAAAAATAGCAATAAAATGCTTAAACTTTCAATTTTTTAATTCTAGCCCGACGTTAGTGTTTCCATTAAGTTTGCTAACGTAGCTTGTTATATGTTTCAAAAACCTTAACTATTAATACACGTCAACCAAAATTAATACAAAAAATGAAAATTAATGAAACGACGTCGTTTAATCACATAATTAAATTGACATTGTTGTTTAAAAATAACCTACATTAAATTACGCAGCCTCAACGACCTTACGCTTTAATTTCAATTTTTTCCTTCATTTTCAGTTTGTTCTCTTGATACTCTCACCCTTCGATTTTTAAATTACGCAATCCCGATGCCCTCACACTAAGACTATTAGGAGAACGAACTAAAAATGAAGAGCTTATTGGTGCAGTATGCTATAATGCGAGAGTAGTTTGGGGTATTAAAAGAATAAACAGAAAATAAAGAGCTGAGGACATCGGGAGAATAACAGAAAACATCAGGCTAGAATTGGAGAAAATTGAAAGTTTGAGCATTTTATTACCACTTTTTAAAGTTTGGGCTAAAATTGAAAAAATTTGAAAGTTTGAACATTTTATTGCTACTTTTTAAAGTTCAGGCTATAAAAATTGATGAAAGTTTGAGTTTTTTAGTAATTAACCTGATATTATATAACTAACTATATTATTTTAATTCTAATATATCTTGTTAAGATATATGATACGTATCTTATTATTTAATTTTGACATTATTTGATAATTGGACTTTCAAGATAATGTTGATAAGTTTCAAATTCTAGTGAAGAAGGGATAACATATTCCTTGGAGATTTGGCGGGTTGATTATAGTTGGACTGTGGCTAAAGTACTCTCGTTTTTAGAGCTATCTTGGCTAATATTCGGTAGCTAATTGGGTTAAGGTATGATTTTATATGTTGCTGATTTTTCTGAAAGATCACCTAACTTGAGTGGAGTCTTTGGAGCTGCGTTTTTCAGCAGTCTTTGTTGTCAATTGGAGGTCTTTCTTGCAACTATAATTTTTTGTTGTTGTTTTACATGATTTGGTGAAAAAATTCATGTGTGTGCATTTCTGAGTTTTTGGCCGAGGGGGATTATGTATCTGATGAAAATCTCTTCTGGCTGATTACGCACCTAGGGTTGTTTTTGTGAGTTGTTTTTTCTTTTAAGTTTGTCGTTGGTTGGGCAATTTTTATTGCTAAGAATTTTTTCTTGATCTATACGATACTTGGCTGGTAATCTGGGCATATATGTTGCGTTCTGGTTAATATCATGGTTGTTCTCTTTGCTAGGTATTATTCTATTATTCAACGATAGATTGACTTTTGGTGAACTGACTGGTTGTTGATAGAGTGGATGAAAATAGTGGAGCTGTTGTGGCTGTTGCAGCCCTGATATTTGCATGGTTTTAGTGCAGAAACATTTATGCGTGTTGGAAATTTGTTTGCTTCTGTGTATGTGATATTACGGTGATAATCTTGAAAGACTACAACAGATTTATTAATAGACAATTTTATGATCTTTCATTGAAGAAGCTTGAATTATTAGGGAAGTTGTTTTTCTCCTTCAGTGTCTTTGTTTATATTGGTTGTTATTTCAATCACTTGAGTTATTTTATTTTCATCTTTTATTATCAAATATTGTTGAAAAAATCTTCTGTTGAAGTTAATATGAGGCGATTGTATTATAGTTTGTGATTTAACTTGACGGATAGTGAGGACGAAGAATAGTGTCAAAAATTAGGTGATTCGGCTCTGTAACGCCTTGAGTAAAACTATTGTTGTATCACAGGTGAAAGTAATTAACAAATTTCTAGTGTTGATTTTAATTTGTGCGTTTAATTTTTCTTGTTTTATTGTATTAGAAACAATTGCTGCTGAACTTGAACTTTTTGTGAAACTATACCCTTTTGGAAATTACATATATGTAATTAAAGAGCCACACTACATGTCAACCCCACGTGTACCTGTACTTTTAATAATATATTTTTTCCTGAATTATTTAATTTAATTTAAAAACTTTTAAAGTTTTAATTCTAAAGAAATCTCTTTTTATGTTTTTAATATGATACTTAAATTATTATCACGTTTAATCTTCCTTTTAATAAATTGAATTATAATTAATTAATTATTATTTTCCATCTCTTCTCTTTAAAATTTTTAGAAATTAGAGTTGCTTCTATCATAAGTTAACATGTGAAATTCTAGTAAATGTAGTTATATACATATAATATTGTATGGAGAACTACACCACGATTCTACGAAGGCGGTAAATTTCAAGATATCCAAAATTTGATTGAGTTCAAATTGATTATTCTAAGGTCAGGCTTTGAATTAATTTCTGGTCAAGAAAAATAAGCATAATCAAGCTCTCAGAGTCATAAATAGTCATAATCAAATTTCATATATTGTCATCTCCAGTTCTGGGTGATCCACTGACTCTTTTTGTTCGTTTATTATCAACATTCACTTTATAATTAAAACATGCCCCTTCATGTACTTCTTAAATGCAAACTCTACGTCCTTAATGTTTAACTGAAAAGGAAGTCGATCCCTCTAATTTTGATGGTAAATTTCGTGTTACCTTTTTCCAATTTATAGTATAACTTTTTTCTCTCTCATTAGTGATAAAGCAAACAAACGCAAGAGGGGATAAATTGTGTATAAAAAAATTTGCAAGTATTTAAAATTTTTAAAATCCTTGTGGGTTGATAAATGGAAAGATCCTATTAAACTTCGAAAGGAACCGATTAATGTTTAAAAAGCAAGGATTATGCTAGTTATTTAAAATATGAAAGAAGTCTATTCATCAAAAGAATCCTATTCGCACTCAAAAAGAAAGGGGATTGTCAATTGATAAGAGCCTGCTAGAGCTTAAATAGAAATAAGGTTGTTAATCGATAAGAGTCCGTTGACGCTTAAAGCTAAAAGAACCTCTTTCTTTATAGAAACAGAAGGAGCCTATTGAAAAACTGAAAGAGTCTCTTAAAAACACAAACTTATAATGTTGAAATTTAAAAGTTAGGAAAAGAGAAAAAATGACATAGTAGATTTATACTGGCTCGGCCAACAACTAAGCCCACATCCAGTTCCGAAGTATTGAGTATTTCACTATAAGAATCTAAGTATTATATTTTAAGAGCCTCTCCAAGCTCACAAGTATATATTTTTCAAGGTTTTCTAACCTTCCATACTCGATATGTATAACAAGCTTTTAAAAGTTCACAGAAAAATAAAATGTAAAATCAAAAGTAAGTTCTCAAATAACAATTTCTCTTTTGATAGAGTGATTTCAATTTTTAAGGCATAATAAGAATGATATGACTCTCAAGAATATAAATGATGCTCAAATGTTTCGAAAGTCTGTATATGTTTGTTGCTTCATAAGTGTTATTGCTCTTCTTTAAATAGTCAATTTCTTAAACTAGACATTGCTCCATCTTAATTTTGAGTTGACTTTGGATTTCAATATCATCTCTAATAGAAAAAAAATTTCAGAGCTAATTATTCGAAAAGGTAAGATTCTCCTAGATGTTAATATGGAAAGTTTACTAAGAAGGTTCCTGCAAGAAAGGAAGTAATTTTCTTATGATTTTGTTTCCTTTAAAAAATACCGATATCTAAACAAAGAAATAAATCTAATTTGAATTTTGAAATATTATATAGTCAAAATTGCTAAATATAAACCTTGAGCTAACAATCTCCCCCTTTTTGATGACGACAAACAATAATAGATATATTTTTCAAAATTCAATGAGATAATAGATGATTTTGAAAGATATCTACGACTTTTATATGTTCGGACATAATTAGAAGGAGCCTATATCTTAAGAAAGGAACCTATCATTTATATTTCATAGATTTTCACAAGTTCAATAGTAGAATCAATCATATATATAATCAAGCCAGTGTTGAGAAATATGCATTAAGCAGCATTGAGAAATATGCATTGATAAATATATCATCATATATGCAGAAATATGAAAAATAATCAATATAAACTCTCCCCCTTTGTCATTATCAAAAATAATGAAAGAGTATATGGAGGAAGGAACTATTAGAAGTTCAAATAAGCTAGACAGAAAAGAATAGCAACAAAGTCAATGAAGGGATTCAAAGATTTTTCTCAGCAAAATTTGCATGTCATGAAGCTACTTTTTCATGCTATTTATTTGTTCTTAATAGTTGGCATTAGTGTGTTTTTTTAAGTATTCGGCATGTTTTTCTTGCATAATAGGTTATTATTGTTATGTTTTAGGGCTTATTTTGTATGTTTTCATTTAGTTTGATCTTCATGGTTATTATTTTATGTTTGATGTTGATTTCAGGTAAGAATTGATCATTTTGATGTAGGAATGGAGGGTAACCACCTTTGTGATTGAGTTAGGGACTAAGAGAGGAGAAGAAAAGTGGAGGAGTTATAAGACAAGAACCCACGATCGTGGGAAGTAGTTGTGGGATTCATGTTAATTCCCACGATCGTGGGATCCTTAACTTGAAGAGACATGCGAGTTTCACTTATTTTTAGGTTCTTGAGAATATATAAAGGCAAAAATCCCTAAGGACGAAGGGGGTGTCATGAGAACTTGCCTCCTTGAGCTAATAAAGTAGATTTAGTGCCTAGAGAGAGGTAGAGAATCAAGATTTCCATTCCAAATTGGGCAAAGAGCACATCAACTCTAGATTTTTCAGAAGAAGAGGAGGAGCTAGCTTTATCTAGTTCTTATTTCGTTTTTCTCTTCTAGCATCTTTATTATGAATTTTCTAGTTGTTGGGGATGTTAATGACATTATGATGGCTGAGTTATTTGTAGAGATTACTTTTGAACTACTTATTGAACTCCTAATTTGTTGATTTGAATGAATTATGCTTTTGATGAATGTTGAGCTTATACCTTGCAATATATTGAGAGATTGAGTTGGGTAAATTTTGTAAGGTTATGCAATGAGAATTGGCAATTTATAAACCTACATTCATCAAGTTAATTGATTAGTTAGAGAGAGATCTTGGCTAATTATTTGATTACTTATAGGATAACTTCATAACTAGTTAAATTGGTGGACTGATTTTGTAGATTGAGAGATTGCTTAATCATTTCCATTAATTTGGCTAGGGACAATTAATTACACCTTAAGAGAGGGTAGTTAATACATTAGTACATCTTAGGTGAGGAACAATTCAATTAATAAGGTAGGAGGGAGATAAGATAGGGAAAAAGTGATCTCTAATTGTTAAATCTTAAATTCCAAGTTTCTGCACTTTTGCTTTATCATTTGTTCATTGTTAGTTGTTTGATTTAGTTTAATTTTTCAATTTATATTCATTAAAATTGGTTTTTAAATGAAGCAGCTTGAATTAAGTAGCATCTAAACACATTCTTTGAGGGATTAATATTTGTTCTTTACTACAAGTTACACCCCGTATAGTTGTGGTTTTGAGCATAAAACAAATGAATTGGTTTTGCATTCAACAAGTTTTTGGCACCGTTGCTAGGGATTGTTTGTTTAGTATATTGTTTAGTTTGATTAACTTTAATTTGAGAGTTTTTGATACTTTTCCTTGTGTATTTATAGGTACATGAACATAAGGAGCACAAGAAGGTCCGATGAAGCTTTTGAAGAAGAATTTTCTGATATTATAAGACAATAGAGGAGCTTGAGTAGAGCAAAGCTCCAAGAAAATCTTCAAACAAATATGGTCGAAGAAGGAGAATAAGGAGGGGTCGGGAGAACATTGATGGATTTTATGAGGCCTGGATTTATTCCATAAGGATGGGGTTGGAAGGCCTGCAGTTATAACAAATAATTTTGAAATCAAGTTGGCACTTCTAAACATACTCCAGAATAGTGCTTCATTTTATAGGTTATCAACTGAAGATCCCATTACCCACCTAGCAAACTTTTTGGAGATATGGGACACTTTTAGATTCCAAGGGATATCTAATGATGCTGTGAGGCTCATATTATTTCCATTCACTTTGAGAAATCGAGCCAAAGTATGGTACAACTCACTTAATGCATCTTAGATTACTACATGGGAGCAAGTAGCCCAAGCCTTCCTTACTAAGTACTTCCATTGACAAACACTATGCGGATCATCAAGGAAATTACAAACTTTTAACATGATGGGGAGTCATTATATCAAGCTTGGGAGAGGTTCAAAGAGTTGTAAAGAAGCTGCCTACACCACAACCTTCTAAGGTGGTTCTTACTATAGGCCTTTTATATTGAAATGAATTGATTGTACTATCCTAATATGGAAATGTGAAATAATGTATTCAAATTATAATAGTTGAAGCATGATCAAAGTGTGAAATGATATTCAATATTTGACTATATGATTTGATTATGAATTGGAATTGTGAACTGTCTTTATGTTTGATGAAAATGAGCACATCGAAGATGGTTCACTCATTGAGTTCACAAAACTCATCAAAATTGCAAATGTTGATTTTCAGGTATGAGGGAGGCAAAGTTCCTAAGGCAGACTAGTAGAAGTTTAGTTCTGTCCATTTTGGAAGTCATGAATGGCTCAAAGGTTGGTCTGCGATATTGAGAAATTTAGATAGAGTACTTTTGTATAGTCCTCATTTCATGTACAACATGTTGTAAAGAGTAGTAAACTCTTATATGTTTTTGATACTGTATATATGGATTATATAGTAAAATGTTATAGTATAACTATGTTTTATAAATGGAATGAGGAGTTGATCTTTTAATTAAATTATATTGCATGTATGATGCCATATTAAGAGAATGTGATTGCTCTAACATGTTGCTTTCATAAGGTCTATTCTCAAATGTCCCCAGGATGTTCAGGAGTGTGCTCCATGATAGTGGTGGGTTACAAATAATCTCACAAATGTACAACACAAGAGTATTACAAAAATTCCTAGAAGGAATTCTCTAAAGTGTTATATAATCACACAACAACAAAAAATGAGAGAACTGTATCTAAAGCTTTATCTATTCCATGTATTTATAAGCAAATGGAGCAATGAAAGTCAAAGAAAATTCCCAAGAAATATGCATGAAGATTTTGTTAATTTCATGCATGCATTTTGTGTATATTGACGATGTCCTAAAGATGTCAATAATGTGGTACTATTTATAGCTTTCTCATTTACTTGCCAATTTATTTTTCAACTCCTCATTAATTTTGTAGTCATCTTTTTCAACATGTCTTCATCAACTTAAAACACAATTCATATTCATATTCAAAATATTCCTTACTTTTGAAATGAAATCAATTCATTTCTATATTTCTTAAATTATAAGTTTTATAGGAATCACTTCTTTTCACAACTCTATCATTAAATACCACTATCCACCCTCATTGTTTCCATGTATTATAAGTCTATCAACTTTGGTCTGATTCATCTTCAATAGTAAAGATCCATTAGGATATTATCTATAATAGTCAAGAACATCCTCATTTGAAGCTAAAATATTAAGCCACGTAATATAAGGTAACTAGTGATTAAAAATCGATTAGTAGTCATATTATATGAAATTATGTTATTATATTCTTTTCTTTTTGATATTTTGAAATATATTCTTATGTGAGATGTTACCTTGATATTTAAGTACTATTTTCTAGCTGTGTAAAAAGGAAGTGGATAGCATCCAGGTCGAGCTAATTCATAAAAAAAGATAATGTTTCTATCTTTAAGATATAAAATGTAGAACATATTTTTGGTAATCTTACATATTCACTTTGATTCCTCTTATAATTAGAAGAGGAATCAGTTTTAGAGACATCCCATTCTAAGCTTTAATATTTGTAAAAGTATAGAAAACCATATCCTCCTTTTGAATTAAGCACAATATACATGATAGAAGCTATTTCTTTTAAATGACCTTTTCACAAACAATATGAAGACTAGTGATTCAAGAACTTAACGAGAAACGGTTTTTTTTGGTCCATTTATGTCACTTTTAGCTCTTAAAACATTGTTCTAAAATTATAAAATTAGTTAATCTATTTAGAGTGTCATGAATTTGTGGTAAGGTTTTAATTGTTCTTTTAGTTTGGAATAAAGACTCTTTACGTTTGCTTATAATGTTTTTCCCTAGTATTAAAAAGAAAAAATTAAACATAATGAAATTTAATGCGTAATATAACTTCTATTATTGGTCGAAGCAATTTCTATCTATTCTTGAGTCAATACATTGTGCTTTGTTACACCAAATCTGATTTGGAACTTGACTAACTTCTTCCCCAATTGATGGTACAACAAGAAGGTGAAAAAAGAAGATGCATTATGATAATTGAAAAAATCAAATGCACGTAAGAGGGGGTGAATTGTGTGTATAAAATTTTTTGCAAGTTCATTTAATTCATATAATAAACAGATCCTAGTTAAAAAAAATCAGTAGGACCTTATCAAACAACAAAGCTTTTTTAAACGACAGGAGCTTATTAGCCAATAGGAGCTTTTTATAGAATAGTACCCTGCTTAAATGAAAGGAGCCTACTAAATGATAAATCCTGTTAAAACAATTTAAAAATAGAAGGCACTTGTTAAAATTGAAAATAAAAATAACAATTTCACTATAAAAATTGAGTACTAAATTTACCAAGCCTCTCTAAGCTCAAAAATACATATTTTTCAAGTTCTTCAACCTTTCACACTTAAAGTGTATAACAAGCTTCTAAAAGGCTCACAGAAAAACAAAATAACAATTTCTCTCTTGATAGAGTGATTTCACTTTCTAAAACACAATATTAATGATATGATTCTCAAGAGTATAGATGTTACTCAAAATGTTTCGACAGTCTGAATATGTTTGTTTTACTTTATAAGTGTTATTGCTCTTCCTTAAATAGTCAATTTCTTCAACTAGTCGTTGCTTTTAGTCAACTGGATGGATTTAACCTTGAATAAATTCGATGTCGTCTTTGACAAAAATCTTCCAGTAATCACGGAGATAATATATGACCTTCATAATTAGTAGGGTCTTTTCAGGTAAACCATTTCTAATAAGGTAAGAGCTAAACCCCGTTTTTGAAGCCCAACTATCCGAAAGTCATAAAACGTGAGCGTGTGTATTACCCTGTAAGGTTATTTCCATGAACTCTAATTAGCCATCATTGGTTCATCTTCATTCTTTTAACATCCCAAAAGTTTCCTATTATACAGATAAAGATATGCTTAAAAGTCAAAGTATGCTCAAAACTAAGTCATGCTCCTCCAATCGATACCATCACATTCTTTCCATTAATCTTTTTCAAATCAACACAAAAGACTACAAACTTTTTGAGGGATAGAAAAATTGGTTAGGAAACTATTGGTTCAAAAATCACTTCATTTGGAATTCGGACGATGAAGTTATGCCCAAAAGAGTCAACCATGATTATGAACTCAATCATATTGTACCTATCCTGGGACAATTGGCATAACTTTCACTAGAGATATTGGATTGTGGTCATTTTAGGACTCTTTCAAAAAGGACTCTAATATCTACAACTTTCATGAAGAACTTGAAGAAAAATTTTGTCATCTAGAGGGCCAAAATCACTTCGTCTGATGCTTCATCTGGTACCTATGCTTCGTTTAAAGGCCATATCTTTTGTGTACGAGGTCCAAAAATTCCAAACTTTATATCGTTGGAAAGCGTGAAGACCTTGAAGAATAATTTTGTCATCTAGAAGGTCAAAATTATTTCGTCTGACGCTTTGTTTGGTACCTATGCTTCGTCTAAAGGCTAGATCTTTTTTGTCTGAGGTCCAAAAATTACAAAATTTATATCGTTGGAAAACTAAGAAAAAGATCTATAACTTTTTAGAAGACAACTCTATCGAACTCAGCCTAGATCAATACAAATTTTCCCTAGAAGGTAGAACATAAAATTTTACCCTTATGAATGCTTGAAAAATGCAATCTACAAACTTTGAGAGTCATGAGCAAAAACTCAATCACATTTCATTATCATCAAAAGATAAGAGTTTTACAAAGCTTTAATTGGCATTTCAAGCCATAATACGTCATAATCCAAAAACACACAATTTACACAAAGTAGAATTGCTCAAAATGCAACTAAAGCCTTGTTTTTACAAAAACTAACTTAAAATACAAAATAAGCATAATTCGGAGCAATGCCCTTATGCTCGATCACTCGATCTCTTACTCATCCCCCAAAGATGGCACAGAATAGGGGGTGAGCTTAAAGCTCATGGGTAACAATTTTATAACTGGTAACAAGCAAAACCATTGAAAAATTCACAATGCATCATGAAACACATATTT
>JAOQMS010000009.1:12835041-12856899 GCA_027563885.1 Erythroxylum longipes
AAGATAACACTCACTAAAAGAGGACTTATCGTCATGATTCATATATTTAGTTTCTTGTTATGTTTGATGTTGGGTTAAATGAACCAGGTGGGACAGTGTAGGATTTTCCCGAAATCCTAGGATATCCTTACTGTTTAAATATGGTCCATTTAATGGTTTATTCCATTAATCATGCAAACACCCATACACATCATATACATCTTCTGTGATGGGCAAAGATGAAAAAGGGATGAAATTATATATTTTGGGTCTTTATTCTCGACTTCAGGCAAGAAAACGAGACATCATCTGGTTGTGGAGATCAGAGGCTAGAAGATTTAAAATTTCTCATTTTGGTCTAGCGAACATTGTTGGACAGAGCTTGTAAACAATGGCTAGAGGTATTTTAATTTTCTGTTATGCTTCCGGTTGACATTTATACATTTATTTAGCGTGCATGAAGGTTAATCAAATGTAATGTATTTTTGTGTTTACGATGAATGCTGCAGATTAAACATGACAATCAAACAAAACATGTAATGCTACAAGTTCAGGATAGAAACTACATTTTAGTTTCAATATACAAAAATATAAACATACGCCATAACTTCATGATTGAAACTATTTTTTAGTCTCAAGATAAAAACTTATAAATACATATGTCATAACTTTAAAAGATAAATATATTCCTTGATGAAAAATAAAACTTAAAGGCCCGTGAATATACATTCAGAAGTGTCATTTAACTATCCTATTTTATAAAAAGCACAACTTAAAAGACTATAAACCTAGACCCAGAGGAGTCATTTGGCTCTTCTCTTTAAATTGCATTGAAAGTCTCATTCTCTTTTCAGCTTGTTCATCTTTCCAAACAAAGTTCCAAAGTCCTAAAAGTATGTTAGCCAAGTAACTCAACAATCTTAATATTATTTTTGAAAGAAAATTTTAAAAATAATTTATAATTAAGAGTGAGAGACTAATGACACCAATGAAATACAATTCTATAATAATATTTAAAATTCCAATGCTTCAAGTATTCATAAAACTAAATTTCTATATATGGGGTACAGAAAATTTCTTTATTTTGATATTATCATAAATATAAAAAATAGAAAAACAGACAAATTTAGGTTTTTATATGATATTAGATGAATTCTTTTGGCTTAAAAGTTGTAGGGGAAAACAAAAAAAGTATTTAATTACATGATATTTCAAGAGTCAATACTAGTCCTAGTTCATGACCTATTCATGTATGGAAACATTTACGTACATTGGATTCTGTCTTCGACCTTGGAACTTGTAAATAAAGTTAAAGAGACTGTCAATTATTTGTTCACATTCCCTTTTGCTTTTAAGGTTAATATATAATCCATACGTAACTTTATCTTCAACCTAATTTCGCCTATTAATTATTATTGTAAATTATGTGAATGTTAAAAAATATATATTTGTATATATTTTTTAAAAATTTACAAGCAAGAATTTATTTTCCTTAAACGAGGGGAAAGGAGAAGAACACGGGGGAGTGATAAACTAATTGGGTGTTATGGTCCCATGTGAGTGATTCATTACCAAAAATGGGCTTTATTATTATTATTATTATTATTATTATTATTATATTTATATTACGTAAATTAGTGAAAAAAATAGAAGATGAGATCATTTGCATTCACTACCTTATATCAACTCTATTCTATGCCATCTTATTTATATATTTCCCATATATTTATATGGATAAGATCGTGTAGAACAAAGTTAGTATAGGATAGTAAATACAGAGTATCAGGTAAAAAAAAAAAAGAAGTCTAAGATTTCACTTTGACCCGCTGTCAATTTAGTTAATAACGGTTGAATCTCGCGGGGGCACAAAAATTGATGAAGAGGGGTCCTTCCTACGTGGCGCAATATTAGGTTACGACAGGGGCACGACTGTGAAATAGTTACCCGAATATAATATTGTTTGTTTATTACAACAATAAAAAGAATTAAATCCCGAATCTTCTTTCTCACGATCCACTCGGTAATTCCATACACTGTCCTATTAAACCCAAAATCAAAACCTAAAAACCGAAGCTTTAATGGAGAATTAAAGGGGTTGGAGAAGCCAAAGAAATAACCAAAAAAAAAAAAGTGAAAGTTGCGGGAGGGGAAGGTGTTTAATTGACGGTCTGATGATTCTTTTCTGATTCTGAGAGATTTCAAAGTTGGAGGCTTTGAAAGGGGAAACAAGAATATGGGTATCGGTGGTGATGCCTGGTGGGCTCGCTGCCTTTGCTTTTATGTTTGGAATAACAAAAGGTGTGTGCTTTTGATTCTTGTGTGGTGACATAGCCTCGAAAGCTTACATGTGTCGGACTTGTCTCCGGTTTCTTGATTTTTGTTTTTTGTTAGAAAATTGGTGTTCATTGAAGGACTTTTTGTTAGTTTGGTGTTTTCATGTGGAATTAGTTGGTGCGGTTTTGTGGTTGAATTTTGGAGGCGTGATTGCAAACTGTATGAAGCGGCTATTAACGATTGCTTTTCTGAATTTGAATGCGGAATTTGGCTTCTGGGTTTTGCTAAAGTTGTTGTCTTTTATCTGTTAATTTTGCTTCCCATTTGTTTTCTTCCCCTGGATTTTAATGTTATTTGTATCTGTATCGGATTATTATATGTTGTAATTCGTATTTTTGAATATAGAAATCTGTTTCGTAGTCAAGCACTTGAATTCGTTGTCGACCATCTTCTTGATCAATCGTTAGTTTTGATGTCATAGACATTCTAGTTAATTGAAAAACTCTTTTCAAGTGATCTTAGTATCTTACATAAGATTTTGTTCGTTTGTTTTCCTGTTGTTTAAAGATTACTCAGTCCAGTGAACAAAAATGAAGAGCGACTTTAGAATAAAAAGGCAGAGAAGAGGTAGAGTTAAACGAAATTTCGGAAAACTAGTGAACTGCCTGTGCTCTGGAGAGCAAATGAGGGCAGGGGATGATATGATACCTTCATCTGAATCTCTTGCCACAAAGGATTATTCACTGGGTGCTCTCTCTTCACAAAATGGTGATGTGGAGGACCCAAAACCAGATATCAGAAATATAGAGGAAGCTGAATTGTCTTTGCGCGAGCGTGGTTCTTTGAATTATGAGGTTTGTTTTCATTATTTTTCTAGCGTGGTTCTTTGAATTATGAGGTTTGTTTTCGTTATTTTTCTATGTAATACAAAGTGACTATGGAAACCATACCCAATTCAGAAGGCCCATGTGCTGGAGTTGGTCAATAAATAACAAGTTTCATGCTCTTAGAAATTGACTGTTCTAGTTAGGTATTCTTTTGTCTTTATTGTTGGCAGTATTCATTTTGAGAGTCAAAATCTCAACTATACTCAACTTAGACATGGTTTTTGCTAAAAGGAATAAAAAATTTGTCTGTTTTTATCATCAATTTATATTCTTAAACCCTACAATTGATCGATATCTTAGGTCTCCAAGTGCAAATTGTAGAATTATGAAATGCCAATAACCGTGTAGGTTTGCTGGATGTTGGAGGCTGGTTCTTGTGTTATTGTCTTCAAGTTTATTAGTTTCACGTAAGCCCATATGATTAACAATCAAGAAATCTTGTTTAATTTTCTGGTCAGTACGGGTTTGACCCTGAGCCACTGGGGGAAGGGGGGTACCCTGAGCCACTGGGGAAAGGGGGCTGTACATGCCACCCAATATAAGGCCTGTTGTCAATTTTGTACTCATGATTGTTTGATTATTTAAAACCAGCACACCCGCATTTTCACAGGAAGCAAGGGCATTGTTAGGAAGAATTGAATACCAAAAAGGAAATATAGAGGCTGCTCTCCATGTGTTTGAAGGAATTGATATCAATGGAGTAACTCCCAAGATGAAACTTACACTTGCCAATAGAGGAGAACAGCACAGGAGACACTCGCAGAATTATTATGCTCCACCAATGTCTATACATGCTGTCAGTCTGCTAGTAGAAGCACTCTTTCTAAAAGCAAAATCACTGCAACATCTTGGGAGGCATAAAGGTGCTTTTCCACCAATTCCGATCCATTCATTTTGTGTTTTCTAAAGTCTTTCTTGTTTAATGTTCTTGTGTTTTTCGTATTGACTGTTCAACTTCACGAATTTGTTGTATACATCCTATGTAAGCCTTATTATTCTTATGTGACAATTAAGAAAAAGAGATGACATGTATGGGAGTGCGATAAATTTGTCACCCAAAATCCTAACAGATGGAGCAAAGAGAGTATGACCCAAGGCTGCTTAACGGTTGTGGACTTAATTGAATTTAAGCTGTGAAATCCTTAGATTTTCAGTTTGTTTATTTAAAAAAATTATTTCTATCCATTTCTCTTTAATGGAAGACTGATATGGATTTAATGATTATTCATTGCTGTTTGCTATTTAATAACATATCCTTTTCTTTGCAAGCGTGAGGGTGAGTTCCAAAGTAATAAGGTTATCTATGTATCCTATGCTAAAAACTTCACAAAACAGAGCTGGATGGAGGAAATACTGGCTCTAGATTCCTACAAATGAGTTTATTGTTTGGTTAGATTCTTCTTGTATAATTCATAGTTATGTGTGAAATTTGTCGTTTGCAACTTTTCTAGTACAGAAACTGTATAATGAACATCTCATAAAATGTTCCTGTTCCCTTTTATCGTGCAACTACCAAGCTGGTTGCCTTGTGTAGCCATGATTTGACATAGAGACAACCTATGATCTTACTTTTTCTTTAGTTTGGATACCTCTTCAAATTTGTTGTCTGTGTTGCACTTCCTTCCCCCTTTCTACCTGCTGTCTGTTTTTGTCTTTCCAATTAATGTGTAATTTCATTTTAGCAAAATGGTACTGGAAAGAATAGAGATTTGGCCTTATAATATTGCTAATGCATATATCGATTCCTTCTTGCAGAAGCTGCACAGTCTTGCAAAGTTATTCTGGACATAGTTGAGTCTTCATTACCAGAAGGCTTGACTGAAAACTTTGCTGCTGACTGTAAATTGCAGGAACTTTTGAACAAGGCCGTTGAGTTGCTTCCAGAACTTTGGAAACTCACTGATTCCCCTCATGAAGCGATTATGTCATACAGGCGAGCTCTGCTCTATCAATGGAACCTTGATGCAGATACAACTGCAAGGATTCAGAAAGAATTTGCCATTTTTCTTCTGTATGGTGGAGGTGAAGCCAGCCCCCCTAACCTCCGTTCCCAGATGAGCAGTTCATTTGTGCCAAGAAACAATATAGAAGAGGCTGTACTTCTGCTAATGATTCTTTTGAGAAAAGTTTGTCTCAGACGAATTGAATGGGATTCATCAATCTTGGATCATCTTTCTTTTGCTCTTGCCGTGGTGGGGGATCTAAAGTCACTAGCCAATCGTATTGAGGAGCTGCTTCCTGGCATTATTGATCGGAAGGACAGGTACCAGATTCTAGGCCTCTGTTATTATGGAGCAGGTGAGGAAATGGTTGCTCTGAACCTATTTAGGAAATTGCTGCATAAGAGTGAGGATCCAGATTGCATCCCAGCCTTATTAATTGCATCAGAAGTTTGTGGAAAAGCCCCAGAACTTGCTGAAGAAGGGATAGATTATGCTCGTAGAGCACTTAAAAATATGAAAAGCGACTGCGATCAGTTAGAAGGAGTTGCCAATTGTTTGCTTGGTGTGTCTCTTTCAGCAAGTTCTAAATCTGCTGTTGGTGATTCTGAGAGGTATACAAAGCAATCTGAGGCACTTCAGGTACTAGAGACTGCAGGAAGAATGACAAGCATGCAGGGCCCAAATATACTTTACCATCTCAGCGTAGAAAATGCAGATCAACGGAAGCTGGATGCAGCATTGCTTTATGCAAAGCGCTTATTGCAAGTGGAAAGTGGATCCAGAATTAGAGGATGGTTACTATTGGCTCGGATTTTATCAGCTCAAAAGCGGTTTGAGGATGCAGAGGCAGTCCTTAATGCTGCGTTGGAGCTAACTGGGAAATGGGATCAGGCAGAATTATTGAGAACCAAAGCTAAAGTTCAAATTGCTCAAGGACTGCTAAGAGGTGCCATTGAGACATATACACAGCTTCTGGCTATTATTCAAGTCCAGAGTAAGAGTGTTAGGTCTGGGAAGAATGCACATAAGGTCAGTTAACCCACTCTAAGTTATATAAACATTGAAAAGAACATAACTCCTTTAAATCCTAGATTCTCTTCCCAAAATGTTTTTGTATACCAAATCTTAATAAATGTTGAGAAGATAAAAAAAGGCAATTAATGCAGCTACAGTTAGCTTTTTACTCTAATACACTGGTATAACGTGAAAACATTTTGTTGTCAGGCTAACGTAAACCCTGCCAAACGTCTGGAATTAGAAGTGTGGCATGACCTGGCTTCCGTCTACATAAGCTTATCAAGGTGGCATGACGCTGAAATCTGTCTTTCAAAATCCAAAGCAATCAGTTCTTATTCAGCATCAAGATGCCATACAACTGGTATGTTGCTCCCTTATCTGGATTTTAATTTTTTTTCCTCACAGCCTCTCAATCTAGAGTTAGCAGACAACTTTCTCATATTTTATTTAGTAATTTGAACTTATTTGAGAAACTGTCTAGCTTTCTATCGTTAACTGCTCTGTATTGCTCATTGCGCTAAAGTCCACTTGAGATATTCCTGGATCCTTTAGCCTCTTTCTTCTTCAGATATTCCTTGATCCTTTCTACCTTCTTAAGCAGAGTCTAATTTCTTTGAGATCCCTTTCTCTTGTTAAAAGAATCAAGTAGTATCAAAATAGCTTCAGATATCTGGTCCTTTGCAACTAAAATAATTTAAGAAAAACTTGATATGTTGTATCGTTTAAGAGACATTGGGTTGGTGTTTTGCAAATATCTGACAGAGAGAGAGAGAGAGTATGTTGGTTTAAGTGGAATTCAGAATCTGAAATTCTGGAGTAAATGGCAGGTTTACTTTTTGAAGCAAAGGGTCTTCATAAAGAAGCGGTAAAATCCTTTGTAGGTGCTCTGGATATTGATCCCACCCATGTCCCAAGCTTGATATCCACAGCTGTGGCACTTAGAAGGTTTGGTAACCAATCAAATGAAGTGGTAAGAAGCCTGCTGATGGATGCCTTAAGGCTTGACAGAATGAATTCATCAGCATGGTACAATCTTGGCCTGCTTTATAAAGATGAGGGTGCACGTTCATGTATAGAAGCAGCAGAGTGTTTTGAGGCTGCAACATTTCTTCAGGAGTCGGCTCCGGTTGAACCTTTCAGATAATGTAACATTCAATATATTATCATCTTGTTCTCACGTAATATCCATGTACTCGAACACCTGCAAGGAATCATAGAAATGACATTTTCCTATACTTCTCTTGTACTTGTATGTTAAGCTGTTGTTAAGTGCAGGCTGAAGAATTTTGTCATATTTTCTTCCAAATGTAAGAAATATATCCAAATACTTCATACAATATTATACAATTGTATCAGGTCCATTTTAT
Organism: Erythroxylum longipes; assembly: GCA_027563885.1. Lineage (NCBI taxonomy): Eukaryota > Viridiplantae > Streptophyta > Magnoliopsida > Malpighiales > Erythroxylaceae > Erythroxylum > Erythroxylum longipes. The sequence goes on from JAOQMS010000009.1 coordinate 12,842,509, forward strand.
ACGCAATTAACACTTCCCATTTAGGTTTTTATGACAAAACAAGGGTTTACCTCCTATAAAAGAACTATTAATGCATGATAAATCAAATACAATTGTATAATACTATTATGGATGAGGATGAGAGCAAAGTGTGCTATAGGACAACTACCATATATAATAGGTTAATACCTATGGGCCCAATTTCTATATATATATATATATATATATAGGTTGATACGACAAAGACAGCCCCCTCCTCCGGTGAGGATTTGGATTCATCACATCTTTGTTCATTTAGTTTTTTTTGTTAAATCTCATTTAAATATTTACATAGATTCTTATAAATATATAAATAAGATTTAATAAAATATGATAAGAATACCGTAATCAGAATAAGAGATTTAATCTCGATTTGAGAAAGCCCGTAAGCAAGGATTAGACTACCCTATTCTAAATAGAATATTCCAATTTTATTCTTTTTAATCTAATCTACACATTTATATAAATCACATATGAATATGTAAATAAAATAAAGTTAAAATAGTTAGGAGGATATGATCCCATGAGCAGGAAGGTGGTGGATTTATAAGGCATCTCATTTAAGTCTAGTAAATTAAAGACGCAGCCTCCTCTTTTCGATGTTTGTTTCATGCTGGTGGCATGAATGAAACCAGTAATAAAAGATGGCTTTAAAGAGGATCAGAAGTAGGCAGCTTTATGACAACCAAGTAGGCCTAGGAGATAAAACTATTGCTCACATCAGACCCAATCAAACATCAGCACCTATCTCCGCCGTGAATGGCTGGTTCTGCTTCGTCAGATGGCCCGCCCTTTGCTTTCCAAAGCATCTATCTTTTTTCTTGCTTCTTTCACTGTCTGTCCTTTTCCTACTTCAATTTTACAAGTCCTTGAGGATATAGTACGAAATAATGCGGATTAATATGGACTACTTTGCAAACGAAGAAGGAAAAAAACAATCTTTTGTTTTCCTTTTCTGAAAATCGTTGGCTCAAATGTCCACTTAGATGCCGACACAGTTCCCAATGAAATTAAGACAAGACAAAGACAAACAAACAAACTCGGTGTTATAGAGATAGACACAGGCGCGCTCATCACTTAAAAAGTGTTCATGCCTCAAAGTTCAAACTTTGAAACCTTAATCCTGCCCCACCATAGTGGTTGTGTTTGTGTACACTAAACAGTTCACAACTTGAAAGGGTATTGTATCATATTGTGGGGGTTAGTCAAGAAGGGAAAGAAATGGAGGATGGGAGGATAGAGGAAGCAGGCCCATCGGCGATCGCTGGAGTTGATGACAATCGTCCAAGACAAGTGGACGTGACTGAGAAGGCAACAATTGAAGTTTTAATCCGTGAGGATGATGATGGTGATGACGATGAAGAAGAAGATAATAACGGGGCTTCTGTTACTGCCTTTGTACCTGGTCCTTTGCTCTCTCTAAAGGAACAGATTGAAAAAGACAAGGTTTTAATGGTTCTTTTGATCCCGTTTCTTCCATTTGCCTTCACAAATCTTAGTTCTAGCCGTCTTCCTAATTTCTTGTGGTCTTTAAACTTGAAGTTTGTATTTTTATTCCGTTTGTTTTCTTATCAAGATCCATTCTGTACCACTTTATATTACAAATTTACAGTATGTGGGGGAATGGAAATTTGCGCCTAAACTCGATAAGCATTTTCTGTTTTCTTTTTAAAAGTTAATGATTGTGGGAACTGGGGAGCTATAGCTGCCAAATAGTTGTAAAATCTTAAAGAACAGCGCAATCCATAAACATTGTATGTGTATGCTCTTCTTGTTCAAGTTCTGCATTGTTTCTGCTCCCAAATTTCCCTATTTTCAGTGTCATTATTCTTAAATGGGGGGGTATTGATTATTGGATCCTTCTCTTCTGTTGCGCGTGTTGCAGGATGACGAAAGCCTAAGGAGGTGGAAAGAGAAGCTGCTAGGTTGTGTTGAAAGCGACTTAAATGGTCTGTTTAAAGCATATACTTATCTTTCCGCATTTTCCCTTTCTACTTGTATTACTAACTTGTTTCGTAGGATCTTGGGGTAATTTTTCTCTTCTTTTAGGCCAAATGGAACCTGAAGTCAAATTCCACGCGATTGGAATTTTATCTGATGATTTTGGGGAAATAAACACACCCTTGCCTGTCAATGAAAATCACAATGTTGGTCTCTTTTTTTCTCTCAGAGAGGGATCTCGATACCGTATGAAGTTAACCTTTAGTGTTCTGCACAACATTGTTTCTGGCCTAACCTATTCAAACACCGTGTGGAAGGCAGGGCTTCAAGGTGCAGAATTGTTTATTCCACTTCATTTACAACTTCTTCTACCGTGATGTTAAGCTGAACATTTGTTATTGCCTATATGATTCTTTTCCTCGCAAAGCAAATACAGCCTTCAAATGAATATGCAATATCATCATGGATTATATGATTCTTCTTTTTTTTGCACATTTTTTTTCTGATCTGAGGCAGTGTTTTGGTTCAAAGCATAACCTTAGTTTCTTTGGCAAAAATCTGAAAGCATGTGAATGAATATGCAATATCATCATGGACTACTAGATGATTCCATATCAAGCAGATATCATTAAATGTCTCATCATTGCTAGCTACTAAATATTTAGAACTTAAGGGTTAGGGTGATGAAGACTCTGACCTTGAGCATCTCATGTCAGCAATACCTCATTTCAATTTTCAACCTCTAATCCTTCAGAGTTTAAATTTTGGCTGCTGGTTATTAACCTTAATGTGTTCATGATTGTACTTCCCTGGACTCTCAGTTGATCAAAGCAAAGAAATGCTGGGTACTTTTGCCCCACAACGTGAACCATATGCACACACTTTGAAGGAGGAGATAACTCCAGCTGGTTTGCTAGCAAGAGGAACTTACTCAGCAAGACTTAAGGTGAGTCAAATTCTTCTTGCTCAGTAGCCTTACGCTCAGGACCGGAAAAGTGATTGTTCTCAGTTTGGTTTGTGGGCATTTGCTTTCAGTTAAAATTCTCTGCTACCTCATGCATTCAGGTATCTGGAAACCTGAATGCATGAGGTAGCAGAGAATGGTATTGAATCTTCATCTGGTGCAATTTTGTGTCAGTAAGTGAATAATGAAGAGTAGTAGTTGAGTGTCTCTCTGGTGTTTTGGCAGAGGAATGCTCTATTACTGGAAAAGTAGAGCAACATATTCGTATGTTTATGTAAAACCTTAAATCCTATTACAAAAAATTCTAACGTAAAAGATATTTAGTTATGCGTTTTGCTTAGTATATTCTGTTGCTGCCTTATGCAGTTTGAAGACGACGACAGAAGATGTCATATGGAGCTCAAATATTCGTTTGAGATCAAAAAGAAAAGCTAGCCAATGTTTTCTGTCACTCAACATAAGTTTGATCTCATTGATGTGCTTTTCTTCTAGTTCTTTTCTTGTCTACATTAGCCTGCTCTGCATTGGATTCTCCTCACTCAAGTTGCTTTTTCTTTTCCGAAGAGTAAGTAAAACAACAAGATGATGTTTGCCTGCATAAGTAGAAGTAGAACCTACTTTACTTACTCTTATATTCGCAATATACAAATTGACAAAAATTTCAATAAACAGTCTTGAGCATCAAGGTGATGGTCTCTGATTTTTCTACTGATTTTAAGTAGAGATGGTAGCCCGAGCTTGGCCCAGACAAAAAGAAAAGGGCCCTGTCTTGGCCCAAGGCTTGGAGCCTGGCCATATGGGTCAGGCCTAAGTTATGGCCAGGCTAAGGCTCTAGTTGATTGACATTATCTTTTGAAAAACTGAATAAAACTCTATTTAATTAAAATTTTAATTAATTTTAATTAAATTAAATTTAGTAACGAATGAGGATAAGATTATAGGAACAAAAGAAAACGATTATAATTAAAGAGATTAGTTTAATTAATTAAAGTTACGATTGATTAATAAAATACGAGACTTTGTAATAGTGAATATATAAAATGTATATACGTTGATAAAATGATAAGATGAAACTAAAGAATAGAATTATAGGAAATGGATAAAAAAGATTACAATTAAAGTGATCAATTCAATTAATTGAAGTTAAGGATTTAAATTAATTAATAAAAATTGAGATTCTATAATGAATGAATATGTAAGACGTATATATATTAATAAAATGAATGAGATGAAATCAAATTCATTAACGAATAAGGATAAAATTATAAGAAATGAATGAAAAATATTATAATTAAAGTAATCAATTTAATTAATTAAAATTACAAATTTCAATTAATTAATAAAAATTGAAATTTTATAATGAATGAATATATATTAAGTATATATATATATATATAACGAATAAGATAAAAGTAAATTGATTAATAATAAGGAAAATATAAGTATAGGAAATGAAAGAAAATATTATAATTAAAGTGATCAATTTAATTAATTAAAATTACAGATTTCAATTGATTAATAAAATTTGAGATTTTATAATAAATGAATATATAAATATATATATATTGATAAAATAAATAAGACGAAACCAAATTTATTAATGAAGAAGGATAAGATTATAGAAAATGAAAGAAAAAGATTATAATTAAAGTGATAATAAAAATTGAGATTTTATAATGAATGAATATATAAAATGTAGATATATTGATAAAATAAATAAAATGAAATCAAATTAATTAATGAAGGAGGGTATGATTAAATGAATTGAAAAAAAGATTTTAATTAAATTGATCAATTTAATTAATTGAAGTTACAAATTTCAATTGATTAATAAAAATTAAGATTTTATAATGAATGAATATATAAAAGTGATATATATTGATAAAATGAATAAGATAAAACCAAATTTATTAATAAAGGAGGATAATATCATAGGAAACGAATGAAAAAGATTATAATTAAATTGATTAATTCAACTAATTGAAGTTATGAACTTCAATTGATTAATAAAAATTGAGATTTTATAATCAAAGAATATATAAATTGTACATATATTGATAAAATAAATAAGATTAAACCAATTTTATTAATGAAAGAGGATATGGTTATGTGAAATGAATGAAAAATATTATAATTAAAGTGATCAATTCAATTAATTGAAGTTACAAATTGTAGTTGTTAATACAAATTAAGATTTTATATTGAATGAATATATGAATTTTAAATATATTGATAAAATGTATAAGATGAAATCAAATTCATTAATAAAGGAGAATAAAACTATAGGAAATGAAAGGAAAAAATTATAATTAAAGTGATAAATCCAATTAATTGAAGTTACGAATTTCAATGTATATATATTGATAAAATAAATAAGATGAAACCAGATTCTATTGATGAAAGAGGATAAGATTATAGGAAATGAAAGAAAAAAATTATAACTAAAGTGATCAATTCATTAATTGAGGCTAAGAACTTCAATTGATTAATAAAATTGAGATTTTATAATGAATGAATATATAAAACTTACTTATGTTGATAAAATGAATATGATGACACTAAATTCATTAATAAAGGAGGACAAATTATGGGAAGTGAATAAAAAAGATTGTACTTAAAGTGATCAATTTAATTAACTGAAGTTACAAATTTCAATTGATTAAAAAAAGTTGAAATTTTATAATGCATGAATATATAAAACGTACATATTGATAAAATGAATAAGATGAAATCAAATTCATTAATAAAGGAGAACAAGATTGTAGGAAATGAAAAAAAAATTATAATTAAAGTGATCAATTCAATTAATTGAACTTACGAATTTCAATTGCTTAATAAAAATTGAGATTTGATAATAAATGAATATATAAAATGTATATATATTGATAAAATGAATAAGATGAAATGAAATTTATTAATAAAAGAGCAGATAATTATAGTAAGTAAAAGGAAAATATTATAATTAAAGTGATCAATTCAATTAATAAAAATTACAAATTTTAATTGATTAATAAAATTTGAGATTTCATAAATCATAATGAATAAAATTCATAACTTGACAACATAGTTTACAAAAATGATTGTCCAAATTTTTAAATGATATAATTTACAAAAAATGAAGATAACATCATAATGGAGATTGGAGGCTGGTGATTGGAAACTGAAGACTGAATAGAATAGAGATTAGATAGAGCGAGAGAGCAGCTAATCGTTATAGTCAGGATCATCAATAGTGTGCATCACTTTTTTTGTATGTAGAAACATTATATTTAATACCGTAATATTAAAATTAATGAAATATTAAAAACATGGTAATAATTGTTAAATAATTAAATATACTTTCATCTTTGAATATTTTATTAAGTCACCTCCGCATTAGTTCTTGTGGCTATATTAATATAGGAATAAAAAAATATAAGGTAAGATAGTATAAAAAATAAACGAAATTGATATATCAAAAAGAACAAAAATTTACCTTCAATATCTTCATTAACTAACTAACTTTGGGTATACATAAGAGCTTCCATAGTATAAGGATGATGTCGAGCATGATGAGGAATAATAATCCTACCACTAGTGTTTAAAGTAAACTCTGAAGCAATAGTGGATAATGGAAAAATTATTTTCACAACTTTTCCGCCATTATAATACATTAAACTGCACACGTTTAACTTCAGTCACACAATCTTCCATCAAATATTTATCTAATTCTATCATATTGGAAGAAGTCCTAAACCTCTTATCTTTCATAAATTTTGTAAGTGAAATTAACAAACTGCTCTTAGAATATAAACTTGAATCTGAAACTGAAGTTAGAGTTGAACAACCAGAACTATTGCGATCCCGATCATGAATTTTGTCCATTTTGAGTTGATAATCATTAAACAAATCATACTAGAATTGTTTAATGGCATCTACATGCTCTTTGGCTCAATCACCATACATCACATTATATACAAAATTAACAAATCATACTAGAATTGTTTAATGACATATCGGGTCTAGCACAAATAAAATTGCAATAATATATCTAGTCATATACCAATAAGAATTCAACTTCTCCATCATTTATTCTACCATAACCCGAATAACTTCATTAGAATCAAACATCCAATTAGATAAAGCTTTCTTTATTTACATATAGTGCTAAAGCAGCAGTGTGAAACTGAATATTTTGTTCTTGAGAACAAGTCGTTCGCATTAGAAAATAATTCGAACTTCGCACAAAGCTCTCTAACTAACTCCCATTTGTCTTATGTAGGCATGCAAATGTATTAAGAATCTTTTTGTCTCAGTCTTGTAAACACATTAGCATATTAGATTACCAACTCTAACATCTTCAAGGTTGAGTTTCATCTAGTTGGACAATCCAAAACCAACATCTTCATACTCGAATTGCATATTTTTCGTGCAGTTTCTTTAAATTTTTTCAACCATTTTGAGTGTTGTACTCCAATATACTGCACTATTTTGATTCGAATCTATTTCTTCCTTTATTATATCCAATCCATCCTTCACAATTAAATTCAAAACATGTGTAAAACAACGCATATAGCATAACCTTCTACCAACCAACAAGCTCCCAACCCATGTCTTATTCTTCAACTTTTCAATCATAACATTATTCTTGGTACAATTGTCGATTGTTATGGTAGATAATTTGATATCAATATTAAAATATATCAAAGAGTCTCCCAACTTGATTACCAAACTTTCGCTTGTATGTGACCTTCTCATATAAATGAACCTATTATGTACAAATATTACCAACATCAATCATAACATAATAACAAATTAAATGATAACAATGTTGGAGAATATAAATTACCTAAAAAGTTTATTGTATAGAGCCCAGTCATTGTCAACATAATGTGCAATTACTACCATATAACCCTTCTTTTGATTATCGACTATCCACATGTCTGTTGTAATGGTAATTTGTTCTTTAATACTAGACAATGTTCTTAAAATTTCTTTCTTCTTATCCTTGTATATCTTCATAAAGTCCTTCTTCCATGTATTCAACTTAAAACCTTAAAGGTCAGTTGTAATGAGTTGCAAAACATCCTAAATCTTTTGATATCAGCAATAGATAGGGGATGTTCATCGCCAATTACCATAGAAGCTATCAAAAATCTTGATTTGTTATTGTCATAACATGTTGCAGTTATTTCATTCTAACCTCTCATAAGCTTAGGGTTAAAAAATGCTTGACTTCTTAATACCATCTTTTTTCTATTGCATAAATCCACGTATTTCTTTAAATGAGCGGTTCTACTATTTAAACTCTCGACCAAAATCTCCTGACAATACTTACATTTGACTGTTTTTACTCTATCCATTGATCTAGTCTTATTAAAGTGATTATAAACTTCACTTTTTAATTAACTTCGAGTTGGAATTCTATCTTCACTTAGTATCGGATTAGAAGTTTCCACTTTGGTCTCTAGTACTAGATTATAGCTCTCAACTAAAAGAATATTCTCATCCATATGAAACAATCAACATATAAATATTATGTTTTTCATAATCATAATTGAATATATATGTTATTCATAATCATAATCAGTTATCAATAACTTATATGGTCACATATATGGGTGTGCATGCGACCGTGTAAGTCATCACAATCACACACGAGTGTGAATGTGTTTTTGCAGACTTACATGGTCACTTACTTGTGCAAGTATATGACTGTATAAGTTTACGAAAATACCTCGCTGTTGGCAACAATATGAAAAATTCCAATAAAATTTTTTTTTTTGCTTCATCTCCTAAAGAATATTGATGGATTAAAATGAAAACGATTTGTTCTATAAGTTAGTCGAGTCTCGGGCTCAATGGCCCGAACCCAAGGCCAACCCTAGGCCCAATCAACCTAGGCTTGACTCATTAGTCTGATCTATTAACCAAGGGTCAGGTCAGCCAAGCCTGGGCTCCAAATTTCAACCCTAATTTTAAGTGTTGTTTTCTTTTTAATTTGTTCATTTCCTTTCACGCTGTAAATTCAATAATACTCCAACCAAAAATCAACTACCCGGCCCCCTTATAGATGGTCCAATCTGCGAAATCTTTTAGAAACTTTTCAATTTAATAGGTTGAAAGTGTGAGTCCCGGTGAAGAAAATTGTCATTGACAATTTTTTTTTGAGAATGAAAATTAATTGATTTCTAAAATTTATATAACTTTAGTTTCTTACAGAAAGAATATAAATCACAAAATGAAAATTAGATACAAATATGAATAAATAAATAAAAATAACTAAACTTTATAACATTATTCTTCTGTAAGAGGTTAACTTTTGAATGCAACAGAGGGCAATCTAATTCTAAATATGTTCCAAATGAAATTTAGTTTCATACCATTAAATATTATTTCAAGCATGGTAGTTAATCTGAATGGTTCATTTCATTAGCAAACGAAATCTAAATCCATTTGGTGCCAAATGGTAGGCAAGTATATTTTTATAACAATACTCCGAGAGTAATATGATGACACGGAAACTCCCATCATCAAGTTGCAGGTCGAAAGTATCATTTGTTTTGAGGTACAAAAGATAGTTCCACATGATAAGCATTAAAGTTCTTATCATCTGTACCTCACTCTCAGGAGTGGTGGGAACTACAATGTTACTATTGTTATTTTTCAAGCTTTTACACAGAAATGGTTTATTCGCTAAAGTATATATACAGTTGACCTTTTAACGAAAGATCAGCCATATCAATCTGCATCCTTGTTCAATCTATTGTTGCTACCATTAGCCAATCGCCTGTTATTGCTCAAAGTCTGACAGTTTTTCGAGCAACAGATGGAACCAGAAAACAGTTTGGAAGGCAAGTTCCTCCTGAACTTGGTTCGAATGGAATACCTGACCATGCAAGGGTCTTGGGTGAAGCAAACAATCTCTTCCACCGTGATGGCTTAAGTACATGTTTTAGTATTATAAGAAGCTACCAAAAAAAGTTAAAAAAAAATGATGCTAGTTGGCTACAGTCATGCATTTTGAAACATCAGCTGACAAAGGCACAGCAGGAAACTAACTGAATTGAGGAAATAGCCGAGCCAAGTTAGGATGGTAGTAGAAAGGACGACCATGAACAATGCTTTATCCAAACAAGAATTACTTCTGCATGATTGGTTATAAAGGGCACGGAAACAGGTGCCTCAAAAATGTGGCAGTATTAATCCACTGCAGCAACTATCACCAAAATCATCAATGGAACTTGAGTCCAATAACAGCAACTGAGACAACAAAAATGTAAGGTTATGTAAAAGAACAGACTAGTCATACCGCAAATGAGTCTTCAAGGTTCCATATGTAAAGAATAGCAGATATGCCAATGTGATCAAGTGTTAAACAGTAGACCGACTTGTTACACCACGAGAGACTAGTTCTCATGACAAGAAGGAGACTGGATAATGCATTAGTGAAGATTTTATCCAGCAGCCACGAGTGTCCAAGTTGAACTTTATAACAATCTCTTCATCATTTTGAACCTTTTAAGATTCTATTTCTATCATTTTAGCAACAAGATGATTTAGGCCACTATAAAGGAAATATTGGACATAAAAGAATTCATGCTGCATCAAAAGCAGTTATGCAAACTTAATTAGTACTTGCTAAACAACTTCAGTGAAATCAAGAAATCGCTGTTAAATAAAATTTAGAAAAAGGTTTAGTTAAACTTGTAAAAGAGATATAGTATAATTTTCTAGTTCTAGTACATAATTATTGATATGAAGAAATGAAGAAAGTAAATACCTTCCAAGTTATATCCTATATATAGTTCAAGAGTGTATTAGTTGAAGAGTTTTTCAACCTACAGCTTTGTCCCAAGTGAACGTCTCCAAAAATATATCTGCAGTCACCGTAGGGTAAATGGGGTTAAAAAATAAATGAGCACCAACGGTTGACATGGGAAAAAAAACGATAGAGGGAATGACCTGTATTCACAATATTCAGGCCACGCACACATAGCTTTCCCGTAGTCCCAATAGCAGTCATCATCTCTCAGAGGCCCACGTTTAGCTATTGCAGTAGGACATCGATGAGCATACAAAAATAAGTCGATGAACAAGAAAATGTAGTTAGAAAGACTCACCTTTTGTCACAAATTTTGATTTGGCATCAGGATGAATGTCATGCCACATCTGGAGCCACAACTCCCGCATCAAAACTGGAGATTTAACAATGTTCCTGTGATTCGCTGTAAGCAGATATTTTCAATTTAGTTTGTATAGTTATGTTGTCAATTATCATGTCAAAATAGAAGACATTAATAAAGCTCGATTATAAAGGGTATTTTAAGGGGCATATAAAAAGAAACGATACCTATATCGCCTTTCAAAAGCAACAAATCACATATAAACATAATATACACTGATTTTAATAGCATATCTCTATTTAAGATATGATGGTATTCGATATTTAGTCTTACCTTCTGGTTTATAAGTTCTGGTGCCTAAAATTTCTCCAGAATTTGCAAAATATTTTAAATTTAAACAAGATAAACATCAAACCGACTATTACAGACTTCTAGAAATAGATATGCTCATTTACTAAATCCCATTTTGAAAAGCCATGATCTTTAGCTGCCGCATTAGTACTGCCATGTGGAATGTTAGTAACCTTTATCAAGCTCCCAAACTGCTGTCCTCTTTCCTGGAATACTTTCAGAGTCTTCATAATAGGTAATGTACTTTACTCTTGGAGATCTAGTCATGTTAGGAGCTACATCAGATCCATGTGGATGATCCACATTCAAATCCACTTGAACGTCAGATCCATCATGTTCAGTCTGAAATTTAAGAAGAAGAAGCGAGATCAATTCTCAAACAGACTTTACATTTCCAGTAAGAAGTTAATCAAAAACTACTCAATAATAGAAAACTGTTCTTTGTTCGATTTACAAAAAGCATTTTCTTTTGAATATGATCAACTTTTGGTAGGAAGACATTAAATAACAAGGAAAGATGTCGTTGATAAAAGAACTAGCAAATAATTTTCAGTATGAGAGATCTCATACAGGTTCTAAACAAAGACAATGAATAGGTTCACTATCAACAAGGAAATATGAAAATCTAAGATGATTAATTGTTTAGATATGGATGGACTGTATATCTGTCATGTAATCATAAATAAATATATTGTCACAAGAACCTAAACACAATAAAATACCATGTCAACAGCAAGCCTCAATCTTACTTCGGCTACGCAAACAAAATTGATTCTAGTTTTAGATAACTGAATATCCAGAAAGAAATGATAAGCTATTTTGTCTCATGTGTTCCCATATTATCCTGCAACTACACCCTTATCTGCCCAATCACATGAAAGCTTCACTTGAATTTCTCCCTTAAACCAACCCCATTTTCATTTCTTGTTTATTTCTCGCAACATTCATAAATACAAGTAAGACGCACCTGAGGGGCCCTAGTTATATTCACTTTTTGTCCAAGCCAATTTTTGCACAAAGAGAGGGAGTTATATGGTACCTGCAAAGGTATGACAAATTGGCTGAAGCCGAAAGCAGTCCTTATTTCTACTGAAATTATTATACATCAGTTGGACGATCAAATATTCATAAAGCGGAGAAAATCAATTTAAAGATATATTCTTGTACTTACTGTCTCGTCTCCACTTGTAGCTCCAGGGTTTCCGTCAACCAGATTTCCTGACCTATAAGAGTAAATCTTCTGTATCACAACTCATAAAGAAATTGAATCATTTTAAAGTACATTTAATATGTTGCCAACTTCTAAATATCATTGTACTCAACAAGTGGGATGCTAAAATCTATTCATATAGGTCGTAGACTACATTTCTAAATTTAAAATACACAGAAATGTCTACCAAAAGAAGAGCAGATGTGTAAGAATCTCGTGGTGAAGAGCAGTTTGTTAGCATTACATTCTATTAGCATCTCTATGGTTGTGTGTAAAAAGTAGGGGGGAGGAACATGAACAACATATCATGAGACATTCTTCCAAAAAAAAAAAAAATCTTAACATCAGCTGTAGGACAATTGAGTGAGAAGGATTGACAAATTGTATTTGGTAGATTAATGCATATATCATCTGATTAATTTTTTGAATACAACATCGAAGAGCTATAACCAGTAAGGTGCCAGCCATCATATGCAAATCACTGTATCCACTCGGGGAAAAAAAAAACTCAACACACATACCTAGTTCACATCTCAATTCACTGTATGAGAAAAGCATCCTAACCTTGAGATAAGAGATCCTTCAACCTCGTAAATGACATCAGTTATAATCCAATTATCTGGGTAAGGCTTGCCACTTGGTGCAAAATAATAACCAACCTGCTTTGCAAATTTCAAGATACATAAATCACTGTCTCCAGGTCCGATCCAACAACTATCATAGAAAGTGCACAAATGCATTTAGCTACCGCACAGTTATCAAGAACAACAGATAAAAGACAACGGAAAATGAAACTGATTGTTACCGAGAACTTTTTCTTATACCTATATTTAGGAGGAGGTTGCATACACGAGGAACACTACATCTTAATTTAAAACCTTAAGGCATTGAGTTATAGTCTCATTCTTGTATATCAAGAATTATTAATTCTTGTGTCTCATAGATCTGAAAATTTTACATACTTAACACCCTCCACCTATGCTAAGGAATGAGCATCAAATATTTGAAATTTGCAGAAAAGAATATTTGTGTGGACAGAATATAACATTTTTGTGAAGACCCATCATCAAACTAGCTTGAGACTGATATCATATTATATTTTTTGGATATTTCTATTTGGGTGAAGAAATGCTTTATATACATGTAGAGCAACATATCTCAAATCAAAACTTTAGAGCGTCGAGTTATGGTCACATTCTTATATATAAACCACCATTACTTCTTTCTAGTTGATGTGAAAATTTCGCATACGTCATCAAACTAAAGTGATCTTCCAAGTAATGGAACAACTTTGCTCAAACACTGAGAGTAGGTAAATTGTGGTTTTGGTTTGCTTTTGTTTTGTAGGTTGCTGGTTGGGTTGGGTTCACTCCCTTGTTGGCAATCAAATTTAATGGCGAGCCTAGTTACCTGCTAAGAGATAGGTTGTTTATAAAAAAGACAAGCCGTGTAAGCTTGGTAGGAGGTTACACTGAATGCAAGCATCAGGCAAGAGAGGATTATGCAAGAATGCCTCAATCTCCAAAAAGTCTTGAAGAATGCATGGTGTCACAAGCTTCAACTATTCACTCCTTGGGCAATTCAATAGTAGGAGAGCCCTAACCCCTAATTGGAGTCTTAAAAGCTGTAGGACTAAATCGGATATACAAAGGAAGTTGGATGAGAGTCGATCTATCTCTCTTTCCTCAGCACTTTGATAATTCACTACAAACAAGATAACAATGCGATCTGGAAATGCGATGAATTCTAACCTGTTGTGTATCTCTCTGATTATGGGTTAGAAGGTAGTCTTGATTAGTTTA
>JAOQMS010000009.1:12856999-12867524 GCA_027563885.1 Erythroxylum longipes
GATCTGGAAATGCGATGAATTCTAACCTGTTGTGTATCTCTCTGATTATGGGTTAGAAGGTAGTCTTGATTAGTTTAGGGTACAGAACCTGCTGCAAGGAATTATTGTAATTTTGGTAAGGTGATCCTTGTTATGGTCATCTTGTGGGTTCTTATGTTTTAGGTTGCTGTTATGATTGTGTAGTTATGGGTAACAATTATAGGGTTCCCCATGCTCACATGTTCGGTTTCTTTTGTTATAGATAAAAGATTGGCATCTTCACCAATCTCTCGATTGTACATACCTTTATTCATTTATAAATTCACTGATTTACCAAAAAAAAATATTCGCATATGTAACAGTTACAGTGAAGATAAAGTAGAACCATTAGGACAATATGTAATTGATTCTATCAGCTGGAATAAAAAAGAATGGAAATGATGTCAAACCAGTTGCTTATGTGACTTTGGCATTAGACACAGACCAATACATGAACTCCAATAGTACAATAAAAAGAGATAAACTTCTCTAATTAGAGATAAAGGTAGGATCACAAAAGAAAGTTATTCTGATTTCCAAGTTTCAACATTCACATTGAAGAAACATCAAATACATGAAGGTAAGTGCTGGAAATATTGTATATGAGAGTAAGGAAAGAAAATTTTAATTTGGAGAAACACAACTGCAAAGGTTCATAATAGGCCTAGCCATTGCCAAAAAAAAAAAATCATTCCAATAGGGACATTCCTGAAAAAAGTTATCACATTCAACTGGAAGAAGGTTTATACCTCAGTCTTCAAATCAACTCCATAGATGCAAAAGACATTTTTAATAGGCGGCCTGTCCCAAGGTGTGAGTGGATTCATAACTGGATCATCATGGTATGACCTGAGGAACATGGAGAAACTCAGATTTCTAGAATTGAAAAAAAATAATAATTTAGTCCATATAGGCCATATTGCATCTAGTCTTCACCATCAAAGAATTACTCAACGCCTTCACTTCTTTGGGCCATGCATACCAAATTAGTAAATGTTCGTCTAGTCTCAAAGAGAGAGAATATTTTTCACTTTTAAGAAAAACTACTATTGCAGACTACAGATGATGAGCTTTTTTCATTACTAATATTGAAAAAGTTTTCAGAAATTGTATCATGAAATCATACAGTAGTAATCACTACCGAATTTTCTGTTCACTTTATTCTTTCTCTAGCCTTTGTGTTTGGAAGTGGAGGGGTTGCTGCGGTTAAAAAGATCAACCCCTTGAACAAAAGCTTCCCAGCTTAGAACCAACTTATCAGGAGGTGGTGAAGGCTTGTAGTAGTGACAAAAAGTTCAGAATAATTTCCCAAAAGAAATTGTTGGAAACAAATCGAATGGGGTTTTGAAGGGCAAAATGAAGCTGCTTGGATAAAAGGACAACAAATTAAAAGGCAACTTTCAGCACTTAGCTTCAAAGAAGCTTCTTAAGTAGGCCAGGATGACGCAAGTAACTGTCAAAAGTCATAAGGAAGATGATTACTTGTGTAACTGGTACAAGAGCCTCTTGATATCAGAATCATAATCCTCTATAGCTTTGAAAAAGGTCCCATCTGATATTTCATCAGCTGAAAATGACAACTGAAGTGGAATACCATATCCGATGTTAGACATGTTCACTCGATTTACTTCTGTAATTGATGGATAAGCATCAATTGCTGCAGATGTAAAAATTTGAGTAAGGCACATGTACATCATAACAGCATTTTATTCATAAGAGAAAACTAGAACCCTTACCATGTGTAGAAGGAATTTCAATATTGACAATATTTGTGGGCCACCCAGCGTAGACTTCTTGTCTGTCACAATGATATGGATGATGATCCTTTTGAAAACTCCCAGAGAAATGCCTCCAATATGGGCGATCAGCTTTACAGTACTTTGAGAAAGGTAACATCCATATTGAAGACGCAAAAGAATTGAACATTAGTCGAGCAGTTCCCTGGCACCTTGCCAAATATGCCATATTCATTTGTTAAAACAGTTATCAACATCCAACAAGAATTTAATATCCTACATAAAATTCGAACAAGCCAGAAAATCTCACTTTGCTTAAACAAAACACTGGCAAGAACATGCAAAAAACCTACAAGATTAAAGATCACATTATTTAAGTGACTTCAATTCAGAAAAAATACACTTATAGGCTTTACTGTAGAGTTCATATAGCAAGGAAAAACTTAATGAATCCAACTTAGATAAGTTAGATAAAGTTTTGAAACATTCCCTACAGTCTAATATCACTAAAATTTGCTATAGTTACAACTAACTTAAATTTTTTTTGCAGTGATATGTCATCATACATACATCTGTAAATATAAGCTGACAAAAATAAACTCATATTGGTCAACATGAAGATTCCAATTAAAGAAGGAAACATGTGAAAATAACCTAAATAGGTTACCTCAGACACGGGAAGACCAAATGTGTTCCCAAACAATGTTGCTTTCAATGTCTCGGTTGAACCAAGAAGAGGAGAACCTGAAGTTGGATGATAATACAATGCTAAATGTACTCTGAATCAATTCTATACCTTTTAAAAGATTGACTGTGACATAAGCGATCATACCAACAGCAAAATATGCGTGAATATGCTCATCCAGCCATTCATTGTAATGTTTTGGAGCAATTTCTAGCTTTAGCCATTCCAAGAAGTAGCGAAAGACATGGTTACCCAAAGAGTGAGCAAACACTATAGAAGGTCCACCACGAACTTTGAAGTTAGTCTCAAATGTCAACCTGCAAATAACAACAAAAGAAGAAAGTCTTAAAGCCCCTGAATTAGCTGTCAGGAATCTCTACACTTAAACTGCACTTCTGAATAGTTTATATGTTATAGAAAGTTTTCTATAGCAGTGGAATATATATGGTTCTTAAAATTAAAAGTGGAACAGAAAAGTGCATAATTGACTTATACAATATGACACAATATAAAAATAAAACAAAATCTGAGTATTCTCTTCAAGGAAATCATTAACTTTAACAGAAACATTACTTTCTCTATCATTTCAGAGAAACAACATTTGGCTTGAGAAGCAAGAACTTAAAGTACACAGAAAAGATATACGCACTTAAGCCGATGGAAATACAGATCTCGCTTCTCAAGCATTGAAGGTGACAATCTCCAGTCATAGGGAACCGCAATAATTGCATTAGCTTCAATACCAAACTGAATACACCACTTAATCCACTCCTTCCACACAGAAGAAAGAGGACCTAAAAAGCACAGTGTAGATCGTTTATTCCAGAAAATAGGGAACACACTGCATTTATGTAATCATCACCATACAAGACATGATGTATTATTAGAGAAATTAGTTAAACCTGTTATGTAACCCGGATCAAGCTCTGTGATAGCTGAAAGACTGCTATCAGGCCGTGACTTGCACTCAGGATGATCTGTTTGATTGTAGGGATCCAACACCATGCATTTAAGCCAACAGTTGACTGCAGAAAGTAGCTACACATGACAGTAATTGCTATCAAACATCTACAACCTTATTTCACCGTCAATTTCTAGATTTTTTTTTGCACGACTTTGTTCACTACTTACTGGAGTGTTCGATGGTTATAGAAACTAATATTGCAATAACAGGAAGAAGATTTGGAGTATCTGATTTAGCAACTAACAAGTAGCGTCCATTTAATCTCTCAAATTTAAACTAGTAAGCAACCTAAAAAACTGACGAAATAGGAATTAATAACTGTCAAAAGTAACAGCTATAATTAGAGCCGTAAATTTCTGCCTCTTAAAACAAAACAAAGCATCACAACATCTGTTTATTAGACAAGTGTCAGGAGATTGTAAAAACTTCAAGAATCGATCATTATCTTTACAGAAATAGAACTATCCATTATTGTAAGCTAAAAGTCAAAAAGTTTTGAAACAGTTGGAATCATCTTTTAAACACACGCATTCTGTAGCTTAGAAAGGCAACTTTACACACAACTTTCTATTCGAAGCTGACAGTACATAACAGAGAATAAGAGAGTGAGAGGTACTTTGGTAGTGTCGAGCCAAACTAAGTCAAGGGGGTTGAAATCGAGAGGAGAGTACGGACAATCAAGAATGGACCACGCTCTGAGCTGAGTAGAAGCAAAACCAGGGATTATAATCCCCGATATCTTGGAATAGTCTATCCCCGATATTCTGGAAGATTTTGCGTTAACCTCTCTGTCATTCATTGCGGTTGCAGTCGGAGCGCCGACGATCACAAGAACCACGATGACGGCGATATTCCTATGAGCTCCCTTCATCTCTTATCACATTTCCGCTCCCTTTCTGGTAAATTCGCTACTAGAGAGAGAAGAGAAATGAAGACAGAGAATGTGAGGTGTCGATTGTGCAACGGAGGAAAGAACTGACTATCAGTTATAGAACTTTTGGCGTCTCTCTGTCTCTCACCTACTCTATGCGCCTTCCTTACCTGTCTGCCTCTGGGTCGTTTCCTGTGTAACTATCAGCCGAAACGGCAGCGAAAATCGTCGTTTTTTGGGGGGGTAAATAAGTCAAAACTGCGCCGTTAGAGAAAATCTATTTACGACGTCGTTTTAATTCAAACGGTTATTGCCGACTTTCTTTGTTTGTATTGACGCGGTGGCGCCAGTTAAAATAATGATTTTAAGAGAAGCGAAGGAACCGAAGCGAAGCTAATGGTGCTAAACGACGAGAGAGAGATCCAAAGGAGAGGATCCTTGAGTCGGACTCGATTAAAGCCGATGAAGGATCTTCATTTATGTTGTTGTTTGGTGAGAAATCGGGTTCAATGGAGGCCTCCTCCGCGTCTAGGTTTCGCTTCAGAGATCATGTTGATACCGAGAATGCGACCTACACTAGCTCCGATATCTCCTCCGTCTTCACCGAAGAGGATGATGATGATGAAGGGTCGGAGCTCGAGTCCATGACTGCAAAGGTAGATGGCTTATTTCATCTTTCTATTGGTCTGCTAAGAATAGATTTTTCAAGTAATTGTTTCTTTATAGGGAATAAAGCGTCTGTGCACAGAATTACTGGAGATAAAGGAGGCATCGGATGAAGATTTTCATAGAAATATAATGTCAAGTTATTCGGCCTTTGTTGGGTACTTTACTTGTCTCTTTCTTTTAATAAATTTTGTTCTTTGTGAAGTTGATGTGGTTCAAGAATGGCAAAATTTTCTTTATGTAAGAATGATAATAAGGTTAGTATCAATTGTCCGTGTGGATATGCATATATGCATCCGATGCAACTTATATAAGTATAGAGCTCCTTGTTTTCTTCCTCTTTGATTTTCAATACTTGAATCCTTTAGATTATTGCATAATATGTATTCCTAGATAATGAGGAAATGATATGGTTATCTCTTTTTCATGGGTTGACTTGATTATTTTTATCGTTTAAGCTCAAATTGTCCCCCCTTTGCAAATGGCTGCAGAATATTAGATGAAGTAAAAGACATGGAGAAAGAACTGTTGCAGCTTAGAACAAATGTTTCGACACAGAAAAGACTTGTAAAAGAATTAAGTGATGGTGTGTATCTTAAAGGTTTTTCAGACGAAACTATACAAAGAATTATCAGAGATGCTGAGGATGATGAATTAGCTCCTCCAACTGAGTTGGAGACACAAATCAGTGATGTTTCTGAAACTCTAGATGTGCTTCTCTCAGAAAACAGGATTGATGAGGCTATATCAGTTATCGAAATGGAGGAAGAAAACATACAAAGGGTGGAACTTGAAGGCAATACTCCTTCAGATTTGCTACTGTTGTACAATTCTGCAATTTCTGAAAAAAAGGCCATGCTTACACTGCAATTAACTCTGGTTGCCGAAAATCCTAGAATAGGTGCTTCAGAACTTCAAAAATCACTAATTGGACTTTGCAGACTGGGTGAAGGTCATCTTGCAACTCAGTTATTGATTAAATATTACCATACACGGGTTGCATCTGGAATTCGAGATTTGAGGAATTCAAAATCCTTCTTACATGTAGTGTATATCAAGGAACTCTCGAAATGTGTGTTTTCCATGATTTCTCAAGCAGTGAGGAGCTTTATACTGTTATATGGAGAAACCTCTTCATATGCTCCAGAATTTATTCAGTGGGCGCAGGAAGAAATTGAAATACTTGCCCTTTCTTTGACTAAATATGTAATATCTGTCTCAGAAATAAGTGGTGGGCTCTCAACAGCAATAGAAGCTGTTCAGTTTGCCATATCTTATTGCTGTTTGTTAGAAAATCAAAGATTGCTGTTGCAACCATGTTTGATTGAACATGTTCGCCCTTGTATGGAAGAGGTTTTACAGAAAAACATTGAGCATTTTGTTAAAGTTATCAGCATATTCACAGCAACTGATGCTTGGGTATTGGGTAGATATCTTGTATCTGGAATTCTAAATGAAAGCTATTCCTATATGGTTGTGGGACAACAGCCAGAGTATTGCATGCTCACTAACAGTGGCCGGAAGTTCATAACTCTGTTGCAGGTTGGGTGGTTTATGTTTTTGACTAAGCATAAGGATGAGAAAACTTTTGAAAACGGAAATTTTACAGTTAAAATTTAGTCCATGATGATTGAGTAATTAGCTGGATATGGTTTTCTGCAAGATCATCTTTGTCATTGATGCTGTCTAGGCACAATAAAATGATGGAGCATTATGCTATCTCTTGCTTATCTTCACCTTTTTTTTTAGCATTATTTGTTAGGAAGCGCATCAGACATGTATTTGGTGGAAACTGCCTAACATGTTAGTTTAGTGGACCTTTTCTTGATAAATCCAATGGCATGAGAAATCTTCGGATGCAGTTAAATTGACCAGTGAGCATGAATAGAAAAGAAAATTCTCTAGAACTTTTACAAGTTTAGATAATAGTTGGTTTTGGGTCTGCCTCTTCAGACTAAGGATTTTAATGAAGAGATAGAATGCTATTGTTGAGAACTCGTAAAGGTTGATGAAGGAATTAAGCGTTCATCATTTTGCTATAATTAAAGAGAATATCTTTGATTATTTCCTTGCTTCTTTTTCAGGCTATCACTGAAGATGTTTCCGCTTTGGTTACGCTTAAAATGGAAGATGCCATAATTAGAGGATTAACAAGCCTCTTTATGGAGTATCTATCCATCCTTGAAACAGCCATCACCACAGAAACGAAGTCATCAGAAAAGGGTGCTTCCAAAATAATTTTGGCACAGTCAGTGCAACAACAAGCTTCTATTTTGGTGAATCTGTCAACTCTGAAACATTTCTTCTCTAACACTGTTACAAGCATTTTCAAGGGTATAAAGTGCACCAATTCTGAGCTGATAGAAAATGGTTCAGTTAGTTTTCAACAACAAGAACTTGATAATTCACTGCTTCTAATTGAAGAGGCATCTATTGATCTGAGAACACAATTCTGCCTCCAATTTATATGCAGAGTGTTTTCTCTTAAACACATGGGCCTTTATGGCAATGATGATCCCCATCTGGTTCATGATTTGATGCCTTCTACTCCCTTCCAGGTACACCTATTCTCGTGTCAGAAGAAATTTGGTAACCTAGTGATGGTAGTCAGGAAGGGCTATGTTGAACATGGATAGTTTTGGGTTTGTATTGATGATGTTTTGTCTTGCAGCGCTGGGTTTGTCTTATAACCTTTAGGCTGCTCACCTATTCTTAGTTGTCATTTCTTTATATGTATTTTCTCTTTGCATTTTCTTTTTCTTTACTATGTAAACATCTTTACATTTTTGCACAACATTTTTGTTTATCTACTGCTTGATGATTTGCAACATCAGGTGCTCTTTTTAGAATTGAGGAAGCTGGATAACCTTGCCGAAGATGATTTCCTTGAATCAAATTGGTTGATCGAGCTGATAAGGGAGCTAATTGAGGCCATATTTGTTTGGCTTTCAAACAACAAAGAAATTTGGGAAACTAATGGAAAGAATTTGAATTCCTCAAATTCCGATGTCTTCAATCAGGTGTGTTGCATTTGTTCATATGCTTGTCAATTTTGGCGATTTTACAATGTCATGCATCTGTGTTGGTGTTCTTGAGGTTATTGTCTCAGCACACATGGGTTTATTCGCTCAGAAATCTAACTAGATTAAACTGCTTAAAATAGTTCCAGTTTTGTTAATTTCAAAACAACCTATCCATATTCCGGATTTTGATTCTTCCAATTGTACTGGAGACTGAAAAACAAATCAATTTCTGCTACATTACCTGTTGAAGGCTCAAAATCCGGTGAAATTGTTAATCTTTAGCCTAATATCTCTTGGGAAAGGTCCTGTTTCTGTGTCGATTTAAATTTGATAGAATCAATTCTTCCTTTCATAGTGCTAGTTTTTCTTGCCTTGTTACGCAGTCTCAGTGATGAAACTTGACTGCAGTTCTTTGTATAAGGCTTGGCTGGCACTTTAATACAGCAATATTAGATTGCTTCTCTCGTGCATCTTAACTTTTCTCAGATTTGCTTGAGGTTTTGTTTAATGTACCTTTTTATGCCAAATTTTCCTAGAACAGTTCGTTCTGGACATGCACTTTATGGTAGAAGTTGCAAAGTATGGACAATACTTCAACGAGGATCCCTCTGGCCCAGCAAGTCTAATGAAATCTGCGTTTGTTTCAGCTGGACTTGATCCTGAAGGGTAATGCTTTGAAGTGCCAAAGATTAGTTGTAGGAAAATGATGGTGCTCTGTTCCGCATGGAGTTTTTATGTTTACAATTACTGAAACGAAATATGTGAATTCTACAGTTTCACCTGATAAAATGCAGACATTCAGTAATCTAACTAATTGTCTGTGCAGAGATACCGGGGATGTTAAATGGGCTGTTGAAGCTGCCACCAAAGCAATTAAAAAGCTTGTAGAGATGGATAAAACAACTTCACCTTCACATGATGAAATTGCTGGTGACTTTGTAGGGGAACCGGGTGAAAATCACGCTGAGCTTGCAAATGAAACTTTCAAGGATGCTATTTCTTCTATTGATTCTCTACAATTGGAGGAAGATGAAGAGGATTCGGATACATCGGAAGTTGTTGCTAATGACGTGGCCTTAGATGATTTGAAAGGGAAGAGGCGGAATGATGAAAATTCTAGAGAGCTGTTTGGAGTTTTTGAAGATAATGAATCTGAAGAGGAAGCATATGATATGTTCCAGGAAACAAGTTCAGCGGTTCAGCTATTGTCTGCAGATAGTACTTCTGAAACAGGCAGTAACCACGAGGAGACTCAGTGTCCTGCTAATAAGATGGAACCCAAAGCAGAGTCGGACTCACTTCGGTAGTAAGACTTGCAGCATTTCGGTCCGTAGAAGGCCATGGAGCTGTCTCTATTAAACGTAGTTTTGCTAGGAGGAAAGTTTCATGCATTATAGAAAAAGGGTTAAAGAAGCTCATCATCAAAGAACTTGATCATTTCTGTTTAAGCGTAATAAATTAAAATTTAATATATCTATCATATTCTATTGACAAAATTAAGTGGCGTAGAATTGAAATATTCTAACAAAAATAGGGTGCTCAGTCCCAGTTTATACATGGCTTTCCGAACCTTTGCTGCTTACAAGTTGCAGCCTGTTGTGGCATGACTTGACTTTTACATTGATATTTCCCATATCTCTTTCTTTTGGCTTCATGTCTTCTTCTTCTTTCTTCTTTATTTATTTTTTCTTTAGTTGATTAAAAATAAAGATTGAAATATATTAGTTATTTAGTAAAGTCTTTTATATTTAAAAAAATCGTAGAAAATATTTATAAAAATTCCTAACTAATCTCTTCCTTGAATTTTATTATAATTTTTGTTAATTTAATATTTTAAATAAGTGTTATCTAATTACAAAAAGTCATAAATTTTATTCAATTTTATAATATTAATTCAAAATTTTAAAAATGAAATTAAATATTCAAAATTTTAATTTATTGCTAATATAGTTATACCGATGCTAAATTCTTTGTTAATATTACAAAAATGACATTTCACAAATGTTCACTTATTTTTCATGTGATTATTTTATAAATTTAATAAATTTGGAATTAGAATATCATAAATTTGTACCAAAATTGTCTCTTTCTTCCTCTTATGGATTCATTTTCCATATTGCCATACCTGTAATGATCATATATGCAATATCTTAACAGAAAATGTGTGAAAAACTTGATACAGAACTGGCTTATGATTTTTGCGCCACTTTTTAAAGTTTAAGCTAGTATTACAAAATTAAATAATATTTAGGATTTTATAATAATTAACCCTATTTCATATAAATAACTACCTTATAAAAAATAATTGAGAAAGCAAAACTGTTAATTTTTGCTAACTTAATATTATAGCCATGTTATAAAGAATAATTGAGAAAGCAAACTAGAATAAATTATTATATTCATTGAAATATCTAATTAACTATCATGCTAAATTGATCAATATATTATTAGTATTAATAACATATAATAAACTAATATATTATTAATTATTAATAAATTAAATAATATTGCATATTAAAAAAATTTATACTTTCTAATATAAGTGAAGTGATATAAATAACA
>JAOQMS010000009.1:12881014-12898496 GCA_027563885.1 Erythroxylum longipes
TGTGATATATATTTTTAAATAATTTATTTTTATTTTTATTTATATAGAAATATATACAAACAATTAAAGAATAATTTTTTTAATTATATACAATTTTTGTGGACCGTAATAAATGAGTTTGGGGAAAAGAAAGTTAGGGTTAGAAGAAATAATTGATATTAAGAAAATTATTAAGGGTATATTAGGTAGTATGTATTTATTAGTTTACGTTCCATCCTGAACTCCCAAATCGGAGGTTTCTTATTTTCACTGTTTATGATAGAATGGAACGTAACATGAAACCCTCTGCTTCCATCCCATTCCGTTCCATCCCATTATGAAACTCTCAACTAAACGATAGAAGTGTGTTACGTTTCATTCCATTCTATTGCTAATCCCTCAACCAAACAGGCCCTTAGGCTTGGTTTGGGAGAGCCAGTGACCTACTGAGATCAACCTACTGAAATAATTTGAAATTGCAGTTTTGATAACTGCTGAAACATGAAAATAAGTGTCTAGCAAGTGCGGTTACGGTTGCTAAAAAAAGTAAAATAACTAAAAAGTCTACTAATTTAATAAATTATTAATTGTTGTATAAATAATTAAAAAATGTATTATTAGTCATATAAATTTAAAATTATAAATAAGAAAATATTAAATTAAAATAAGAAAATATAAATAAAATAAATTTAATAAAAAATATTTCATAAAAATATATTATTAATCATATAAATTTAAATTATAAATAAGAAAATATTAAATCAAAGTAAGAAGAAAATGTTACATTGGACTTGCTTTCTATTAGTTAAGGGTAATAATTATCAGAAGGTTATTAATGGAAAGTAAAATTTCTACCGCAGAAGTACTTTCCCACCGCAACCCTCTTTCTGCTTATGGATTTTTACGGTGGCACCACAGTTTTCTTCAACCTCCGGTTGTTCACCGCAGATCTAAACATGTGACTGTGTTTGGAAACTGCGGTGGATAAGTACTTATCTCCACCGTACCGTAGATCCAAACGTAGCCTTAATTGAAATGAAATGATTAGTATTTCTGATTTACCTTGTCTAAAATTTACTCTCTCTAAAATGTTCCATCAATTTTAATTCACCATTTTGATTTTTTTTTTCAAAACTTTTACCTGTTTTGTGACCATTGTATAAGTGAGATAATTTTTATACTTATCTAGACACACTCCTTCCTCTCTCCAACTCTAGCAAACTCCTCTTTTTTTATTAAGTTTCTTTCTTTTTCCTCAATATCTTAGTCTGATGTTAATACCTCAAGTCTTCCTATCCCATCCTTTCAACATGCCCTCCCTCAACTCTCATACCAATCCCTTACCCTTTCCCAATTCTCATACCAACATATGATTCATTCTCAGCTTCTAGTTCACCTATTCCTCTTGCAAAAAAAAAAAAAAAATCTTGGAGCCAAGTAGTTGGGAACACTTTTAATTTTGAAAAACTCAAACTTAACCTCCCACTTAACCCTCATCCTTCAACTCCAATACGATCATTTTCCCTCCCTTAGAATTGCTTAAACATGGAGCCTAGTAATGGTCTGGCAGTTTTTTTAGGGTTCTTTGCAAATTAAAAAACTCGTATTCCCTATTGTATAAAGATAGGCCATCATAACTTGGTCAAAGTTTGCTCTACAAGATATCCTTATCTGTGATGAGGATCTCTTCCTCTTTAAGATAGTCGGAGAGCAAAACGTGGCAAGGATCCTACAATTAGGTCTATGACACATTCAGGGTAAATCCCCCTTTTTAGTTAAATAAAGAGCAGGGTTAGATCGTAAGGGAATGAAGCTCAAACATTTTCCTTTATGGGTCTGATTCCATTAACCTTCTTTAGAGAATTAGATGACTATAGGTTTGAGTTATATGGCCAACTCAATAGAGAGGCTTTTTTTTTTTCTAGATGAGCATACTATAAGACTGAAGAAAGTGGGGTTTGCTAGAGTTTGTATTGAGACTAATATAAATTACCTTATCCCTAGTTGACTTAAAATAATGAAGCTTGACATTGATCAGTTAGTTACAGAGGAAATTCAAGTAAGTTATGAACGGAAACCTTCATATCCAAATGGTAACAAATAATAGAGAATGACAGGTATTGTGTTCCAAATTGGTCTTTCTAATGATCTACAAGCCAGCCCTTCATTTAATGATACTTTGGAAGAAGTCCTCCTTAGTGTATATCTAAAGATATTAATGTAAGCAACCTTAACTAAGGTACCACTAGTGAGCAAGTAGTTGAATCCCTTAAAATTATAAATAGCCTAATATAAGGAAATAGAAAGTTTAACAATGTTATTGTTAGTTCTTTCAATCAATGTTCATATTAGCTTGAAAACCTCTATACCTCCATATTGCTATTTAATAAACAAAATTGAAGTAAGATCGCTCTTCCTTATTCAACTGGAAAAAAAATGAGAAAATAATAAAGTTTTTACATGCTATATCACAAAATAATACTTATTTTGGCATAAACTCATAATGTAAAGCAGTTACAGAAGCATCCCTAGTTTTTTTACACAAAGAAAAAACCTGGGAGAAATACAAGAAGAAAGAGCTATTTGCCCTTGGCTTTTCATATTCACACAAACTGTGAGGGGCATGAACTACCCTAAAAAGATGTTGATGATATATGATTATTTGCACATAAATTATTATATCTTATTGGTCTTTAGGAGATGAAGATCAAACGGAGTAAAGTCAATTCCACCATATAGTTATTTAGTAAGAATTGGGTGATAATTACTAACCACTAATCTCTTTTTTTTGCATAGAATTTTGGTTGCTTATGATCTCAATTGAGTCTCATTCATTCAAGTAATGTCATCTGACTAATCAATCCATTTAGTGAGTAACTTAAATCGTGATCCAATGATATTGAAGTTGTTTTCACTTATGCTCCTAACTTTGAATTTCAAAGGAATTTTCTATAGAGAGTTCTTAGTAATATGAGCACTTTTATAAAGAATTTATGACTAGTGTTAGGGGATTTTAATAACACTATATTGGCATAAAAAGTTGAGGGAGCCATGCTATTCAAAAAAGATAGGAATGATGGCTTTAAAGAGTATCTGAATATTGTAGAACTTTCTAACCTGAGTTGTGATAGGACTTTCTTGACGAGAAGCAACAAAGAAGAAGGCAAACGGTTAATGAGGAAAAAACAAGATAAAACTTTGCTTAACTCTCTTTGATTGTCTAAATTTTCCTATAGCTTAGCCCACTTCTATAATTTCCTTTATTTAGATGACTCTTTTATTGAGGTGATGTTAGGAACTAAACTAACGAAACTTAATGTTCCATTTAGATTCAATAACTGTTTGGTGAATGTTGAGGGCTTTGAAGAAGTTGTCCTTACAAAACTTAATCTAAATGTTATTGGCTTTGACTCCTACAAATATGTGAAGAAACTTAAGGCTATGAAGTTTTAACTTAAGAAATTGCATGTTGACAAAATTAAGGATACTTGTTTTGCTATTTCTAAAGCCAAATAAGATTTGTACATAGCTCGGTACCAAATGAATATCTATCCTAATTACACGATGGTAAGAGACATTAAAAAGATAACTTTGGTAGCTTATAATCAGGCTATGAATAACCATTATTCTCTTCTCAAATAAAGAGTCAAGATCAATTGGTTAAAAAGAGAGATAGGATACCAAAAATTTCTATATTGTTATCCCCTATAGAAGGAATAACAACAAAATATGCTCACCAAATAACATCTTTAAGGATGTTATTTATGAGCATTTTAAGTTAAAAAGAATAGAATTCAACCATTTTAGGGTTGCCCTTAACATTGCTAACTTTTCTTACTCTTCTTTATCGGAAGCTTCATTCCTAATTCTCTTTTCCTCAACAAGAAAAGCTTGCACTGTCAAAATATTTCAATCCTGTGGAGATTAAGCAAACATTTTTTGACATGAATCCTAATAAAGATCCAGGTCTTGATGTTTTAATGCTCACTTCTTTTAGAAAACTTAGCATTTAATAGAAGACCTAGTTATAAAGGGTTCCTTGGAGTTCTTCACTAAAAGAAAAATGCCTGGTAAATTGAATAATACTCATCTCTACCTTATTCCCAAAATATCTAATCCTATATCCTTGAATGATTTTAGGTTGATTTCTCTCTATAATATTATCTACAAAATCATATCCAAATTGTTGGCAATAAAACTGAAATAGGTATTTTGGGGCTTCATAAGTGCGAGCCAGGAAGCTTATATAAAAGGGAGGAATATTGATGATAATCCCTTCCTAGCTTAAGAATTATTTAAGCGATATAAAATCAAAAGTCTCTAAAGAGTTGTTTTTTAAATATAGACTTATATAAGGATTTTGACTTATTTAATTGAAAGTTTATGCTTAAACTTCATCATTGCTTTTTGCTTCCACTAAACGATTCTTCCTATGGATTGAGAAATTTTTATACACTCCTCATTCTGAATTCCAATCAATAGAGAGGCTATCATATCCTTCAAAGAGGCTAGAGGATTAAGACAAGGTGATCTTATCTTACCTTCTGTATTTTCCATCTACATGGAAATCCTCACTAAACTAATTGGAAACATGTTCTCTTTAGGAAGAAACTTTAATTACCATCACTAAGGTAAGAGATAGCTTTTTAGCATCTCATTTACAGGTTATCTTCTTTTTTTGTGGAGCTGATGATGGTTTCTTAACCACCTTAATAGAATCCTTAAATCATTTCTTCAAGCTCTTTGGCCTCCATATTAATAAGTGTAAGAGCTGCTTATATATTTTTATGATGTTAGGGACCAAATCAACTTACTAACTTCAATATCTAGACATAACCATAAACATCTCCCCTTATAATACTTGGAAATTCCCATATCTAATAAAAGACTCAATATAAAAAGTAACTCCCTCTTTTTGATGTTGTCTACAAGAGAATTGGCTATTAGATAAACAAGTATCTTCTTATGTAGGGAGAATCCAATTGATTTCCTCTATTCTTAGTAACCTTCATACTTATTGGTTATAAACCTTGTCCCTTCCACAAAAGTTGACTAAGAAACTTAAGAGAATTATGAAGAATTACCTATGGTCTAGAACTTTTAATAGCCACTATGGTACTACAGTTAAGTGATCAGATATTTGTTCTCCCTAACAAAGAGGAGGCTTTGAAATTAATTTAAAAAGAGTCATAGAAAAAGTCCTCTTGGCTAAAAGGATATAGAAATTATTCATAAAAAATGAGTCTTTATAGGTGAGATGGATACACTCTTATATAAATAAGAACCGTAGCTTTTGGGTGATTAAATGCAAGCCTTCCTTCTTATAGACCTTAAATTAGATAATTAGACTAAGAAACTTCATGTCTCTTATGATAAAATCATAGTCAAGAATGGATGTAAAACTATATTCTAGTTTGATAATTAGTGTAAGTTGGGCCTTGTATTCACACTTCAGGGTCTTGAACAGTTAAGGCTCCTTATCCTTTAGAAAGCTAAAGTCAGCTATATCATAGAA
The DNA here is from genome assembly GCA_027563885.1 of Erythroxylum longipes. NCBI lineage: Eukaryota > Viridiplantae > Streptophyta > Magnoliopsida > Malpighiales > Erythroxylaceae > Erythroxylum > Erythroxylum longipes. The sequence goes on from JAOQMS010000009.1 coordinate 12,886,509, forward strand.
AAATGTGAACGATTTTGTAGGTTTAGATGTTTCTCACTAATAATGGAACTTCTTCCAGCTATTTTCATAATCAAGTTGAAGTGGATAAACCTCATTTGATTCACCATGGGTTCACTAATGAGTCATGTTTACACCCAATCAGATCTCCTGATGGTCATATGTCTTAGTGGAAACTAGTTTGACTTCCTAATTATTGCCCCAAAGCTTTATTTATCATATGGATAATAATTAAACAAAAGGTTGTAAATGATGGAAGAGATGAGGGGTTTCCTCCTCCTAGAAAACACATGCAAATTTACAACTAGGCCTTTGAGAACCTTAATTATCTTTTCTTGAATTGTAGCTTCTTTGCTTGTTTTTGGTATGATGAGTTGGAGTTATGCAAGTTGAAAATCCTTATTTAAGATTGGTTTCATTTTATGGCTTGAAAGTGACAACAAATTTTAAATTGGTGATCATTTAGTGCACATATGCTTACAGCGAGAAAGAAATTTAAAAGTGTTCCAAGCTAAGCAGTTTTCAATCCATGAATTCACTCGAAACACGCTACATTAGATCGGACATTTCATCCTGATATATAATGTTAAGCCTCACCCAAGTTCTATTCTTGCGTCAAGTTAGGTTGTTAGAACTTAGTAATCTTTAGTCTTACCCTTCTTATTCATGGTCTTTTGCTAGTAGTTTAAATGGTTGACATGAAGTGCATTGCTTTTGATAATCTCTTATGTACTAGGTAGCTAAATTCGTCACTTTTAGTTTTGCTTCAACAACATATTGTTTTTTGGATTTGTATACAAATTTTATACCAATATTATGTCTTAATAAATTCTTTCATTTTCTTAAAAACATGCTTAATTGAAACAACAATTTTTTTTAATAATAGATATGTATAAATTGACCTAGATTTTTAATTTAATAGATTAAATCTAAAAATTGAAGATTTTATTCATGAATTGAGCCTAAGTTTTAAAAATTAAATTAAATTAAAATATTAATTTTAAATTTATAAAACTTTTAAAATTATTTTGATTCAATATTTATAAATAGTTTATAATAATTATTCAAATATTTATTTTAACTTATTCATCATTTATATAATATTGTAATATTTAGACTTTAACATAACAATAAAATTTTATAATTATTTTTCTAATCTAATTTTTTATAAATTTAATTAATATTTTACATATAATATTGGAAAAGATTATTTTTTAGTTAAATTGTTTATAGATTTATTTTATTTTAAAATTAATTTAGATTTTATATAGTTACTAAAATGTTTAAAAAATATGAGGTTAAATTAAAATTTTTACAGTTGATGACGTTGGAATTTGAAAATGAGCTTATTTTGTGAGTAATTAAGACTTCAACTCATCCCAACCAAACAGTGATTATGTGAACTTAAATTCTTGACAGGAATGCCATTCAACAACAAGACCTGTTGATTAAATAACTTGTTGAAAAGCTAAGTTGTATAGATTCAAACCTGTAAAACTGTTTAGCACTAACCTTTGTAAGTACACGAGAACACGTGAAGACATAGGTAAATTGCTGCATCGACTATTTGGAACTAATCGGCATTAAATTCTTCCTTGTCTGGCTTAGAAGTTGATTTATCAAAATTCCTCCTGGAGTCCACATCCACATTGTAAACAAAGAACCATGCAACAACCAAAAAGAAAAGGAAGTTGATGGAGCTTAAGATAGCGTAGAAGGCATAATACTTGTCCAAATGTGATTGATTAAGATTGTCTGAAATCCACCCTCCATGACCATGCTTGTTTGTGATATCGGAAACAGTTTTGAGCAGAAAACTGCTGAGGAAATTCCCAATTCCCAGGCTACTAGTGAAGTATGAAGTTCCAAGGCTCTTCATTCCTTCTGGTGCTTGGTCGTAGAAAAACTCTATCTTCGCAACTTCTAGGAAAGAATCTGCAATTCCCGTCAAAGCAAACTGAGGGAGAAGAATAAAAATGCTAAGAGGGACCGTACCACCCTTGGGAGTGTTGTGTTCTTTGGCTGCACTAAGCCTCTTCTTTTCGATTAGGCAAGCAGTGATCATAACTGTGATTTGCAAAACAATGCCAATCCCCATTCTTTGCAGCAGAGTAATCCCTCTTGGGTTTTTGGTGTAACGTCTAACAAATGGCACAAAGAAAAGATCATATAAGACAACGCTGATCATCATGAAGATAGTAACAAATGCTGTGAGGCTCGCTGCAGGTATAGAGAAGTGCGTTCCCATGCTACGATCTAAGGTGGTGCCTTGTTTGATGAAGAGTGTGTGTACTTGAGCTAGCATGGTGCTTGGTATGCATGTTGCTACTAAAATTGGAAGCATTTTAACCATTTGCTTAGTTTCTTCTACTTGGGTCACAGTGCAGAGAATCCATGGTGAGTCTGACCCCGTCTTCACAGCAGCTTTGTCAAAGAATCTGCAGACAAGGCATGAGGGTTGGATACTCAGATAGTTATCAACCAAATTGTTTATGATGCTAAATATAATCTGTTCACTGTTAAGACATTAGCAAAGGATAAACACATCCACAAATGGTTTCTAGCTTTAGGACCTGCAAATAAATTTAAGAATCAAACCTCAAAGAAGGGGTGTGATCAATTCTGAATTTTCCTGATCTAGATATGTCCTCCCAGCTAAGTTCATGCAGCTCCTTAGGATCATCGGGAACTTTAACTTTCCACTTTCTGAAAGTTGCCGCAAGCACTTGAGATATCCTGGTGAATGGACTGCCTGCAGGCAACTTGTGTCTGTACAAAGGTGTGCCCACCACAAACACTATTATCGAAATTGCTAATCCCAGTGTCGGAAGGGCATAACCAACAGGCCAACCTACTTTATCTTGAATATACACCAAGATTGTGTTTGAGAATAACGTGCCAAAGAAAATGCTAAACATCCACCAATTAAAGAAGGATAGCTTTCGGAACCTCTCCCTAGGTTCAAAATCATCAAATTGGTCTGCCCCTAGGGTGGATATGTTAGGCTTGGTGCCACCAGTACCGATTGCAACTATGTACAATGCAGTGTAGTATATGCCCTTCTTGAAAGATGAGGCCTTTTTGACACAATCCACCTTGTCTTTTATATGATTAGAGCAGGATGGTGGCCTCAGCACAGCCACTGAAACAGACAGTGTTAACAAGCACATACCCTGTTTAGTTGTCACAAGTCAGAACCAATTGGTTGGAGTTTTAAAGACATTGACAGTAACTCTGTATCGCGTATATTGAAATTTTTTCCATTATGTGTATACTCCGCAAAATGAATCTTCCTGAACACATTTATCTGATATGGTCTTTGTGGATTCGGCATGAGTACTTCAAATCAGTTGTGCATAATTTCCCCTCAAACTCTAGGTTAGCATAATCAAAAAGAAACTCTCTCTCAGGTCCAAGTACCCCAATGATCAGCAATTGGCACAATGTACATGCAAGTAAGATTATTGCAGTTACGAATCAAAAGAAGCCAAGTTGTTTAGTCATACATTGTGTGAGGATTTCTTAGTTTGCTTAAAATTCTGCTTCTCCGTTTCTGGGACTTGAACGCACAAAAAAGCAGTATTCAGGAGGGTCTAACATAGGTTTTCCAAGTGTATTACAAGGTGTCTTGGTTAGTTTCTCCGAATGATTGTCCTCATAGGACAGAAGTTTTTAACTTACTGTTACTGTAGTCTTACTCTGCCACCAAATCCACGTTAAATATCGCTAGCTATACAACCCATAAGAATTCATGAAAAGATGAAAGATTAGTTCTTCAGAAATGGAATATTAATTTTACCGCAAGATAGATAGCTGATGCAGAGATAAAGGTCCAGTATCGACCGAGGTGAGCTTCTGCAACATAAGCACCTAATATGGGCAACATCCACACTGTGCCGAGCCAGTTGGTGACATTGTTCGAAGCTGTTACAGTACCTTCGTGAAGCCTTGTGGTCAAATATATAAAAAGGTTTGTTGCTATCCCATAATAAGCCAGCCTCTCAAACACTTCATACCCTACGACACATATAATGTACATTACGGTTTCATATCCCTGAAGATGCGAACTACACCTGGGTTATGGAGACAATAAAAATTTTACGATGATAATTTGTTTTTCATTAGCACAACTATCATGCATGCCTAGTATTGTGAATGGACATCATTGATTATAAACAACCCACCAACGATGAAGAAACAAGCTTTCCATCTCCCAGTTTTTGATCTTAAAACAGGCCTTCCCTTGAGATCCACAGTCCCATCTTCTGTGTAATCATCTGTCCCATGAAGAGGACCTTTCCCTTCTACTCTTTCCATCAGAGTAAATAGATTCACTTTCAACCTGGAAGCTTAAATAGGAACATGGAAAACTGAGTGTCAGGGCAACTTAGGTTAGAGCTTTTCTTAACCTCTATATGTGAAGAATTTATGCTCTTCGTTGGCTGTTCTCCTTTGTTTTTACATCTAACTTTTTGCTTATTTTATGTAAACCAGATAGTTACAACCAAATACGTAACTTTACTACCTTCCAGTTATCTGAAAACACCAACACATAGGCATTGAAATTAGAGCATGTGTAGCAGCAGTATCTAGACAGTACATGCATAGAAACTGTCACCCAATAAACCATATATAATTGCAAACCTGTTTATAATATCCGTAAATGTCTATTGTGCCGGCTAGTTAATAAGATACCATTGATAGATGAAGGAGAGGTTCTAGAAATGTATCTGCGTGAAACTTTCAATTGTTGACTCGTTGGTGTTGAGAAAATGCATAATTAAAAGTGTAAGAGAATAATGAATGAGGAAAAAAAAAAGAAAATTTTAAACAAGTTTTGGTCAATTGAGTGTGTTTATGTGATAAAAAAATTAAAAACGATTGTTTTGTTATTAAGATAATAATTACAACCTATATGCTTACGATATATATTTGCAAATAAAAATTTTAATTAAAACAACTTTCCTCAAATAGTTTAACTTAAGTTAGCATGATTCTCATAGGTCTTATAAGTCATATATAGTTCAAAATCTACTAAAAATTGTAATTTTTGATAAGATTGATGTTGTTTACATAGTTTGAAATATGATTGTATCTTAAATTATGGATCTTGGTTTATAATATGGTCGTGTCTCAAATCGTATCCTTCTATAGAAACACTTTTACGTATCAACACACTCTTGTTTTCAATTTGTTATAAATTTTATTGATTTACCTATATATAACATATTGTCTGTGATACGATCATGTTTTAAAACTTTGTTCTTTTACTAACATGTTTATATTTGCAATTCACAAGTATTCCCTTTCGCTTTTTTGTTTCCTCATTTAGGTAAGTTTAGTAATAAATACTTTTAAACGTCACAATATATTATCTTTTGGCGACAAATGTGAATTCGTCGCAAAAGAATTTGTCAGGAAATTGTGCCTTTGTTATAGTGCCTCCTCTAATTTTCAAAATAAAATACGAACCTGTATTTTAGGCAGAATGTAATAAAATTTTGTAAGAAAATCTATTTATGTCTTGAAATTACAACATTGCATATATGTATGAATCATACGCAACATTCATTCAAAGTCTCGGTCGTATTACCATGCTGACGATATATTGTTTTTCTCTCTTCTTCTACCTTCTCCTATATAGGATTTCTTGGAACTGTGCGGTTGCAAGCTGCAGTGAAAAAAAAAAAATAAACGGGACAAGCTTCCTTGGTTTGCTTGAAGGTGAAAACTTGTTAGTACAAAACCCAATAATTTATGTTCTAGTGGGTATATTAGGAACTTGATTATCTGTCAGTCGACTTCTTTATAAATTAAGGGATCAAAAACTTAAATCGCCCCTCAGATTTATGTTCACCTTCTAGTTCAGAATGCTAGCTCCTTGTTCTCACTTGTAATTCTTCTCACGCAAGGGCATGCATAGGGTTGTTCCAGATTACCATATGAGTTAGAGAAGAACAATAAACACCAATGAAGGCATAAATATTTACACTTATCTTGCAGCGCTGTGCCAAACTGTGGTTAGAAATTGAACAAGTCTTAACAAAACCACCAATTCTACATCTATGAATAGCGCATAAATGAGGAGTGTGATAACCTTGTCCTGTTAATTGGGCCGACCACCCCACTCAAGGAACCCACGAAAACCAACGAATCTGCATAACATACTGATAGGCAATTACAGGAGTTTGAAGCCTGTGACAGCTAATCAATCCATGTGTAATTAAGTTAATCTCATCAATCACGAAAATATATAATAAAAAGGTTCGAATAATATTTGACAAGCTGATTTTATGCAAATATTGAATATTTTTAAGTATTTGAACATAATTTTGGATTAAAATATTGAACTGAGATGATTCAAAAAGATATGAAAAGTTAGGAATTTTTTAATGAATTATATAAAGACATTAAGAGTGTTTTGTCAACCTAACTAGGCCATTTAGTAGACCAAATAGTCATCCAGACATATTCTTTAGGTATAGTTAACAGCTGTGAGAAAGGATTTCATTATCATAGGTTGAGCAAACCCTCTTAAGACATAAGTTAAGCAAACCCTCCCTTAAAACACTTTTAAGATAGGGTTATATTGACATAAGTTAATAGTTTTCATAAAAACAAAGTATAAGAACTTTATTTATGATATAAATGAAAATTTCAAAATTTTCTTTTAGATTTGTGGTTGATAATTTGATTTAATCTTAATCTAATAACAAGACTTGAGTAATTAATTATTGTCATTGAGTAATGAGTTTATCATAAGTCTAACGAAATTAGCTTTAACTCAAAATGTGAGAGGAGTTGATCAACAATATTATTATGAAGCTCTAAACTTAGTACGAAAATAAGTTTATACTATCTTATCTTATTTATGCACATAATTTTATAAATTATTACATTTTGGACATACTTTTTGCTTCTTAACTTTTTCCTATACCATGACTTGGAATTTTTTGGAATCTTGAGTCTATTCTAAAATTTGATCAGGTTTGAGAGTTTCATCTGAGTACAAGCCCCAAACTAAAAATTTTTTATAAATAAAAATCTGAACTCGACTATCAACTTAAGTTAAATTCGATGACTTTGGGTAGCATTGAGTAGAGCTTGGGATATTTTGTCATTTTTACCATATGTTTTATCTACTTTTTTTTCTCTCACTAACCTCCCACTTGCCTCACAATTGTTTTTAGCGTTGTCATTGGAAGGCTTGATATTGTGACATTTGTTAAAAAGCTTGAGTATCTTGAAGCTTCTTTAATGTTGTTGTTTTTTTCATTCTAGTTTTATGTACATTTTTTATCAACTCCTTTTTCACCAAAACTTTACTATCAGATCTAAGAGCCTTTGTTTATATTTGGACTGTTTTAGTTCACTTATTGTGTTTCACACTCTTTCATGGAGTATCTTTAATTCTTAAGGAGGTGTGCTTCATAATTGAGGTTGTTTTCTCTTCAATGTTATATATTTGATAGAGTATTTTTGTTATTACTACTCCAACTTTTATTGATAATTAATGATAAAACTGCTATCAAAGCAGTGAAAGGATTGATATGTGCTGAACTTAAGCATCCACTCTATAGCTTCATGGTGAGCCTTAGTAAGAAATGGATTATTTTTTATGCTTTTGTACAGTTGGTTTTGTTCTTTTTTATAAAATAAAATGGAAATTTCCTTATCATCCAAGATAATGATAAGAGTATTTTCTTTAATAAAATAAAAAACAATACAAGAAATAGCAATTGAATTGTCTTTTATTTCTTTAACATAAAACAATGGATGGAACGATGAGATTTGTAATTATTAATTAATAAACTGTTGGTTCACATAAGGATTTTGACAAGAAAATTACCTAATAAAAGAATTGGTGTAATGATCCAAAGAAATAAATGAGTATCCAAATCTCTTTGAATCGATTGTTAAGAAACTCGTAGTTTTTGTTATGAACCATCAATTCCTTTCTATATAAACAATAATGACAATAGAAACTTATCTTGATCCATGACAATTAGTTTGTCATTATGTAAAAAAAACAAAGCCCCTTTTCTTGTGATTTTCCCCCTCTCTGCTTTTCTTCTTTTCGTATTCTTTGATGGTCAAGAGTACACTAAATTTTTATGGTGCTCGTCTTTATCTTTTGGTAACCATCAGCTTTAAAGGGAGATGGGAGGGATCTAAAATCCCTTTTGATTCTAATTTTCTTAAATCTAATAACCATCATATTGGACCCGCTTCTATTATAATCAATACAATAAATTATATGGGCCATTATAGATTATTAAGATAATCTAACATTCTCCCACTTGACCCTTGGTATGATTTGGTGGTAATTCAATAACAAAGTATAGGCGGTGCACTATTTATTGAATCTATTAAGTTATCATCCTTAAGTGAATTGAAATGGTCGGATCATGGCAGTTACATGTAATTGGGCAACATGATTCCTTCTATATATCATATAACTAACTCAACTCAAAATAAATTTAATTGAGGAATACTATAATTCTCAACTTTATATTCTTTCAAAAGACACAACCTATCATCACTCCAAAATAGGTATACAATATAATACGACCAACAAGCAAACAAGCATAAATATAAATTTAATTAAATTCAAATGTGTTATAATAATATGAGCAAGTTAACCATATATGTATGTACATATAACACTATCATGCTAATAAGGACTTGTCTATAATGCCTATCTATTTAACATGGATAGAAAATATTTTAGGTTGAAATCCTTTAGTTAACAGATTTGTTATCATTATTTTAGTATAAATATGCTCAATTGACACTTTTATTTTTGCACTTATTTTTTGACAAACAAGTACTTCAAATCCATATGTTTTGCATACTTTAAGTACTTATCACTCTTAGAGAAGAAGATAGTTGTAGAATCACTGCAGTAAATTCTTAGCAGCCTAGTTATGTTATAGACAATATTAAGCTATAACATAAAATTTTGAAACCATAATACATGAAGAGTGGCCTCAAAGCATGCCAAAAATATAGCCCATATAGTGAAAGTAGCAATGATGGATTTCTTTATACTATTATATGTAATTGTTCCTTTAACTAACAAGAAAATGTAACCCAATATGGATTTCCTTGAGTTCACACATCCAACTTAGTATGAATTTGGCTAGCCAATCACTTTGAGGTGATCTAACCTTTTTTACGTGAGCATGTAATTCTTAGTGCCTTATATACACGTAAAGTCTTCATTTTCAACTTTTTAATGGTCCGTTCTAGCTTAAAATTCCAATAGCAAGACTGATATCCAATTGAGTGTATTATTTGAGCATGCATCAAGCTCCTAACCATTGATACATAGGAATAGATTCTATTGCCTTTTGTTATAAATTGTATTTAGGACATTACATTTCATTAAACTTGTCCCTTTTTAAATTGTAACTATTCCTATAGAGCATTTTTTTCGTCATGAATTTCTCTAAAACTTTATTTATATAGACTTTTTGAGACAATCATAATAATCCTTATTATTTATTATAGAATATTCTTATTCCTATCATATAGGTTACCTCATCCATATCTTTTATTTTAAAGTTCTTAGAAAGAAACTTCTTTATATCATTTAACTAGCTAATATCATTAGCAATTAGAAGGATATCGTCAACATATAAGACCAAAATAATAAAATTTTTCCCTCTTAAGCTTTTTGTAGATACATCGATCATCAATATTCTCTATAAAATCATATCACACAATGGTATCATTAAACTTAAGATACCACTATAGGGAAGCCTACTTTAGTCCATATATCAAATTCTTTAACTTATACGCTAAATTTTCCTTTCCTATGGTTAAGTACCCTTTTAGTTGATCCATAAAAACTTCGTCTTCTAAGTTACCATTCAAATAAGCGATCTTTACGTCATTTGTGAAGCTCTAAATCATAATAAACTACTAAAGTCATAACATTCATTAAAGAGTCCTTCTTTGAAACTTGAGAGAAGATCTTTTTATAGTTAATTCCATCCTTTTAAGTGTAACATTTGGCAATAGGTCTGGCCTTACACCTTTTGTAACATCCTGTCACTTGAATTAAGATTAAAATGGTGTTTATTAGAGATTAATGAGAAAACAGGAAGCATAATTCACGCTTATGCATAATATGACATACACGCACACGATATTATTGATTTTGCACATATATAAATAATTGTACATGCATTCATTGACATTTTTTGGGTATAATTGATTTTAAATGTGATTAAAATGTGAATGGTGAGTTATTTGCATTCAAAATTTATTTGGAGACCATTAGCATTATTTCAGAATTTTTAGTGAATTTGATCTACATTTGGACTAGGACAAATGTTAAGTGGTAGGATAAATTGATACATGAAAATTTTAGATGATTAAGCCAAAAATTGGGAGACATTTGGCATAGTTAAATGTGTGACAAGTGGACTAGTAAGTAAATGACAATTCGACAAATTAATGTGTGACATATGGACCAATAATTAGGAGACATATGGACTAATTAAATGGTGGCTTATGGAAGGGGTAAGTGGCTTGCATGCTTAAGGACACATGTTGAAATAATATGGTGACATCTAGCACCTTAGGTGTAATGTTTCTACATGTTGTTTCAGCCAAGCTCATTCTCTTCTCTTCTTATCCGAAACTTGTTGCTGTCCTCCCCTTCTTGTGTCTTGTTTGAAGCTATGCTAAATTACCACACTAAATACATGCTTTTACCCATCACAAAATAGCTAAAGAACTAGCTGATTGTTGTTGTTTCATCATAGCTGAAAGTCATTTAATTCCATCTTGAATGTGTGATGATTCTACATGTTTGGAGTACTGATTTGGAGTGATTTTTTGAGCTGGAATTAGAACTGAACAAGTAAGTAAAATATTAGTGTTTATGTCATGTTAAATGGTTTGAGAATGATGTGTAAATTGGACTGAAATGCATGAGATATTGGTGAAGATGTATGCTGGAATGTTATGAACTGGAGATTTTTCATTGAATAGGCTTTGGTATTTTGATTATATCTTGAACTGTAGATTTCCAAATACATTGATTCGTGATTCAGAATAAATTAGAGACATGTGTCTACAACTTTCCTGAAGAAGTCAAATGTTAATTCTATCTATAAACATTTCAAAATCTGGATGGAAGTAGAGTTAGGAGTTCTGTTGCAGTTTAAAAATAGTCTGAACGGTTTTAGGTATAACTTTTAGTATACTGAATCACATTGTACGATTTTGGTGTTATTAGAAACTAGAAACATAGTGGAACAACTGCCTATAAGAAAGTGTTACTGAAATACACCATTTTCCTTGTCATAATGATCATGCAAAGTTATCCCAAAAGGGTGTGCTAGGATGAAAAAGCTGAGGTGTGCTAGAATTTGATAACTAAAATGTTTTTACTGAACATGCTTCAGTATTTTAACTATATTTTTATCCGTAGATTTACAAAAGAAATTATTCTTGATTTAAATTGAACTAGAGACATTTGGCTACAAATTTTAAGTAGAAACTGAATTTGAATTCTGTATTTAAGGATTTTGAACTTGAGCCTGAAAGTAAGTCTTGGATTAGGCAGTAGCACTACCAGGGACAGAAATTAGGTCCTATTGTTATTGAATAATATGTATTGATGTAGGCTGAATTAGACTAAGGTGTCTTCACCAAAGTTGTATCTTTTTATCTTAGCTTTAAATTGGTATAAAGTTTGTAATTTTTGGATATTGATCTGAAAGATATGAGTTGTACAATTCGAGGTTATGATCATATACTAGCCAAAAGTTCAAATATACACAGCCTGTGGTATTGTGAGAATAACTCATAGAATACTGAATCAAATTAGATGATCTTAGAGTCATTAGAAACTTAAGACATGGGTGAACAATTTTCCAGAAGTAAGTTTTGCCTAATTTTTTCATTTACCCTATCAGATTAATCATGCAAAGTTGACCCGAAATCATATGGGTAGAAAATCTGAAGTGGTCAATT
>JAOQMS010000009.1:12898596-12926641 GCA_027563885.1 Erythroxylum longipes
GAGTCAACCTAGATGATTTCCTAGGGTTGATTTGATTTGAATTTAATTTAATTTGTTAAAATTCCAATATTATTGAATTGTTTGTGAGTTGTTTCTAGATTCTGAACCCGAGGTCTGAGGAGTTTAATAGTTGGGCCTGTATTGGGAGTGTTTTGATTTGAATTTAATTTGATTTGCTAAACTTCAAATATTATTGAACTATTTGTGAGTTGTCTCTAGATTCCGGACCTAAGGTCCGAGAAGTTTAATAGTTGGGCATGTATTGGGAGTGTTTTGATTTGATATGAATTCAAAATTTGATTCTCAAAGAAAGTTGAATGTCGGACTTAGGTCCGATGACTGTGAAATTTTATCTGAGCATTTGTATAAGATTGTGATATATGAGATATTCAGAATTTGTTGTATTTCATTAAATGCATGCTCAGTTAAAGGCGTTGTGTCTTCAGTTGCTAGTATGAAGCGCTTCTACGTAGAGCTTTGCTCCGTAATATATGTTTTGCACGTAGAGCTATGTTCCGTGATTCTGTTCTGACTGAGCCCTGTGGGTTAATATTTGTATAAGTACGTGATAGGCACTCAGTTACAACAATAAGAAAGAATTTGAGTCTCATGCATATAACATTATAAGACTGAAATTTATCGAATGATTGCAAAGCTGAATGAGTGATAAATTGATGTGATTTGTTTTGCTATACTTAGCAATGTGGATTGTGTGATCTTATGATATCCCATATTGTATGAACATCTAGAATGTGTTTATAATCTGAATGAGTGTCTGTAAAATATGTATTATGTGTATGATATCCGGTGAAATCATCGATGATGGTTCACTCATTGAGTTCGCAAAACTCATAAAAATTGTAATGTGGTTTTTCAGGTACGAGATAGGGGACCTAGTTCTTAGACAGGACTAAAGGACCGGATTTTGTTATGGCTTAGAGGTCTGTCAGTTGGCTCCAAGAGTGTTGTGTCTTGTTTTTTTGTTGTTTTTGTTAGAACCTGGATGAGGTTATGTAAGTAATTGTCTAAAGGAAATAGTGTAAAATTTGTGGATTAATGCAATGAATGGTTTTTTAAAATTTGTTGACTTTTAAATGATGTTAGTTGATGCCATGTGTAAGTTGGAATTGTTTTGCTCTAATATACCATTATCATAGGTTATGTTCTTAAAAGTTGGGTATGTACCCTATAGTAGTGGGATGTTGCACCTTTTGATGTTACTTTCAAGTATTATTTGGCTTTGAAGACTCATTTATAACCAACTTGCTTTGAACCTTTAAGCAACTCGACTCGCTCCTAAACTTTGTTAGCCATTGGTTTTAATTTTTCTTTTTTGACATTAAATAATTTTTTAGAATTGCTATATTCTATGGCTTACTTAAATGAGACTAGATCCTCACTAATGTTTAAGTCTCATCTATATTTAATTGAGCAAGCTATATACTAAACCAAAATATTTGTATTTTCTACCTTACAGAACTTTGTAATGCTATTTCTTGTGGTTTGTCTGCCACATACTCATTTATAACTTGCACATTATTAGTTGGCTTAGAACATATATATTTTTCTTGTAGGTTTCAAATATTGATTTATTGTTTCGATATGTTGTGGAATTTTGATACAATAAAAGGGATAATAACTTGAGGAAAAACATTTGGTGTAGGAGTTTCCACCTGAATTTCTCAAATATCCACCTTTCTGATTCCCCACTCCTACTGAATTGACCATTCTTAATTAAATAAGCATTACCAAACCTAACTATTGTTGTACTATGGTTAGAAAAATAAAATACCCATTTGAATTTTTGGGATAACTAATGAATTAAACACTAATAGTCCTTGCATAAAGCGTCTTTTCAAGTAGAGTATATATCCTTTTGCTATGGAAACCCAAAATGTGAAGGTGTCTCAAACTGAGTTTCTTTCCTATCTATAGTTCATAAGGAGTCTTAGGAACTACCTTACTAGAAACCTTGTTAAGTGGATATTCAACAGTCTTTAGTATATGCATCTATAAGAGTAAAAGTACAATGTTGTAACTTAACATAATTCTAACAATGTCCATAGAGAACGATTATTTCTTTCAGTCACACTTTTACTATAGTGAATAGGATATTGTATATTATAAATATTCCTTGACTTTCAAGAAACTTTACAAATAGACCCAGGTATTATCTACTTTCATCAAACTTACTATAATATTAACGACCTCAATCATTCCTTACCACTTTTACTTTTATATTTAGTTGCTTTTCTAACTTGTTAATAAATACCTAGAGAACATCCACCGACTGAGACTTTTTATGCAACATATACATGTAATAATACCATAAGAAATCGTCAATACAAGTGATAAAATACTTTTCACTATCCTAAGTTGGAACGTCAAAAGGACAACATATGTCAGTATGTATTAACTCAAGGAGTTAATTACTTCTTGTAGTTTGGTTCTTGGCATATGTTTGATTAGCTTACCTTTAATGCAATCCACACAAACATCACATTTTAAAAAATCTAGTTAAGGTAAGATTTCACTTTTTACTAACCTTAACATCCTTTATTTGTATATGTTACCTAACCTTTGATGTCACACAAAAGTAAAGCACTTCTTATATACACTTTGTTTACTACCAAACCATAATAGTACTTATATTTATATAGTAAAAAACATTATTTTCATTCTTAAGGTTAAATTCTATATGATCCAACTTTCTAATAGAAACTAGATTCCTAGCAGATCCAAGAATATAAAGACAATTTTATAGATCTAAACGATAACCAGTGTTTAAGATTAATCTATATGTTGTAATTCCCTCTATTCGTGCCTTCATTATATTCCCCATATACATGAAATTTTCAATTCTATTTATAATTTAGATTGGAAGGAATCCTTGCGTAACATGTGACATCCTAAGCATAAAGTCACATAGTTGGTTCTGCATCACTTACCTGCGATTGGTTAACTACTAGTTATGGAGCTGATTATACATCGCTTACCATAATAGGTTAATTGTTATAAATCGGTAGCTACGGAGCTACTTCTACATTGCTTACCTATAACAAATTTGGCTAGCACTATATATATAGAGTTGGTTCTGCATCGCTTACCCATAACAATTTTGACTAGCACTATATATACTTCATACGTGCAACGGGCGACTCACTGGACGACTGACAGACATTCACATGGTCATTACTGACTCACTTAAAGTACATTCACATAGTCATTACATCGTAACCATATTTTTATACCAAAAATGCCCTTATGGTCAAACTTAACATATTTTATATTAAAATTTTCGAATTCAGTTCCATCTAATTTCTAGTACTTAAGACCAATCCAAATTCACTCCATGACATTTTAATACAAACATTTAAGCCATAAATTTTCATTCATAAATTTTTACATAATCATGCACCTCTAGCCCAAAATTCAACCAAAATCAATTCCAAATCAATTCTTTTTTCATTTCTTTACTTCATTAGCATCAAAATAATGCTATGAACATCATAAAACATCAAAATAGAATTTTGCATCATATAAGATTAAAAACCCTAGCCATGTCTGAAATTTCATCTATTCATTTCCATGGTTTTTCTTCCATTCTTTCATCATTAAACAAACTTACTAATGTCATTCGTTAATCTTAACTCATCAAATGACAAAATAAAATACTTTAGGCAATGGATCTTACCTTTGACCAAGGTTCCAAACACCAGGTTTAGTGATTTTCTTCTCCTAATGACTTCCAATACAATAAAATCATGATACCACATCATAAGGGTATAATTCACACCATCAAAACTAAAACTCAACTATAACGCAACATATCCAAATTTTCAACAAAACTAGTAAGCTTACCAACCTATTTTCTTCTTCTTCTTCACTTGGATGGCTATAGGATCTTATTGGATGCTTGATTGGAGGTAGAAGAGCATGAAAACTCCTTGGATCACTTCTCCATGGCCTAGCTGAAGCTCTCTCTTCTTGTTTTTCTTTTCTTTTCTTTTTTTCTCTCTTCCTTCTTTTTTTCCTCCTTGGTCAAATCTCCACCTTGGTTTCTCTTCTTTTCCCTTTCTTTTTCACTCTCACATTTACTCTCACTTTCAATCTCACAGTTAACACTAAAATGAAGCAAAATGTTACAAAAGTTTGCTCTTTATACACTTTGCTTTTTATACTCATTTAGTGTATTACACATATCACTTTCTTATTGGTCATCACTAATGACTCATCACCATTTAATTAATGATTCTTAACCCTTAAGAAAATCTCTAATTGTTCATTAAGTGTGACTCATTAATCCAATAACACCAATTTGTACAAAAAGATCATTTTGTCACTTGTCGAATTAAACCGATAAACTTTTTTAAATAAATACAAAAAATATTCTATATAATTATAAACCTCAAATTGACCTCAATATACTCTAATTAAACCTAAAACCCTTGAATTGCATGCTTAAAACAATTTAATTGGGAACATTATCCCAAAAATCAACTATTTTTCAATACGGGTCTTTTGATCCTAAAATTTTCGAATTATCCGAATTCTATTCAAACAACCTCGTTGTTGACCCGTTTGAGTTTCTAGGGACTTCAATCCTAATTTTGAAGCTTTTCATAGTATTTCAAAATTGTTTGCTAACTTTTTTGGTTGCCTAGAAGAATTTCAGTTTGAATTCGGAATTTACCAAAAGTCATCGAAATTATTTGAATTTCATTCAAAAGTGTTACCTAAATCTCTAAAATACATTTTAGGGCTTTTAAAGCTTGTTCGGACTCATTCCATGGCTTTTTGAAGTTTTCAAAAAAATTTTATAAAATTTCTGGTTGATTCCAAAACCATCTCCAATCTATTCGTGATCTCCGTTATAACCTCAATAATACATTTAAACACTTAAGTTACTCTAATCTATCAAAAATAGAAAATACTCTACAAAATGCATGTACAACACATTACACAATATAATAATCGAACTAGTATATTACAATTTGATAATTTAGATGTCTAAGATGAGCATGCCAATCTTCTAGCTTGACCAAAAAAGTAGGTGCATTCAAATAATTGTTCTATTAAAGTACATTACATAACTTGTAAAGACCTAACTCACTAGTTCCATACAACATTATTTTCTTGGTAATCTATTCTTTCACAAGATAATAAACAAGGTGAAATTCAAACAATTATTATTATCACAATAAAAAATTTAAACTGATAACATTGGCTTAATTATAATTGACACATGTAAAATATTATTCAAGAAATTTGCTAGGGGATTTTGTGAAACTAGAACCAATATGAGAAATGTTCAATATGTACCATTGCTACTACTAATATATCCTTATTGGGGATGGCAATAGGTCAGGCTAGGGTGGGTTGAAAATTAGTATCTGAGCCCAAACCCAAACGGAAGCTTAATCAAGCCCTGAGGTATATGGCCTAAATTTGAGCCCGATTGAGCCCTAACTCGGCCCAATTTTTTCTTTTTAATTTAAAATTGAAAATAATGACATTTTTTCAAAACGATGTCATTTTTCCCAAAACTTTTGGGCTTCACAAAATTTTTTTAAAAAAAAACTAAAGCCAGGATCGAAGCTTAGTTAAACTAAGTCAGGTCCATTGACTTTGGGTCAGGCTAAGCCTACCTTGACCTTAATTGCCTAGCCTAATCCTTACCCTTTTGCTCATCCAATATATAAAAAGAAACCAAGTTTGGAGTGACATGATGACTAGCATCGATATTAGGGTACTAAGTAACGGGATAATCAATCATATAATTAGAATGAGTGTTTTTTATTACAGATGGACAGATGGACATATTTTTATGTGGTTTAAGACCTACAAAACAACTTGTATTAAAGGAATGATTTTTCCAAAAAAATTACTACTAAACTTGGATCCACAACCAAAGGTTATGTAGTTATTATATCTGCAAACTTGGCAAATGACAAATGACTGACAATTTGAGAAATGTCTTTACTGAGTAGAGGGTCCATATCTACCTCTATTCCCATATCTTCAACCTTTAAAAAATTACTATGTTGGAAATTATTTGAATTTGTAGAACATGTGCATTAGGCAGCATTCATTGTGGGCAAATAGTTTTGTTATGATATGAAAAGTAGTTTATGAGCAACCAATTGGCTACATAACTCATTAAATGATATATGTTCTACTCTTTGTTAAAGACCTCCAATAATGCCATTATATTTAACTCCAAGTCTACAAAAAGTAATAGCACTAAGCTCTGTTAGAGTGATTGCTTATCCTGCCAATGGTAATGAATCCACAATTACCTTTTCTTAAAAGAGATATTCATAATATGTTTGTCTTCTTTAGAAAGATTATGAATTTTAACATGCAATTGTGTTCTTTGTGCATGACTAACAACACCATAAAGCATTCCAATTTTCTAATGATTATTTCAAGCCTATTAAAAATTGATTAATTTCTTTTTTAATAGAAGATAGCAACCATGAAAATAAATTTAAGCTTTATTAAACTAAGTGATGTATGTATATGTGAGATTGGTTTCTATTTGATTTCAAGAATTTCTTTTGATGGGGATGGTTCAGTTCCATTAGGGATACCATAAATATTGTAAAAGCTTAGAAATGGAGTGAACTAAAGTTTCCATAGGATATAATTCTTTGAGGTGAGTTTAATTGAGAAAGTTTGATTGACATGGGTTGGAGTTAAAGGTAAAGAATTAAAAAATATATTTGAAAAAAGAGTGTAAGAAGTCTTAGTAGAAGTAGAGGTAGTATTTGGATTTGAAGAAAAAGAGGTTGAGTAAGCCACAATTTTGGTATGATACCAACTCACATTATTAATAAGAATTCAAAAGATCTATTATCATTTACAAGATACAACAACTCTTATATACAAGAATGTGAGTAACAAATTTATCAAATTAATAACAAACATGTAAAAAACTGAAGTGTAGTTATCAAATGTTTATCCTTGATGGTAAAGATGGCAAAGCAACCTAGGCCTAGGCTTAGCCTAAGCTGACTAGGCTTAAGTTTAGGAGGGCTAGAGCTGCTTGAACTGATTTGAATCGATTTAGCTAAAATACCAAAATGACATCATTTCCCAAAGCAAGCTTCTTCATTACACATCAGATCGAGCTAAGCCTAAGGCCAAGCTCATATTGGATTGTTACGAACTCTAGTAGTAAAGATACAAAACTACTAACTATAATATTATCATGTGAATCAATTGCTACAAACACAACATTTATAATACATATATAACGGTGACGTGCTGACATATACTTACAATGTCAAAATAAAAACTAGTGTAATAAATTTAAAAGTGCCTATCCTTTTAAGATTTTTTCAATTTAATATCCAAGCATTTAAAATTTTTAATTTAACGACTAACCTTTCAAAACTCATACAATCTAAGTCAAAACATTGTCTCCATTAATTATTTGATGAAGTGACTAATTATAAAGCATACATTTGACTTGATAAATGAATATCTACGTGACAATTGGTAGACACTTGGAAACTTACATAGAATTGAACCCAAAATAACATACAAATTATTTAACTGGTTTCTTCCTTGCCATGCATTTACAATGACTCCCTCTTCCCTCTTTGCAGTTGTTACTATAAGACTTTTCTCTTAATAAGCAATATATTTAAAATTAGACTAGAAGTTAAACTGATAAGATGAGAGATTTAAGTTTTTAAAAGGTTTAACTAGTATTAGATCATCATAAAACTATTTAAAGATTGAATAAAATTAAATAATTTGAAATATGATTAAAGAAGATTGTCCTTACCAATGGAAAAATTAAATTTTGATTGAAGAAAAGACTGAGAAAAGTCTTGTTTATCTCCTTAAGCAGTCCTCCTTTTAGAAAAAATTCATGCACAACCTATTTAACTAGCCCCCCACGCTACTCTAGGATTTTTGATAGAAAACCCAATTCAAATCATCAGGTCCAGGGGCCTTTGAGCTATTCATATAAAAAATAATCCTCTCAATTTCCTGATCCAAAACTTGTCTAGGTAACAAAGAAGCCTCATGTTTAGGAATTTTTGCTTGAATATACTACCTTAGGTCAGCTCCAAACCCTGGAGGGGCAATATCTGAACTTAGGAGATTTTTGTAGAAATTCATTGCATCCTTAGGAATTCCTTTTTGTCCATAAACAATATCTCCAGATTCAATTTTGAAGTAAGTGATTCTATTCATATTCTTTCTACCTAACGTTGAATTAAAAAAGAACTTAGTACATCTATCCCCTTCCTTTATCCAATTGATCCTGGCTCTCTGCTTCAATAAAGAGCATTGAACCAAACCAAACCAAACATACCTAAATTCCTGCCAAAGTAGGGTATGGGGAGGGTAAGATGTACGCAGTCATGCCGGCATCTCCAATGGAGATACAGAGACTGTTTCCTGATAGACCCCCGGCTAAGGTAAGAGCAAAAACAAATAACAACAAACAAACCAACACAAACAAACACCCATAAACAACAAAAACAAACATAAGAATAAACCCAACAAACAAAAAACAAACAGATCAGACCAATGCGAGAACATCACTGTATAAGGGTAACAATATAGGTATATGCATGGGTACTATAACCTATAGAATGCACATAAAACTGAAAATTTATACATACATGAAGATGTAAATATGTGAGCCGGCATAGGCAGAGATAAATAACAATTGAAATGAAGAATTTGACATAATAAAAATACCAATAAAATAAAAATTCACTAGGTACATAATATATATAATTACATACATATTTATATACACATACACTTCCCATATGGCCTATTCCTGATCGAACGTCGGCGATCTATTACAGCAGAGGTAGAACCTAATCATCTCTTAGAGGAGACTCTAATTCCACCCTAAACATTTTCTACTTATCCTAGGCAGAGGTCGTATCCTCATGGGGCTTCAGGAGGAGGGCAAGCGGTCGTGCAGAGGTACGGTCAACCGGCAGACATAGTATCTGCCGAACTAGGTGTCTACAACCAAGTTATAGCCCTGCAACTCTGTGAAAGGCTACATATAGGAATGACAGGTCGAAACAATACATAAAAAACACACGGATGGCCTTTACTACTTTAGACCACTTCTACCTGTATATCGTTGTCTCCCACACTTCAGATCACAGGTTATATGCTCAGAGCAGTCTAAAGCCCGCTTTACCCCTCACGCCCCTGCGCGCCCTATACGTCTAATATCGAAATTCTGCGGCGCCAACTGTTTCTATCGGATGTCATATCCTCAGATAGACTTAACGCCTGTAGCTTCAGTCTGATCTGCTCCTCCCATGTCCTCCTTAGCCTCCCTCGACCTCGCGTTCCTTCTACATGAATCCCTTTAACTCACCTGACTGGTTCCGTCACACTTCTTCTGCGCACGTGTCCGAACCATCGCAAGTAGTTCTTAAGGGCTTCCTTTTCAATTGTAGCTAATGATTCATCAGTAGGATTTTCTGCTAACATTTTCTGTATGAATGAAAGATTATCTCTGGCAATTTCTATCTCCTTAGAGCTATTCTGACCTCTTTTTGAGTTAAGGCTCTTCAATTCCTTTTTAATAGACTTGAGCTTTTGGAGGCAATTGTACTGTTTTGTTCCATAAAACTCACACTCCAACCCCTTCCTTATAGCTTCTTGGAAACCCTCCATATTGACCAGAAAGTTTTTGAACCTAAAAGGATAGTGGGTTCTGGTAGTAGTAAACAAAATTTCAATCCTCATAAGAGTATGGTCAGATATTCCAGAGTCTAGAAATTTTATTGAGCTTCCTGAGAATATAGTAAGCCATTCCGAATTAACCATTGCCCTGTCTAATTTTTTTTCCAAATATGCTAAATAGAGCTTTGATTGTTTGACCAAGTGAATCTATGCCCCTCAAATTTTAAATCCAAAAGTTCCACATCCTGCATACAGTCGAACAAATCAGAAGAATAATTGTATAGATTACAATTAACTTCTGCTTCTAATCTGAGTAGAGTGTTCTTAAAGTCACCACTAACAAACCATGGGGCATTAATCGAAGCCTTAATTCTTCTTAGAGAATTCTGGAGTTCAGTTCTTTGGAACACAATGTTAAAACCATAGACAAAAGTAGCTAATGCACATCAATTTTCCATTTTGAAATAGAGCTTAGTGTGAAGAAACTGCTAGC
This sequence comes from Erythroxylum longipes, assembly GCA_027563885.1. Lineage (NCBI taxonomy): Eukaryota > Viridiplantae > Streptophyta > Magnoliopsida > Malpighiales > Erythroxylaceae > Erythroxylum > Erythroxylum longipes. The sequence continues at coordinate 12,908,771 of JAOQMS010000009.1, forward strand.
TAGATGTTAGGGCCTTTACCTCCACAAAATCCCCATCATAAGTAATAATAATCCTTCCATAGGCATGGCTTTGGTGATTTGTAAGGAACCGCCATTTCCTACCCAAACTACATAGTTTATTCAAATTAACTTCTGTAATTTTGGTTTCCAAAAGACAAAAGACCAGAGGCTTTTCTTTTCGAACAAAATCCCTTAACGCATTTAGCTTGGAGGGGTTATTTATTCCACAGACATTCCATACAATTAGAGTCATATAAAGTTACTTTTACCTTTGGAGCCTTTCCTACTGCTCCTATCACTTTTCCTAAATATTACTTCCTCAAAATGCTCCTCTTAAGAATCTCCATTCTGTAGATCTACCTTTTGTAGACTTTTTTCACACTGTATAGGATCTTGATCACCTCCACTTAAAGTAACCCCATTAGATTCCAAAACATTCTGCCCCTTGTTCATTTATGAATTGTTTTGGTTATTAGGAGGCTTCTGAAAAGCACCTTCTTGCTGGACTGAATTTGGGCTCTGCTCCTCTTGGATGTTCTTCCTATTTATAGGAGAAACATTTTCGACCTGAACTATTTCATGGTTGTCCGATACTTGTTCTGTCTCCTCACAATCTTTGCTGTCCCCCGAAAAATTCTTTTATATTCCCATCACCTCCTAATAGTCACCTCTAGTAAAAACTTTGCCCGTAGGTTTCCATTCTTTGCCTTGAGCCTTAAGAGATGGTTTCCATTGGTAAGTAACCATAACTTTATCCTCTTTAAGAGAATGTTCATTTTTCAACCTTAGAATAAGGATATTGTCTTTCATTTCCTTTGAAATATCCATACTCACACATAATCTAGCAAATCCTCCCCTTTTCCTCACTGCAGTGTTTTCATCCATACATATTGATCTCCCTAAATAGCTAGCTAGCATACTCAATCCCTTAGTAGTCCAATATTCTAAAGGAATTTTGTGAATGTTCACCCATAAGGGTATGTTCTTCATTCTGTTTTTTTCTAATTCCAAGCTCGGTTGCCAATTTTGAAGAAATAAAAGGAGTTGAGAGATGTGCCAAGGGCCTTGTTCAATTACCTTTTAAGCTTCCGTTTTAGAAGAGAAGGAGAATATCAAGTTATCCTTCTCAGTTAGCATTACTTCCATAAGACCTCTTCATTTCCAATTTCTTTGAGCCCATGCTTGTATCACTGGAAAAGCAGGCCTTTTGTCTATAAAAAAACCAACTAGGGTAGCTTCCCATAACCTAGCGCCTTCCTGCAAAATGTCAAGACTAGGAGCCTTAATTAGCTTCCCATCAATCTCTACAGGTGGACTGAAAATCAAAGAAGAGCCATAGGAGTCTCCCACGACTTGCTTCCATGTTTTCCTATGTCCACTTACAATGTCACCTACGGTAGGGTCTGAAAGTTTGGGAGAAGTGTCAGAGGTAGAGGGAGGGGTGGTAGAAGAGTGGGATAGGGAAGAAAGATGGGCTGTAGAAAGTTAAGGAGGGAATGAGGGTTTAGGTTGGGGAGACAGGATAGGGCTGTTTTAGTGGAAACTGATAAGGGTGGAAAGTATGTGTCCATTTTAGGTTTGGAAACCTACAGGACATCAAGAGAATCAAGGAAAGAAGAATTGGATATGGGTAAGGCCTGAGATGTTCGGATGGAGGAATGGAGTATTTTCAAATCTAGGGTTTGGGTTGAGTGAGTGAGTGAAGGAGAAGATTAGAGAGAAGCTAGAGTTTCTCTCTCCATGAAGAAATATGGATTGTTCTTGGTCCTCTAAAGTTACCCACTACAAATTTGCTCTTCTTTTTCTTTTGTTCTCTCTTTTTTGTTGTTTTCTCTCTCTTTTCCTAGTCTCTCTCTTACATGGTTTGTTTCCCACCAATGCCTCTCTTGCTTGGTGTTTCTCACCAGTATTTTCTCTCTAGTTATTTGATTTTTGCCTCTTTTGCCTAGTTTTATTTCTTACCAGCATCTCTCTTTACTAAATTACTACCCTGACCATAATATGAGATGTAAACAATATTTTTAAAAATCCTTTAAGTGGCAGTGGTGGTCGGCAACCACTATACCGAATAGAAAACTTTTCCTAAGTACTAGATACATATGTTCAGAAGTATTAGGTGGTCTTGGTTGTAAGGGAGACCTCTAGAATTATTAATGATAAAGATCAAATAGGGGAAACTTCTCCAAGAACCTATAATGATAGAGATCTCATGTTTGAGTTCCAAATTAAGAGCTTTGGGAAATTTTCTAGAGATTCATTCATAGGCTTCGTGTTAATTAGTGCAAGGGTATTTGTCATTGCACTTTACTACCAATCAATTGAATTGAGTCTATCTTCTCAATTAAGTTGTTGATCCGTTAATGACTTGCTCAAAATACGTAATTATATCAAAAACTTTCTTTACAATTTAAACATTATCACCTAGTCGCTTAAAATTTTTGTAATAGGATCATTTTATTGCATGACATCATACCCAAATCTCTTCAAATAAGTTAAGGCCCACTCTATATATATAGAAGCATGTTTATCTTATATTAAGGCCTTCTCCAAACTTACTAACACATGCTTCATTGCATGCAATTCATCATTTTATGTGAAATAACAAATCAATGAGCAAACCTAATTTCGGCAAACTAACCTATTCTATCTACATTATAGATACTCTCAATTAGTTATGGATAATAAATTTATGGTAGAAGTTGAAAGTAATATCAAGTGGACTTACCTCTTAGACTTTTTGACAGTCAGAAGCTAACCAATTTTCAAATGTCATAGTTGATAGTCACAACATTTATGTTTTTCTTATCGACGTTTTACGATGGCTTTCGTTTGTAAAATATACAATATTTTATGCAGGACCGTCACTAGAACACTAAAAGTTACTCTAGGGATTTAAATTGCGGCTTTTAATGTAGTGTTCTTTCAGTCATGTAGTAAGTATATGTAACGTAAAGCTCAATATGATATAGGATGAATTTTCATGCTCAGTATGCAGCAAGTATACGTAACGCAATTTTGGTGCTCAGTTGCACATAGGAAGCAAATAAGTCAGGGATGATCACCGAGCAAGCGTACAGACATAAGGCTCCACATTCGGCAGAATATATTTGGATAGGATCCGACTAGGTGAGTGATGGCTCTGTATAGTCTGTAGAGTCCCACAAAATAATAAAAAATAACAATTTTTATTTTATGAAATTTGTGAAATATGAATGACCACCGTGAGCTATGCAGCATTTTTCATATAGATAAGTGTATACAAGTACCAAGTAAATGAGACAAAAGTGACTGGTACTTTTAAGAGCAGAGAAGATGAAGATTCACCTTCCATTTGACTCACCTCATGCATAGTATAGGCAGCTTGAATTGCATGGCAATGTCGCAGAGATCTTCCGTAGCAACGATATCTCTTTGCATTCTTCTGCATCTCATTCTCACCCATCAATACTTGACCAGCCAAAACTTGGTACCATCCTCACCAGCCCCATACCCTACAGGCGATTATTAAGAGGAGCTTCTACCAAATATGAGATTACATAAATAGAAAAAGCAAAGCAAAAGGAGGAGAGGATGAGCCGGTGTATAAAATCAAAATGATGATTTTATAAGAAAGCAAGAAGAAAATATTATGTTTTGTACAAATATAAAGTTTGTTGGTTCTTTCAAAGAAATATCATTTCATACATTCAGCACGTGATGAGACCTGTTAAAAGTAATTAACCCAAAGGGATATTTATTAATTTTTAAAACACTAGCAACAAAGTGAATATGAATAAAATAACAAGCGCCAAATGTATTTATCTTTAAGTTCATTTCTAATTAAATCTCTTTTTTTATTGTTTGAAAATTATTAGATTTATTTTGTATCATTTTTGGTTTATCCTAATTGAAAGGGATTAGCAATAAAATTTCATGCAGGCAGCAAATATCAAAGCTCATGATTATGATAGCTAATGATAAGTAGCGGAAAGGGTAAATACAAACTCTGAACTATCTCCATCATGAAAGAGCGACTAGTTCCGAAAGAAAATACAAGTGGTAGACAAGGAAAAGTACCCCGTACGTATAAGCAAATTAACTAATCAAAAAGGTTCATCAACTTGTGCGTGGCGAACATTGGAATGGCAATGTCCTCTTTGAAAGCCAGTGGAACAAAGTATGATCTAGCAAAAGTGTGCTATAAATAGCAGCTCTCACCAGACATTCCAATTACTATTTTTCGAGTTTCTGAATGTCACACAATCAGAGGACACTCTCCTTCCCACAAGAAGGTTTAAGATAAAAGGCAGCAAATGCAGGATAAACATGATTGTTAATTTTCAGCATGTACTGACCACTACTATGGCTACTGCTACTATTTGTTATGCAGTCATGATCACCATTATCCTAGACCTCTACAATATAATCATAAAGCCTACACTATATTTGACATCTCTTGTACTAAAAAATACCAGTATTGATTGCCAAGTAGCAACATAAATAAAATATAATGATAATAGCATCCAATCCCAAAACTGCCACAATCCAATTGTTCAGGAAGCATTAAACACTATAAGATCAGGAAATGCGATGCATGCTATTCCAACTTTAAACACAAGAAAGGCGTAAAAATAAATTTTGAAATAAAAAAGAGCATGAAAGTCTGACAATTATGATGAAGTGAATATTGGACATGAAGTGATACTAGTGCTTCTAACTACTAGACATTATGTACTAGAAAATTATGAAACCACATCTGAGGTTCAAGCAATCCAGTCATTCATAGGATCTGCTCTCATCAAATCTTGTTCTATCCCATGTATAATCAAAAGCATATCCTATGCAAGATTTCCTGGAGGAGATTAAAGGCATCATCAATCACCACCACCTGCCTGCATTGAGTGAGGACCATTGCGCCCAATACCATTGTTATTAGAGGTTTGTGAGGGATCAGACTTCCATCCTTCATTTTGATATTCTGAATTCCTGTCATAATTATTTCCACTCCCTTGTTGCTCACCAGCTCTACTGCTAACACTACCTTTGTAGTCATGCTCAGCATGGGCTCCAGCATTTCCATAACCAGTAGAATAAGATCCATCAGTTACACCATAATTACCATAGCTATACGGTCCGTACCCTTGACTTCCATACCCAGAAGCTCCACTCGCAGGAGCACCCATATAATTAGAAGCAGAATTGCCACTAATAGAAGGATTCCAAGGAGCAGTGGCTCCATAACTGGCATTGACACTATAAGACGACACACCATAGGTGGCGTGACTTTGACTACTCCTTAAGGCACCAGGCACTCCATAAGGCCCTGCAGGACCAATAAACCCTGTGCTCCCACTTCCATAACCACCAATACCATAACTTCCATAACCATAACCAACTCCACCATTTGGCATACCATAACCAAAACTTGCAGCAGTATAGCCAGAATATGGTGGGTAGCCACCAACAGCAACCGAGGGTTGCATATATCTGTTTCCATTCGTTCGACCATCGCTACCATCCGTATTATCACCAGTGGCACCATACCCTTGATAGCCCCCACCCCGTCCCCCATAAAACGGGAATGCGTCTTTTGGGAGAGCCCTTTTAACCTCTACAGATTTACCCTGCAATTCATGGAAAGTCTTGTATAGAACTCTTTCAACTGCATCTTCAGTATCAAAGGTTATAAAGCCAAAGCCACGAGGCCTATGAGTTTGCTGGTCGTACATTACTACCACATCAGTGACATGACCATAATTCTCAAAATACTGACAGAACTCTTCTTCGGTGAGCGAAGAGGGCAACCCGCCGACAAAAATCTTTCGGGTCTTAAAATGTCCTTCATGGGCAGGGCCTCTAGTAGCATGAAAATTTCCATGTCTAGAAGAGCCGTGTTGTTCTTCTCTAGACAAAGCCCTTTTTGCCTCAACCTGCATTGCCAAAAAGAACAGGGGTATTCACATGCACAGATTTGGAAACACATGTTCGAAAGAACAAGCAAAATTTTTACAAACCATGGTCTCATAATGATCCCTAGTCATTTAAATCGCTAGCTGTATGATATCAGAAAGCCATGATATGTGATTCTCAGAAATCATAAGAAAGAAACAGAAAAGCATAAGCCCGTGGAGGTCAAGGACAAATTAAAGAAAAACATGGAAATTCTAGAGAAATATAATTTCTGTTTCGGGTCCATCTCACAATGTTAAAGAACATGGCAAGGCATGAACAACATCAAAATTGGATGAAAAGAGAGGGAGAGAATTACGGTACGGCCATCGATGGTGTGAGTGTCGTGGATGACGCGGTCGAGTAGAGAAGGGTCAGAGAAGACGACGAAACCAAAGCCACGAGGACGTCCGGTGGACTTGTCCCGCATGATAACCACCTGGGAGACATCACCGTACTGAGAAAAGTGATGTCTCAGAGACTCCTCCGAGGTGTCCCACGATATTCCTCCCACGAACACCTTCCCCTCCTCCCAATCCATTGCTTACCTCCTCTACCTTTGTAAGTATATCACTATATGTATGTATATTTCTTTCCCCCCAAACCAAACCCAGTCTGCAAGGTAACTGCAACTGCAACTCCTCCTCTTTGATAATTTCAGTTCATTATTGCGTAATTAGTTATGATAAATAATATATATGTGTCATGTGTGTGTGTATATGTATATATATATATGTAGAATAGTGAAACTCAGAGAGAGGGAAGGTGAAAGGAGGGAAAATATTCAGTGGTTAGGGTTTGGTTTGTTTGTTCTGCAGCCTACAACTAATAGGTCCAATACCAACATAAAGAAGATCTATGCGGTTAGTCAATTAGTTAACCATTATCACCAAGCTAACATTAGGGGTGGTGGCGCAGTTGGCTAGCGCGTAGGTCTCATAGCTTCTGAGTTATCCTGAGGTCGAGAGTTCGAGCCTCTCTCACCCCATTTCTTTTTCTTTGTCTATAACCAATAGTACGAGGCAAATTTGCGTTTGACCACAAAAGGTCATTTTTTCAAATTAATGAAGCATTAATACTAGCATATCATGATGTGCCTGTAATATATAGATCAGATCTTATTACTACGTATCTAGAATCGGTTATGAAAGGATTAAAAATGGAGGAATGTAGAATACTTAATTTTGGTTTCATTCTATATTCTGAAACAGTTTTCGACCTCTAAACGAGTTCTAATCTCTCGAGATTTTTATGAAATGTGTTTACCAACATGTGGTCTAGACCTTTCTATAGTTTTCTTAACACACGAGCTCTTTTAACAGGTCAGAGATTCTATATGCTCGTGATTGATTTAAGCAACTGTAGGAGACCATAGCTTATTTATATAACTTTCATATCGGATTTCCTCGTTACTAGGTCAATATGGACCAGGTCTATATCAAAAGGGACTCTTTTTTACCAAAACTTTGACTCATTAATCTAGATCATTTATTGAGCTACTTTATTACTCTTATCTGGATCAAATTACATAATTTAACTGGTAATTTATTAAAAAATCAAAATTACAATTAATAACTGTCCACTTTTAAAAAAATTACAAAATCACCCTTAAGGACAAAATTGTCTTACAATGCCAACTTTTAAAGTTTGAATTATCAATTATGTATAACCACCGTCATTAATAATCAAATAAACCATGTTGTAGAAAAGAACACACTGGAGTCCAAACTACACCAATAACTGCATTTCTCAAAATCTTTTACATTAGTTATGTATAAATTTGGGTATTTTAATTGATAATTATGGCGGGTTAGCTAACACTTAGAAAAGGTTTTATGGTCAGCTTGTAAAATCAATCTAGTATATGAATTGTAGTGAGATAGATTATTTCTTTTTTATTAAATATTATTATAATTAAAATAAAATTAGTTTGACAATCAATGAATTGTATTAGCTGTTAGCTTATTCTATCAGGTTAGTTAATAGTTTGAACTAGTAAATAACATCAACTGTTTATTTAAGGATATTTGGTAAAATATTGTTTAGTATTAATTGTTTATGTGTAAAATGACTTGTAAAGGAATGACTTAAAAAATAAGGATTTATAAGGACATGATTATTATACCTTAATATTTCTTTAAATATTTTCATAAGAATTTTTGCTTATGTATTAATTTGTTTCAATCAATCAATCAAATTTAAAATCTATTTGCCTATGTTGAAAATAAAAAAGAATTACTTAAATTAAAGTTAGAAACTAAACTGAAAAAAATGTAGAAGTTAACTAGCATAAAACTTATTTTTAATTATATGGTAATGCAATCTCTTAATAAATTAGTTTTATCTTATAAATAAAACTAAAAAGGATTTTTAATAATTTTATCTATTAAAATTAACATTAAAATAATTTTTAGGCATAATAACTATTTGTAGAAACATTTTATGTTTAAAAATATTTAAATATAAAAATATATTTTAAATTTAATAATTTAATTCTTGTTAATTACAAAATTTAATCCAACTATTAATATTTAAATAAATGCAACTTGAAACTTTCCTCCACAAGCCAATCTTTGAATCTAACATTATAGAAAATTTTGGTCAATATAAAATGAACTTATTTTATTTAATAAAAAATGGAATAATTTTTAAAAATAATGATACCAATATGAAGTACAAAATTTCATTAAAGAAAAAAGAATTCAACTTGATTTAATTTTTGAATAAACCAGAGTATTTTTTAACTTTGACTAAATTGAATTCACACTTTATACTTATCTATTTCTATCTCTATCTCTATCTCTCTTTCTCTTTTCCCATTCTTTTCCTCTTGTAATTTGTAGTAACTTTTGGGCACAATTATTTTTTCATCCTTTAATTTTTTTAGCCGCTAGAGCAAAACGCTCCTTATAGGAACATTTTCGAAAATAACATATTGAGTTCAATCTACCTGTTGTGCTAAACTAAGTTCTAAAAACCTAGGTCATCATACTCGCAAGTATACGAAGTAATTGTAGTCGAATACTCAGTGTCATCTTCTTAAGAAAGTGAAATTGGTTTACTCAAATTAATTTTGAATAAACATAAAAATAAATGCAATCCTAAATACCCTATCCAGTTTTGCCGAGTAAAAGGTTTTAAAGAAAATTAAGCAATTACACCAAAAAGTAAACCGATTTAACTGGAAGCAAAGAATGATTTGATCAATCGGTATGAAAAACTCTTGAGAAATTAACTTCACTAATTTAATCTTTTATTCATTATTAAGACGAATTAATGAGATAATTGTCTTTCTAAAATTACCAATTAGGTTCTAAAATCAATTCAAACAATAAACTAAATATAACTTTTGTATTCAACAAGTCTATTAGCCAAATCAATTATGAAAACTCAACTAATAATTACCTACTTAAGTTAATATATTTCTAATTCATAACTAAAGCATCTACAGCCAAACTATTGCATCCAATAAGCTCGGAAATTATAACAAATAATAAGCCAATAAAACAACCCCTTTATCATGCATAATTGATTAATTAGCTACATTAATTCTCAAGAATAAGTAATCAACCCATTATGCATCATGGAATAAACACAATTCATCGTCTTCATATAGTTCAATCCCATAGTTAACAGTAACAGAAAAGTATCAAAGCAACAAACATAGTAAATAAATCAAAATGGACTGTCAAAGCACTAATTGTTGGGTTTGGGTTCCCTCCTATGTGGTAAAACCTATAAATTTATTAAAGTTCATTTTTTTTTTAACCCATTAGGGTTAAGTTTTGTATTTGTCATGAAAACCAAAGGATCTTAGCAGCTGCAAAGAGGGAGAGAAGAGAGAGAAGAGAGATATTTTGTTCTTCCTTCAACCTTCACAAGAGGAGAGATTTTTTCACCTGACCCGTTTTACATTTCCGGCAACTAGGAAGTCGTTCACCGTTGGATTGGTCTCATTTTTGGTTTACAGTTTCTAGACATATTTTTCTCCATTCTGCACGGTGGAGATTTGGTTTCGAGGTCTGGAGGTTGAGTTTTTGGATCCAAAACTGGACTGGTCTCAAGGTGTTTCCAGAACTAACGAGTTTCACCATATTCTGATTTTGGTCTATCATTCTTTGTCTGATCGGGCTGAATTTTGGTGAGCATGTTCCTTACTCATTGTTCTTTGTTTTGAACGGTGAAGATTGGATTTGGACGGCTAGAATTTTTTCAGAATTTTTCAGAACAGAAGCCTTTGTTGTGATTGCTCTCTTAGTGTATTTCTCTACTTCAATTTGTAACTATAGGAGATTGAGCCTTTGATTTCTGGATTATTGTGACTGTTGATCTCTGTAAGACAGTATTTGTGATAGTGGATTTCATTTGCTTGGACCAAGAGAGGTCCCGTAGTTTTTATCCTTCACACCGAAGGAGTTTTGCCACGTTAAATAATTATTGTGTTTTTGTGATTAATTTTTTATTTTTGCATTATTGGGGCAGCTTGTGATCATTTAGTTTGCTGCCAATATTTACTCGTTATTACTCCTAATAGATTCATTCAAGTGGGGAAAGATTTATTGATTGATCGTAGCGTGTGTTATACCCGCTTCCTTCCCAACAGAAGACAAGTTCAACAAACAAGTTCAATAATGCATCAAAAAATAAAATGGAATGAGCAAACAAATGGACTGTCAGACAAGGAAGTTGGAAGTGGCTCCCTTGCCAATCTCAAGCTCTTTGGCATCGGAACTTGTCTTCGGCCTTTACTCACTCTCGCCCAGAAGAATGGACGCTCACACTAGCTTCAACTCTGCCTTTTTATCTCTATTATTTTCCTCTTCTTTCTCACCAATCGACTCCTCTCTGTTTTTTTTTTCCCCCCTCTTTTCTCTGCCTCCAGCTTCCTTCAGCCTCGTTCCAGCCTCCCTTTTTCTATTTATCAAGAGAGTCTAGTTTTAGGTTTTGTTTTAACCCGCAATGATAACTTTTTCATGGGCATGACTCCATGACAAGGAGAGTCACCGGCGTGACAAACAGTCTTGTCTAGTTTTTCTTATTTTCCTATAACATTCACAAAATACTCCTCAAATCCTCATTCCATTCAATTTTGGATTAAAACACAACAATTTGTAAATAAAATCAAAATATATAAGCTAGCAAAATCAACAGAAATTAGTCATAAGGAAAAGCTGTTGCAGTTCTCTATGCTATTGAACCATGTTGCGAAGTCAAATTATAAATTAACAACTCGATATAAAAAATGTTCGATTCATAGAAAACAATAATACTTTATTGTAACGAAAATTAAAAAGATATGTTGTTGTAAAAATCAAAATTATATTACATATTTCAGAACATTGATACTTTAAAGTTACATTTTAAAGATATATGTATAAATTTATAAATTTTATTTAATTCAAAAATATAATTAACATTTATTTGTAAGCTATATTTTTTAAAGGCAACATATTATGATATTATGTACTAAAATGTCAATGATTTAAATTTATTTAAAAATATTAACAAATATTTGATATTATAGAAACAAAACTTTATATGCATAGTGTACATATAATGTATAAACTGGGTCGAACAAATAGAAATTATGGTCACTTTTCAGTTCACTCGCGTGCTTCAAGTGCCTGTTGGCAAGTTCCAGCAGTTGGGTGCTTTCAAGTGCGATGGGGATGTTGTGATTTTTGAAGTTATCTTTTTAGAATGAATGTTGGTGTTGCTATTGAGATGAACAAGGTTAATTTGCAACAGGTCTCTCCACAACTGTACCTAGTACTCCTATTTTGAAACCAACTGATGTTTTACCTTCGTGGAAATCCTTACAATGGTTACTTTCCTCTTCTTTAATCAACACAATTAATGATACTTTCAGAATTTGAATATCCTTTTAGACTATTAGTCTATGTTAAATTCAAACACTAATAATAGTGATGGATATTTGATGATACTTCATTGGTAAGGGGCATACGGGATCTTCAAAGTTGAGATTGAGTCATCCAGATTTAGCATAGTTATAGGGAAGGGAATCAATATATTGATGAGCTGGTTGCTTTAGTTTCACATACAGGGAATCACTCTTTGTAGACGTTTGTAATAGTAATTTGTTGTTTTCTTTCCATTGTATACAACCAAAAAAAAATACGCACTATAACTCATAAATCTTATTTTAATATTACTTTTTTCGTATTTGTGATCCAATTTTGGAGTTATATTTTTTCTTTTTAAAATTATTTTATATTTTAAATAAAAATATTCTTTTTTAAAACTTTATTGTAATTATTAAAAAGTTAAGAACATAATTTTAAAAAATCACAATCTTTAACTCAATTCTATCTATATTCTAAAATAAATTTATGTATCAACTCAATTGAGTCGTACCATCATCGAAAATATGCAATAACTAAATTTAAAAGAGTAGGGGCATACACTGGTCTTCTTCTTGCATGGAATCTTAGTTATAGGCGAGTAGTACTTGAGTTGAATTCTTTTGAGGTTATTAATATTCTATCTTCGTCTGTTTTGCAAGTTTTTGATGATCCTTCCTTGGTCAGGAGTTTACAGGGTTTTCAAAATCGAGATTGGGACATCCTAATTCAGCACATCTTTAGGGAAGGGAATCGATAAGCTGACATGTTGGCTGATTTAGTTTCGATATCAAGTCCTAGCATTCACGAGCTCCAAGAAATCCCAGTGCAGTGCATTGAGATATTTAACGAGGATATACAAGGAATCACTTTTTGTAGGCGTTTGTAATAATTGTTTGTTTGTTTTATTTCCGCAATATGCAAAAAAAAAGAGAGTAATACAATAGCAGGCTAAGTCTTAGGCAAATGTGGGAAAGACACCTATTTAGGGTCTATTATTGTACTCATAAGGGTGAAATTGTCCATTCCAGGCGTTCTCACACTCCGGCCCGACAGAGTGGTGGAGAGGTAAATCACGGTTTAATCTCACTCAATTCTTCAGAGAGGGGATCGTGTGCTCATTGCGTACAAGGGACTACCATATTAGATGAAACTTTCACACTATTATTACCAGGACTCGAACTTGACATCTTACACTCGACAACCTCCCTCAAGATTAGTTGAACTACCCGCGCTACTTAAGATCTATTCTTGACTTGTTTATAAAAACGTTAGGAATAACCTGCCTAAAGAATTTAATTCATAATAAAATAACCATTTTTTTTTTTGGTTACGTAGAGAAGAACTCATCCACTGTATGCAAGCACAATCACAGTCGACCTTCCCTTGAGCAAGTTGAAAATTATAACCTGTCGTGAAACATAAGAAAAACAAAAAACAGTGAAGCAGCATAGGATCCCTCGCGATCAACGGTCCAGAAACATTAACGCTAAATTTTTTTAAAAAGCGTCGAATACGAAATTAGTAACCAATCAACCAAAGGCTGCTTAACTAAAGTCGCTCATGAATTATAACGGTCACTTCAATTCCATGAAACATAAAACTCATGAAGCCCTACAAGAATCTCTTGACCGTTCTGTCCTTCTTTGTCCCTGTCTCTCTAACGCTCCTCCATTTTTCTTCAGCAATGCACCTGTTCCATTAACCGATTCTCTCTCAATTTTTGGGTCCATTTAATAACCCAGAAACTGATCTATTGAGAGAAGGAGAAGAGAGTCCCTATCTGGGTGAGCAATGGGTTGCTTCTTTGCGTGTTTTGGTTCTTCCAAAGATCGCAGACGCCGCAAACGCCGTCTCAAGGTTCAAAACCGAGACCAGGTGAGGCCTTTCTGATTCTTGTTTCAGTACACTCTCTTTCTTTCCTCATGGGTTTTGTTTTATTTTTGATTCGCATGAAACAGAACAGTATGTGATTCACATAGTTGGGGGCCTCTGTTATGTTGCATGTTTCTTTGGGTCTAAATTCAAAGATTTGAAGTCTTGATTGTCTTACCACTTGATTATAGTTTAAATTGATTATTGCCTACAGATAAAATCAGGTGAAGTTATAGTAGAATCTACGGTTCCTTTGGTACACGGCCAATTTGACAAATCCATCAGTCCTGCTTCTGAAGTTAGGTGAGGAGCCGTGAACTTGCTTTTGGTCCTCATTGTGCTCTTCTTTTCTCTTGTCTTGTGTTGTTTTTGTCATTTGTTTCGGACATAAATCTTGATGGCTTATGATTCCAGGGATAAGCCGGATGATCAATTAACTTCAAGTCCCCCAAGGAAAGTAACGTTTGATCTGAATGTAAAAGCTTATGATCATGTTACCCAGGAGTCGACTGAAATTCCTCCGGATAAAGGAGATGGTGGCAACATTTTTGGAAAGGATGATACTTCAGTTAAAACAAGTAAATCTTGGTCCTCTTCATCCGACGATAGTTCCATCACCAGCTTGGGGTCTCACCCTCCCAACCATAGATACCAGAATTTGAGGGACAGTGACGATGAATTGGACTATGAGCAGAGCGACATTGACGATGATGAGGACAGTAATGGTAATGGTGGGTTAGACTATGACGATATCTGTGAGAATGATGCGATTATGGATTCGAGGCAACAAATGCCTAAGCATAAAGTGGTGACTGAGGAGATTGATGGTTCTGCGGCAATAAGTGGGTTGCCTGAGAGGGAAGTTAAGTTCAGTCAAAATGTTCGGGATAGGAGTGCTTATGTTGATTCCGTGCTGAACCCTGTTGAAAATCTTTCTCAGTGGAAGGCTGTAAAAACAAAAGGGAGACTCGCATTGAGGCGGCAGAAAGAGAATCTGACATCAGATCAAGAACCCCTGGTTTCGTTTGGCTTGGAACCTAGTTTCAGAGAATTGTCATTCAGCTTTAAATCAAAGTCTCATCAATCAAATATGTCAAACCAAGAAATCGCAGTGGATGCCAGCTTGTCTAATTGGTTGAGTTCATCAGAACATACACCTACGAACAAGCCTAGCGCAACTGGTTTAGATACAACTACACCTGAGAAAAGCATGCTACCGGGATCAAATTCACCTAAGACCTTTGAAGATAGACCTATTCTAGGTGCACTAACAATGGAGGAGCTCAAACAATTTTCTGCTTCTTCTTCACCAAGGAGGTCTCCAAGCCGCAACCCTGATGATATGCCAATAATAGGGACGGTTGGGACATATTGGAATGGTAGCAGCTCTGCCAAGGATTCTGGTTCTTCTTCTGCATACAAAGGAATACCAAACACAACCAGCAAGTACAGAGAGGTATACGCTAATTGAGATTTGTTGGGAAGCTTTTGAATATACATGGTTATGGAAAGTAATCAAGTTTGATGGCTCTGCAGGATAAGAAAGTTAACTGGCATTCCACCCCATTCGAGACAAGACTTGAGAAAGCTTTGAATGGAGATGCTGCTAAAGTCTACTCTTATCACGCTTCAAATGTTTGCTAAAACAAGTTTGGAGTGCTGCCTTTCGTTTTTTTTTGTTGGTGTGTGTGTGTGTTTATAGTCTTTTCTTTATTCGTGAATGTGGGATACCTTGCTTGTAATTCTTTTTAAGTGATTTGTTTGATGGTTATACATTTATTAACTCTTTATTTATAATTTCTATTCCTTTCCATTCTGCTTGAATTTAGTCTGACTGACTTGCTTGTGCAATTATATTCAAATTATGGGGCAATTACAGAAACTGACCTTCTTCTTTCCTTTTTCCTGCATAACTGCAAAACAAAAATAAAAGGAAGGTCTTATAAACCTTAAAAGATCTTTAAATTCATCAGATGCCCAAATGTACACAATACTATTGAACAAGTAATCTAAGCAAAATTGAAGATGGTAGATAGAACTTTTTCTGTGAAATTGTTTTAGGAGACGCTTGCATTGTTCAGGAAAATTTGAACAAACTCTTGATGAATGCTGCCATAAAAGTTGTTAAATGCAACATAAGATAATTTTTAGGTTTTTCAGGCCAGTTATTAGAGAAGATAATGTTCTGGTAGTTCTTGCTCAAATCAACCTCTGAACCTTTCAAGATTATCTATTTCAGGAGGAAGCATGTAGATTAGTTGGTTAAGTGAAAGACTTAATTTGACGAAACTTGATAGAATGGTTGAACCGTAGAAGGGATGGGACTGAGAGAAAATTGTATATCAATTGAAGCTCTATGAGATTTGACAAATCTCTACTTTCTGGAGGTATGGGACCTGTAATTTTTTCTGAAAAAAAGGAAGACACTGTTCAACTTATGGCTATTCAATTCCAATCCGAGGTGGTGTTATCCCAGATAAATTACTGGCTTGGAGTTGCAAAGAAATTAGTTCTTATCATTTGGATAGGAGATAGGGACTGATATTGCCAGATAGGTTATTCTCAGAAATTCGAGTTAATGGATACCTTTGAGGTTGTTTGATGACAGTTAAAGACAAGTGAGCTGGTGGCAAAGACCTAGTTCTTCTGGAATTGTCGAACTTAAACATGCCAAGTTTCCAGTAGAAGAGGTTTCACATGTATACACCATTCAACTTGTTTATTCCCAGATTACTTGTTCCTAAAGAGAGTGGTCCTTCAAAAAAAATTGTATTCGAGAAACCAGTTATGCTAATATCTGACGAGTAATTATCTTATCAGGAAGCTCACAAATATCAGCTTCAGGCACGCAGTTACGAACATAGGAACTTCCTTCATAAGAATGCAGGATAATAGAAGCTCTTTTAAAGATGTTGTACTCGTACACCTACTTTGCTTAGTTGATATAAGATTGGGCTTTCTATTGAAAAATATAATTTTGACATTCATTTGTTAGATTTTCTAATAATGATATGCAATTATAGCCAACAGGAACCTTACGGACTTAAACATAACAACTGGCGAAAATGTTTTATTAAAATTTACTCATTTTTTTATAACCTTTACCGAACCTTGTTTTGTACATCATGTACATTACCATCTAAGTTAGTTTTTCTCTTAAAAATGCACTTACATCTAATGGATACCATACCATCGGTCGCATCTTAGTTAGTTTACATAAATTCTATTTAGATCTCATGGTTTGAATCCATTTTAAAGAATCAATGTCAAGTATCATTTCATTAAATGTAGTTGTGTAATCATCCATGAGTAATATATTGTATTTTCCCTTTTCAATATGTAGCTCTATTCTAGTGGAGGCACAACATATTCTACTAGTGTGTTACAGACTATGTCTCTCTTGAACCTTTGGTTGTACATTATGTATCAACTTGATATTTTTGTCACATCTAGATGTGTACTTATGGATCTTGAATTTCTCTAAGTTCTTCCCCACTCTTATAACTTTTCTTAAGAATAATTTAACTTTTTAGAAATGTAGCTTGACTTAAAATAAATACCTTTTGTTTAAGAGGATAGTAAAATTAATATCTTATGCTCTCTTTTGCATATCATATAAATTTGCATGTACTTGTGAAGTTTATCAAATGTTTCATTTTTCACTTAAGCATCACATCTCCAAATCTTTAGTTATGATAAGTTTGGTCTACAACCATTCCATATCTCACATATATTTTTGTCAACTTATTTAGATGAAACTTTATTTAGAAAGTAAATTGCAATTTCAAGGTATATCCCTAAAAGAAGACAAGCGAGATTGCATGACTCGTCATGGATAAAATATGCTTACTTCTCTCAGATACTCCATTTTAATGTGGAGTTTCAGGTGGAGTTCATTATAAGAGAATCTCATTCTCTTTTAAGTATTAAGAAACTCATTGTCTAACTATCCACCATCTCAATCAGATCTAAGTGCCATAATACTTTATCAATTTGTTTCTCAATCTCAAATCTAATTTCTTTAAACTTTTCAAATGATTCATAATTTTATTTCATTAAATACTCATAAATATCTTAAATGATCATTTGTAAATGTAACAAAATATGAGAACCCACCTTAAGTGTGAGTGGACACATGGTTACATACATTTGAATATATAAGTTATAGCAACTCCCTAGTACATTCTCCTTTTCCACTAAAGGGTAA
>JAOQMS010000009.1:12942620-12958198 GCA_027563885.1 Erythroxylum longipes
CATGAATAATAAAGCGTAGCCGAAAGGTCCAAGTCAAACTTTGTAGCAGTTAAATTGTGAAGGGAAAAAGGAAGGACCAAGTCTACTCGTTTTACAAAGGTGACCTGGTCTAAAAGTAATTCGCTTACTATTTGGTAGGTTGAGGCCAATAACATTTGAAAGATAGATATGTATGTTAGGAGCTAGCATGCTGAGATGATAGGGTATATCGCACTAAATTTTTTCTTGTCCTTTTCGTTAACAATACTACAGCTCTCACCCAATCACTTTAAATCCATCAATGTAGTACAATTGAGTAGAGGAATTGTACCTTTTACTATGTCTAACAATTTTACTCATTTATGGACATTCAAATCAATATCTGTCTAACAATAATGTTAAGGGTTAAAAGAAACAGAAATTGAAAATAAAATTTATTTTTATGATTTTCATAAATTTTAAAAATTAGAAAAAACAAAACAAAAAATTAGAAACTAAAAACTCAAGCAAACACTGAATTTAAAAATAAAAACAATAAAAATTAACAATAAAAATAGAAACATACACCAATCTTATATTTACTCTTTTATGATTCCAAAAATTATCACCATCCCATCTCGTCAATTCCTATCAATGTTTTCAGGTAATATATACTTACACAACTCTATCAAAAAAAGTAGGGCGGCTTCGACAATAACAATTCCATTGAAGAAATGTTGTACTAATGACAGACAAAATTCACAATGCCCTCCCTTGCTGAAAAATTGTCCAAGACTTCAGGAAATAAAATAGATTTTTGAACAGTTGGTGGCGAGAAGTCTTATTTTTGTTAGTTCGGTGACAGCGTCATTAGAGTTTAGTAAATTATTATCCCATTTTATGGGTCTTTTTCTATTTTGAGAAACTGTTCATAGAAATACTTCCATTTTATGTAATTAATACAATAAATATAAAATGAGGTGACGGTAACTAAAAATAAGATCAAATATACGAACGAAGGCAATAAATTTATTTTTATTTTTATTAATATAAATTACATTTTAATTAAAAAAGAAAAGTATTTAAACAAGCAAACTATATATTAATTTTAAAAGTTCCAATACAATTAAAAATTAATTAATATGATGATAGTTATGCCAAAGTATTTATATTTATATTTTATTTGATAAATTTGCAAATATTGATTAATTTATTAATTAAATTCTTTAATGTTTTAAAAATTATAAACTTATATTTTGAGTATTTTTAGTTTTTTAGCTAAAAAATTTAGTTCTGTTTCATCTTTTTATTTTGAAAAGTTTCTTTATCATCCTTATTAATGTTTTTAACTTGATTAATTATCATCCTCAATTAACTCTTCAATTTATACCTATTATATTTATATTTTAAAATTAAAATATTTTGTTATATATTTATTATTTGAACTTTGAAGACTAAATTATTAAAAATTAAAGTATGTTATACACATAATTCAATTTTATTTTATACGTGATTAATTAAAATTAATAATTTATTATTATTTCTACTATAACTATTAAAATAACAGGAATTATGTCTCAAATTTATTTCATTAATAAAAAATTACATAATTTCCTAAAAACGTCAAAGATTAAATGCAAATTTTAAATTTTAAAAGTTAACTTTAACTATTAAATCCCACGGGAGTAAAATGTCATAAACTTTTTCGTTATTTTATTCAATGGACACTTGGAAATGTAGAATGTGTTTGATTTCCAGAGGAGAGTAACATAAATTTTTAAATCATAGAGAATAAACTGAAAAGATGTTAAATCATAAGGGAATTGGTAGATTTAGCTCTTAAATTTATGCTAAAAATAAAAATTTATAAATCATATCATTGTGTAAAAAAAATTAAAATCAATGGTTAAATTGAATAAAAGTGAACCAGTTAATTGATTTAACTCATAAAAGTTTAATAGTGTAATGGAGATGATATCTTCTACTATTACTTTTCATATTGTTGGTTTTTGAAATCCTTTATGCATATATAGTTTTTCTAATATTAACTTTCATTTTTGAATAACCTATTTGGTTGGTTAGTAATGGTATTCTTTAGTCTGTAAATGAAAAGGCAAATTTTGCTAAAAAGTACATTGCAATTGTCTTTCTACTATTCGATCTGTAGAAACACTTTCATCATTTAAAATTAAAACTTATGAAAACCATTTTTTGGTGGTTTCTATTACCCCCAGAAGTTAGGTAAGCCATCTTGGAGTCGAGTAGTGGGAGAGCCCGAAACATTTCGTGAGCTGCAATATGTTTCTGGTTTGACAAATGGCCTTGTCTCCCCTCCATTTGAAGGTTTATTATAGGGTGCTAGCAAATGGAAAATTGGTCTCATGAGATACTTCCTGGAGAAGAGGATAGCTTACCTAGTTATCCAATATTGGGCAGACCCTAATTGGAAGAAATGGGGATTGCAATCTACACTAATAACTGAAGATGACTTGTTTATATTTCGATATTCTTTAGAGGAAATGGTAGGAAAGGTTATGGATATGGGGCTATGGAACATTCAAGGTAAGCCTATGTTCTTAAGGAAATGGGAGATGGGTTTTAAGATGGAAAGGAACAAAATTAATTTAATTCCATACCTATGTGGGCAAACTTGCATAAGATCCCTCTTAAATTTTGGTCATTAGAGGGCTTGAGTTATTTATCATCTTTCAATGGAACACCTCTTATGTTAGATGAAAACATTTAAACATAAAAAGGTTATGCAAGGGTATGCATTAAAGTTGAGCATAAGAAAATTCTATCAGATTGTATTCTTATTATGAGATTTAATACCAGTGGAGAGAAGGTTGAGGACCCCATTTTTCTATCTTACCTGTGGAGGCTAAATCTGAAACAGACTAAGAGGTGGATTCCAAAGAAAAACAATGCTGAGTTTTGTAGTGATAGTAAGCAACTACCAAATTTCCCATAAAACAAACAAGATGGAAAAGCAAAGATGAATGAAGTTATCCCAAGCCAGCAAGCAGATTCTTTAGGTGAAAAAGGTGAAAATGATTTTATATGTGATAAAGCTATAGAGGAAAGTACTCATGTTAAAATGACTAAGATAAGTGAAATAGAACAATCTCCAGCTGTTTCAACATCTAAACAAAGCCAACGAGGTAAAACTGGTGAAAATGGTTCAATGTGTTATAAAGCAGCAGGGAAAGCAGTGGTGCTAAAGTGATTGAGCTAAGTGAAATAGCACAATCTTTAGTTGCTTTAACATCTGAACAAAGCCAATGAAGTAAAAATGTTGAAAATTGTTCTATGTGTGATAAAGAAGCAGGGGAAAGCAGTGGCGTTAAAATTCAGATAATAGTTGAAGTGAACATTGCTTCAGCTTCTAAAAAGTCCGTTGAAACTGTTAGCAGTGTAAAAACACAAGGTCAACAAAAAGAATCTACTCGAGGCATATAACAGAACATGAATAGTCAAGATAATCTAGAAGGTGAAGTTAATATTGGTGACAATTTCCAAAGGTATGAGGATATAGTTGATGCAATCATAGCGAACAGATGTGGTCCTCCAGCTGAAGTTACTCATATTCAAGATAACAAAGAAAACAACAGTGAGGCCAAACCTGAGAATGAAAAGTGGTAGATAACATAAACAAAAAATTGAAAATCTAAGAGGAGGAATAAATCCTCTCATTCCTAATGGTGTTCATTATATGGAATGTTAGGGGACTTAATTGTCCCAATAAACAACTAACTTTAAAAGACTATCTTAGAGCTAGTCATTCTTACTTTGTTGGATTAATTGGTGGAAATTAAGATTATAAAGGAAGTGTTTGACAAGGGGTTGAAGTTTATACCTATAGATTGACAAACTTTGAGCAACCATTCTAAACATCGGAATGGAAGGATCATTGTTGCAATGGACTCGGATCATGTGATGGTCTCTAAGTGGCTCTGTACTGACCATTTTATTCATTGAGCTTATCTTAAAACCTCTTAACATTCTTATTGCAATTACTGTGGTATATGCTGCTAATGGGGAGTGTAAAAGGGCCAACTTATGGAAGGAGTTATAAGATATTGATTTGAGAAATACTACGCCTTGGATGGTGATAGAGATTTCAAATATTTGCTCTCTTTCTCTGAATCTTTTGGGGCATGAATTTTAACACATATTGATATTAAAATGCTTTTTACTCTCACTTTTATGCTAAGACTTGTAGATTTGAGACACCAAGGTCCTATTTTCACATGGATTAACCATCAGAAAGGCAATAAACTTTTACAAAGAAAGTGGGATAGGTGTTTAGTAAATAATGAGTGGCTTACACAAATGGCAAACAGCTTTGCAATTTTTGAGGAGCCTTTGTTCTTAGATCACACACCCATCAAAGTTTTTTTCAGAGGCAACTCTTTCAACAAAAGATCTGTTTTCAAGTTCTTCATCTCACTACTCCAACATTCTCAGATTGATTTAATTATTGCACATACTATTGAATTGAATTTTCAGGGCCCAAAATCATATTAGTGTGTTCAGTTGCTAAAATAAGTTAAAGTTGAATGTATAATGCTTCTCAAGCATAGTTTAGATTCTCTAAAACTTAGTAAGGAGCTAGCTCTTGAAAATATGACCTTGACGCAAAAGGCTTTGGCTATTAATCCTAATAACTCAAATCTTACTGAGAAATAAAAGTCATATTTGGGCTAATACTTGAAAGTTGTTGAAGAATATAGTGATAAGTTGAAACAAAAGTCAAGAACCTTATAGTTGCAACAAGGTGACAGAAACACTAAATTTTTTTTTAGTGTAATTCAAGGCAGAAGAAACAAAAACAATATTATTTGTCTTAAGAATGAGGATGGCAAATTGATAAATGATCAAGAAGAACTAAAAGGGATAGCAAGAAATCATTTCCATGCAATAATGGAGTTTTTAATCATATTGCAAGTCTTCCTACTAGCTTGGTTAATCAAATGGCAGGATCCATAAGCCAGAATCAAATATTTGAGCTTATCAGGGAAGTTACTAGTTATGAGATGAAAGAGGTCTTATTTTCATTTCACCCAAATAAGTCACCAGGTCTTAATGGTTTTAATGTTAGGTTTTTTTAAAGAGAATGGAACCTATTGTAAGCACCTGTGGTTAGAGCAGTATAGGAATTCTTCAGAAATGGCAAATTGCTCACTGAATTAAACAAGACCTGCCTTGCTCTAGTGCCTAAAATCCCTAATCCTTATAAGCGTAATGACTACAGACCAATTTCCTATTATAATGTGGTATACAAGATCATCTTGAAGATCCTCGCTAACAGATTAAGGATTACTCTACCAAGCATAATCAATCCTAATCAAGGGGCTTATGTTTCAGGTAGAAGTATAGGCGACAATATTATGCTTAATTAAGAACTATTCAAAGTCTACAATCAGAAAGTACAGGTCAAGAGTTGTGTATTCAAAATAGACTTCACCAAATCATATGACATAGTGGAATGGGATTTCTTCATCAATTCACTCTATCCTTTTGGATATCCTAGCAAGTTCAGAAAATGGATACACTCTTGCATTTGTTCAGTTTCATTCCCAGTGTTAATGAATGGTGAACCTAAACAGATATATCAAGCTGCTAGGAGAGTTAGACAGGGTGATCCTGCATCTCCTTATCTATTCGCTATTACTATGGAAGTACTTCAAAGAATGACACAGATGTGTGTATTGTTGAAAGCTTAAATTTCAAATATCATTTTCATTGCAGAGAATGGAATATCAATCAACTTTCTTTTCTTGATGATCTACTTATACTATGTGCTAATGATACTAATTCAATTGACGTGATCTTAAATGCCTTGTTGAGATTTTAAGAAGTTTCAGGCCTGAAATACAATCCTCATAAAGATGTTGCTTATCTTTCTAAGGAAAGTAGAGATGTTTCTTCAAGATTAATAAGTGATACAGGTTTGTAGATAAAACAATTGCCTTTCACTTACTTTGGAATTCTAATTTCCACTAGGAAGTTAAAGAAAACTGAATGCAAGGTAACTTATTTCTGTCTTATGGAGGTAGGTTACAGCTAGCTAATTTTCTTATCAGCAATCTACATGTTTATTGGTTGTCACATGTAGCTATTCCTAAAGGTGTTCTGAAGAAAATTGATAGGAGTATCGAGGATTTCATATGGCATGGCTTGAATTCAAATGCTAAAAAGACTTTTAAATTTGAATAGAGTGTTATGTGTCTTCCCAAAGAATATAGTGGGCTAGGAATCAACTCTGCCAGCATAATGAATAAGGTTGTATTAACTAAGAGATTATGGAGAATCTGCTATGACAAAGAGAGTCTATGGGTGAAATAGGTGCATATGTTTCACATTGAAGGAGGCATTTAGATAATCTCTCATTAATGTACTCATTCCTATACCTTTCAACAAATCTTACTTAACAAGCCATTTATTCATAATCAAATCAAGCACTTCATCAAGGATAGGAAGAGCACTAAATTTTGGTTTGATAACTAGCATTCAATTGGTCCTTTATGTTACACTAAGATTTTTTTGACTTTAATAAGGGTAACCCCTGAGAATCTAAAGAAGCACAAACTCATTAGCAATAAAAATTAGTTTTGGCCTTATACAACTAAAAGAATTATACCAATAACTAATTGTATGCCAAATTACTTATCAATTCAGACAAAACAGGATCAATTCAGATGGTTGTTGCATAGTTCACACAAGTTCACAGCTAAGTCATACAAAAAATTACTACTTGTACCACTCATCAGACCTCCTTCTTACAAGCTAATTTGGAGTCCTGGTTCTTCTTTCGTCCATTCCTTTATTCTCTGGTTAGTAGCTGGTCAAAAACTAGGGATTAGAGATACGATTAAATTTTATATTTCAAACAAGTCATGTCTATTATGTTTTTATCTATTATGTTATAGCGTTGATGAGACTTTAGATCATATATTCTTCAATTGTTTTCATAAAAAACTGCTTTAAAGGAAATTTCTTAGTTTATTTGAGCTACAAGATAGGAATTTAAGCTAGGTAAAGTGCTTGTCTCTAGAACAAGTTTTGCTATACTAGTTCACTTTATATAGAAGATGAGAAATACGAAGATATTTGGAAAAGTAAATTAATACGACAAATTCACATGGATAGATTTCTTTCTCAAGTTTAGAATGACAAGTTTGGCCGGTCCTCATCAACAACTCATTTCCAATAGAATCAGGCAATAAATCTGAATTTAGATAGTGCAATTATAATATCACTACAAGAAAATAATAAACTACCAATGGAAAATTATCTACGGAACATATTCCGTTGCTAATTAGCTACAGAAATTGACTTCCTGTCAGTAAAGTTGATGGATTTACCGACGAAAAAAATTCATCGGTAAATGTGGAGGGAAAAAATCCCTGCGAGTTTTTCGTCGTATTATAGTGACGGAACACTAGAGTCTGTTGTAAAATTAGGCGACAACAGCTGACAAAAAAAATGAGCAACTTAAATACTGACGGGACCAGATTTTCATAGCTAATTTTATTGAAGAAAATGTGTTTCTGTCAGTAACTATCAAATTTTTCATAAAATTAAAACGACATCGTTTTATTTTAATCCAAATGACGTCGTTTTATCATCATCGTTTACAACCTGAAGACCCACCCTTTCTCCCTCTCCTCTGTAATTTTCCCCTCTTTTTCATTTTGTGCTGTCGGTTCTCTCATTTTAGTTACTTCCACCCTCGATTTTTGCTTCATTTTTGGTCCATCGTGCATCATTTTCAGGTAACAACTCTATTGGGTTTATTTTGTCTCCAAAAAATGAAGGTTTTAGATGCTCATATGTATGACCGTCAGTAGGTGGGTGGGTTTTGTTTAAATTGTTGGTTTATACAGTTTTTTACTTGAATTGTTGGTTTATTTGGACTTTAAATGTGTTATTGTTGGTAGATAATGAAAAAATGCAGTTGTTTTGTCATTAGTTAGAGATAATTCGGGTTGCTTATGAATTATTTGATGAAATGTCCCTTAGAACAAACATTTTCTTTTATATTGTTTGGCCATACATTCAAATATTATACTAAGGCATTTATTCATTATAGTCAAAATTTTATTCCTATAATAAAGCGAATGAATTACTTATGAGCAATGGTATTTTTTTTGTTCATAGGAGTTGTATTGAATGCTTGGTCAAACTTTTATTCCTATAATAAAGTGAATGAATTACTTATGAGTAATGGTATTTTTTTGTTCATAGGAATTGTATTGAACGCTTGGAGTTATAGTATCGTATATGTTGATGAATAGTGTTTGTTATACTTAAACATGTCATTATCATTATAAAGTGAAAGTATTACTTATTTGTTATGAGTGATGTTATTTTTTATTCATAGGAGTTGTATTGAATGTTTGGAGTTGTGGTATTATATATATTAAGGTATGGTAATTTGAAACCTACAAATAGACCTTTCTTAAAGATACACAAAACAAACAATATAAGTTGGTATATGATCATCATGTCTTTTAAAATTAGATTAGATAACATACTTGCCCAAAATTTACATCAAACAATATTAACTTCTACTTTGATTAAATCCAGGTAATATTCAAATGTGTTGTTTTTTAAAGCAATGTTTTCCTTATTTTAGCATTGAAAATTTTATTAATGCCGAATTTTATCTAAAATATTTTTTATGTAAACCATTTCTTTAAGCACTTAAACATGTCTATTGATCAAAGTTTGGTTAATTTATGCAACACTAAAATACATTTGTTGAAGTTAATAATAATATTATTCACATTAAAATTTCCATCTCTTTAAGCACTTGAACATGCTTCAAATACACCAATTTTAGCTTCAGAATAAGAGCATTTACACACCAAATGGAAAAGTAGAAGATAAGTGTAACTATAAGAACCACACCAAATGGAAAAGTAGAAGATAAGCACAACTATGACAAGTTTTAGGTTCTTATATTCATATTCACCAAATTCTATCTTTTACTCCGTCTTTGTTATTGTTGTTGTCTCTGTATTCTTCTTCAATACATCAAAAGTGAGTGTTGAAGCATAATCACTCACTATAGGATCCAATCATTGGAAAAAATCACATCCTTTTACTCATATACCGCAAAAATAATGTCAAATCAAGCAATTATTAATAAAGAGAACATTAATAATTTTTCTTATCCTGCATTACATACATCTAACGAATCTCTTTCATAAGTTAGTCATCTTCATAAAAGTTATAATAATAACTTTCAAGCAACAGTCACACAAATGATAAAATCGAACTTTTAAGTGTAACTTCCACAATTTATTTTTGTGAATCGTGATTTTCAACAACAACTTTTATTTTAAATGAAAATACATAATTTCACATTTCTTTAGTGATAGCTTCCTCAAAACCTACATCATTCACCATGTAGATATGTTCATTGATTCAACTTCATAATTTCAGTTCGTTTCATATTATATGATTTAAATTCCTTTTTCAGGAATAGAAGCTCGAGGATTTATATTTGGGCCTCCCATTGCATTGACAATTGGAGTAAAGCTTGTTCCATTAAAAAAACCAAGGAAATTGCCTGGTATTATTTCATCAATTTTGTATTAGTTTCATCTAATATGTCTTGGGATATATGTGTGCTAGGACAAATGGCGTAGTCATTGATGAGTTTTTATGTTCTTCTTTAATAGAATAACTATTTATATTTTGGTTATGTTTGAATCATTGATGAGTAGATGTATGATTAGACAAGCATTTATTATATGTGGAATTAGTTTGAGATGTTATGGATGATTTGAGGCATAATAAACCCCTAGGATGATATATAGGTTGGAAACCCATGATGCAACTCTCGTGAGGCTTATCGGTGAAAAATTTCACGAGTCTAGGAGTTACAGCGAGAACTTGTTTTCTTGATTCACAGGTGTAAACAATGCCACATACTATAGTTTTGAAATCAATTATAGGTCATTAATTATTAATACTTCAACTTCGACGTGATTAATGCAAACTTAGTATTAAGACAAAGAATTAATACGTTTTGTAGACAAGATATCAGGGGTAAACAATGAGGATGAAGGAGGCGGCCACCAGCCTGGAGCTAAGGGGCCTGATGGAAGAACTTACATTACAATTGTCAATAATATGTAAGTGAAAATATATGAAACACTATATATTTATAATTAAGTTATAGGTTTCAATTTTAAAAATGGTATAAAATTATTTATTTTTATATTAGGTTGATTTCATCTGGACCGTGCTCAAGAAACATGAAATCCAAATTCAAGGAGAAGATTAAAATTGAGGATTATTTATGAAAGAATATCTCTCAGGCCACAAAGGAATTTTACTATCGGGAGTTTGAGGTACAACAAAAATTATTATTTTCTTTTTTAATTAATTTTTATATATTAATTAGATAAATATTATTACATTATAAGTATTTATCGAATATTTTTCCTTTTGTTTCAGAAAGAATTTTTTTGGGATTCTGAATTTGAAGTGATCATTTATAAAGTATGGGAGAGACGATCACATACATGTTATCGTGACTTTGTTGCTGCGATACACAGGGTTGGTCTACGACCACCTTATATTTCTGAACAAATTACGACCACCTTATATTTCTGAACAAATATGGAGTCGTTGGCAGTAGGATTGGACATCACCTGAGGTAATGTCCATTTCAGAGAGTAATTCAACCAACATGTAACATCCCGTTTTCCTATGTTAAGGGTTAGAACCCTAGAATACTTTACATGAGAGACATCAATGAGAAAATTAGGAAATGCACTTCATGCTCATGCATAATATAGCATACATACACATGAATTTGATTATTGCACACATTACAATGATTGTTCATACACTTATTTGACATTTTCCAGGTATAATTGATAGTTAATGTGATTATAATGTAAATTGTGGATTATGTGTCTTGAAAATTGAGTTGGTGTGTATAATTAGTGATTTGGAATTTTTGCTGAAATATAGGAAATTTATGGTAATTATGGGTATTTTGGACTAGGAAAAATGCCAAGTGTCAGAACAATTGATAAATGGTATTAGAATTAAGTGACAATGGGCAGTAGAAAATATTGTTAAGAGACAGTAAGATTTAATAACAAGTTTCATAGAAAATTGGGAGACAATTGGATTAGGAATTTTAGAGACAAATAGACTAGAGATTAAATGATATGGGTACAAAGTTAAAAAGGCATTGCATTTTAAATTGAGTGGTAAATGTCATGACACTTACCAAGCAATATTTACCTTGCCTTTAACTTAACTTACGACATTAACCTATTGAAAGACCATTCTTCCATTCTTTTGTTTTCACTTTGCCAAATGCTCTCTTCATTTTCATCCTTCTTCTTCTTCATGATTTTTCTCACCCACCCCATGTGATTCTTGCTATTGTTTTCATCACTAGCTACTTTAAGATTCTTGCTATTTCTTCACCTTATCACTAAAAACCTAGCCTATTCTCCTTTGGAATGATGATGATTGTGTGATTTTTGGAAAGCTATCATGAGATATTGTAGAAGCTTGGAGTTAAATAAAGTAAGTAGCATATTGTTCTCTATGATTTGTTGAATGAAACATGTTTTGATGATAGTTAAAAGTTAAATGAGCATAAAATGAGGATGTTTACATATTGAAACGTGACCAAGAAACTTGGTTATGTTCATGTCTTTCTTTTACGTGCATGATGATTAATGATTCATAAGTTAATGTAGAGATGATTTAGAGATGAGTTTATAACCGAAAAATCATTAAAAGGGTGTATGAGAAAGTGCAGAAAATTTTGAGTGATAAATGGAAGTTTCATGTTCTGTTTTTAGTGTATACTAACATGGATTTCTTTGACTGTTATAAAGATGAACTAGAATGAGCTTAAAGATAAAGGAAAGGCTAATGTATTGTCTTAAAATGAGAAGAAGTAAGATGATAATTTAGAGACAAAGTAAAGTTGGAAATGGAGTTATGTGTGTAAATTTTAACATGTAGATGGATGTTTACTTGTTCTATTTTTCTGGTATAACAATGTGTATCTCCTTGGTTGTTTTATAAATGAGAAAAAATGAGTTTAGAGCTAAAGAAAAAGAGTACTATGGTGTCTTGAAATGGGAAGAATTAGTGTTATAAGTTAGAGATGAAATGAAGGTGATAAAGGGAGTTGAACATCTACAGGAATTTATAATGAATGTGTATAAGTTTGAATGTTATGTTTTTGGGTTAATGACTAAACATAGATATCATTTGGTTGTAAATGATATTGAGCTGAAACGGAAGTGAGAATTAAGGGGCATAATGAGGAAATAAGTTAGAAATGATAGATATGCATAAGATAGGTTAGATGTAACTTATAGGAGTTGGAAATCTGAAAATTGACCAGTAAATGTCCGTTGGGTAGACATTCTCTAGAATTCCAGCGTTTCAGCTCCGTTCATGTCCATTTGGAGGGACATAAGTCCGCTGGGCAGACATTCTTGGGACACCTACATAAATGTGCAAGTTTGACCCTTTAAATGGAAAAATCTCTTTTTAGAGTCTTCACGAAAATTGTAGAACTCGAAGTTCTCTTCGAAACTGTACTTGAATAACCTTAATCTAACATCGATAGTGTAAGTTATGCTTATTGTCCCAAATCATGTACATATATAAATTGTGGTCTTATCAATGCTTTCGTATAATACATTTAGGCTTGAATGGAGCTTGAAATGTACTTAGTTTGACATGGAAACAAGAGATAAAAATGAATGACATGTTTAGGGTGACGATTAAGGATAAAAACATAAGAATGGATTGTCATATATCAAGTATTCAAATATGAAATTTTGGGATGTTATGAGAATGAAGAACCTATGATGGATAATGAGATTACATTAAGATGAATGATGAGTATGAAGTAAAGATGAATGATAAATGGGATATTTTGTGATCTTAGGAAGCTAAAATAACCTTAGTGAATGATTGAATGATGTGTATTGGGTAAGAATGAATTAGAACTTGGATATTATATGAACTTATAATGCTAGAAAAGAAATGATGAACGATTGAATTGTGTTATTTGAATAACCAGGTTCTTTAAGGTATAAACTTAGAGTAAGCTTGACACACACAAATGATGTTATTAAAAATCAAGTGATTTGATTAAGGATAAATACCCGGAATAGTCAACATGAGCATGCATTATATATTACACATATACTTAGTGTATAATTGAATGTTTACGTGATTATACAATTAGTAATGTGTGTACAATGTGTATTACATGAAGTTGATACACAAGATTGCATGTCAGTGCCCAGACATTTCTGGAACATGGAAGCTAATGCTAATATGGAGCGTACTGTGAGTTGACCTAGATGGTCTTACTTTCATTGTTTGTTCTGTTTTAAAATTTTGTATTGAGTTATGTGATATGAATGTTTTGATTTCTGGATAATAAAAGTCCAAGGCGTTTGATGCATGTAAAAATCATTAGAAGTGCTTTTTGAATGTGAATTTGACTGAATAAGTGATTCTTAACTTAAATGTTGAATGGCAGACCAAGGTCTAATGATAAATGTGAATGAGAATGCGAACGTGAATGTGAAAGTGTAAAATTGAGCATAATTGATTGACTGAATACATGTGACACATTTCATTAATTGAATGCATGACAATATAAAGGTTGTTGTGACTAGAGTATCCACGGAAAAAGAGCTTAAAGCTCAGAAAGTGAAAAAGAGCTTAAAGCTCAGAATGTGGTAAGAGCCTCTAGCTCACTATATAAAATGAGCCTTGTAACTCCAATGGATAAGGGATAGTTATTAATGAGCCCGGTATCCACAATGGATAAGGGACAGTTACAGGCACTAGGTCACAACAATAAGAATTAAAAGTGAGTCTAATGAGCATTGCATATGCAATTGATGTGTATGATTTAAATGATTGAAATAAATAGTTTGAATGATTTCTGATGTGAAATATGAATTAAGTGAATATGAAGTGTATGCAATTCAACATGTTGATTAGTGAAATGATGTGAATTATGTGATTACAAAATTGATGTGTTATATAATTGAGTGAGCCATTGAGGATGGTCTACTCACTTAGTTCAAAAACTCACCCCAAATTTGCAACATATTTTTCAGGCTCAGAGGAGACACCTAGTTAGAGAAACTGGAGTCTGACCACTACATTTGAGTAAGAGATAGAGGTCAGAATCAGTTGGCGTCTGCATACATTTTCTGTTATTTTTATATTAAAGTATGTATTCTGCAAATATTGTACCATGTGTATGTGAATAATTCTGATATGTAATGACTTTATGACTGAAAGTGTTTCGAATTTGAAAAGGGCCCAAATGATTACTGGAATTTTGCAATGTGTATATTGTTTGTGACAATTGTGATTAAAATTGTTATCAATAAAATGGGCCATTATTGATTATTGGTTTTTTGAAAAATGCGTGTGATGTTTGAGAAATTTTTTTAATGAGTTTTATTTGACTGCTATACTACGCTGCGTTCACAAGTTGTGTGTCTAAATGTCCTCAGAAGTACGGATACCTGCTTGGTGGAAGTGGTGTGATACAAACAGACGTGGAGGACCAGGGGGAGAAAATCTTCCCGTACATACAGGAGAATCTATTACCCACCACGAGCATACTGAGAGACTTGTAAGTATTTACACTTTCCATTTATATTCTAATTTCTTTACTTTGCTGTATTTCAATTGAATTTGATGTGTAAATTTTGGAATGAAAATATGTGTATTATGGAGAATGATAATGTTATATATGTCTAGTGCCATATACGGCTCTATTATTCACTTGTTTTCTTTGTTCAATAGAAGGTAAATATCATAAAATAGAGGAAACTCTGCTAAAATTTTTATAAATTCTAGTTCACTTATAATATTTTATTCTTATGTGGGAAAAGTCTATGCGCATGAGGCCTACACCTTGTCAGCTCTTTTTGTACACTCACACTAAGAAGCATGACGGTGTGACATTTGCCAACAGCCGTTGTAGAGAACTAAATGTATGTGAAAATTATGGTTTAATATTAATGCTTAATAACTATCACTTACTAATATAAACATTGCCTTCTAATAGGACCAAATACAAGAAAGCATTCAACGACAGTTTCAGCAGTCTGAAGATGTTAATGAGACTCAAACCTATCTTAATGCAATGGGTGGTAGGGATCGTCTTTGAAGGATATTCAGTTTAGGTTCATTTGCGAATACATGTTATTCGCAATCCTCCATGTCTAGTACAACAGTATCTAGTAGGCGGTCCACAACCAATGAAGTCCAAGAGCTTCTGAGAACAATGTAGACATTGATGGAGTACATAGCTCAACTCCATAATGAGGTGGATGAGTTGAAGGGTAAGGGTAGCACCTTATCGCACCAATCAGAGCATTCGTCGTGCTGGACCCCGTTTCTGAATTCCAACTCGTATGCAGAATATCTTAATACGTGAGTTTATCTCCCAAAGAGAACACCTTGACCATTATCGGATTAGGTTTAGCTCATCTCTTAGAACAGTCGACTACTACGATGGTGGTCGACTAGTCCATTTATCCCTTTCAACCTGAATACCTCAAGGATCAGCGTTGGTG
>JAOQMS010000009.1:12980903-12995412 GCA_027563885.1 Erythroxylum longipes
AAAAAACCAAATATGCTAGGGCTTTGACAAGTTTGAACTAGCAGTCCACCCCACATTGTTTAAGAATTGGGCCGGTTTGTTTGGGCAAGAAAGGATCAATTCGAACCCAAATGAGTGAGAAAATTGATGCAAGAAGAACAGACCAAAGGACTACAATGGTGGGAGTCCTATTTTGCCTTCCCATCAGACCTTTGAGGAAAGGGTAGAGATGAAGAATGACCCAAAAGGCAAAGAAGAGCTTCCCAAAAAGAGGACCCCATGAGCTATAACCATTGTTGATTGCATCTGATACTCCAGCCACCACTCCCACCATGTTCAGGATAATTAGAGTGGTTGGTGGGATAAGAAGAGTTGTCCATTTGAAGAGGTAGAGCTCACCAAACTCCGTATCATCTGCTGCTTTTGCTGTAACAGTGAAATTCGTGTCAACTCCACCAAGGACCTTGAGAAGGCCTTGGAATACCGCAAAAAGATGTGCTGAGACTCCTCCAATAACCCAGAACTGCTCATTACGCCACAAGTCCTCTAAAGACACCCCACTCCAACGAATTTCTAGCACTCCTGTTATGATGATGGAGAGGAAAAGTGCTAGGAACCATACACTGGCTAAGTTGTTAATCTGCAAGATATACAAATTTCTGCTGTAAGTTCTAATGGATCGTTCATCACCAAGATACGTAAGTGTTAAAATTAATAGCAATACCAAATACTTACAGTAGGAATGATGAATTTTCCAGTCAAAAGACATACAGCTGGGATAGTACAGTAGGCAAGTAAAGGAATGGACGTGAAAGGGTAAACAACAGTGTTAACGTAAGCAAGCCTTTGCAGCCATTTCAGTTTTCCTCCATATCCATACCATAGCGGACAGTGACGACTAAGGAAAATTTCTACAGACCCAAGAGCCCATCTCAGAACTTGGTGCAATCTATCTGATAGATTAATGGGAGCTGATCCCCTAAAAGCTGCTCTTTTTGGTGTACAGTAAACTGATTTCCATCCTCTGCAATGCATTTTGAAGCCTGTCAAGATGTCTTCTGTCACGGAACCATAAATCCATCCAACCTGCAAATCAACATGTTACAAGTGTCTGAAACCAACTTGTTTACGAGGATTTACATAAGCTCATGAGGAAATAAAGACATGTGAATATAAGATACTAGGTTCAATACTCTAAATCCATCCAGCCAGTGAACATTGAGATAAGGCTCACCTCTTTGCCCCATTCAGTTTTCTCTTCATAACCACAACTTATGACATGGATGGCTTCCTTTATAAGTGATGAAGAATTAGTTCCTTCAGGCAGGCCACCGTCTTCCATCAGAGTGGAGGCAATAAATACTGGTGATTGCCCAAATCTTTTCTCAAAGTTCTTCTGTGACATGAGGGATGATTTTTCCAACTCTTCATAACCTTCAAGGCCTTCTTCAATTTCTTCCAAATCAAATGATGGTCCAGATGCTTTCCTTACGTAGTTTTTCCCCATCATTTTCTTTTTCTTGGGATATATAATTCTTCCAAGAAGACTCACTTGCCCTTTCTTCTTAGATTTTGACCTTCTCGAGCCACCGCAGCAACAGCAGCACCATGAAGGCCAACAATCACATGTCATCTTTGGCCTCTTCTCAGATTTTGGTGGATCATAGCCATACAAGGACTGCCGGTTGAAGACACAACCAGTACCAACATATACTGGTCCTTGGATCCCATCAAGGCCTTTCATGTTGATCTATTTATTAAAGAAATATACAAGATATGAGTCAATGAGTAGCCAAAATTTTATCACTTGTCAACTGCAAGTCTCTGATGATATGCTTACATCAAAGAATACAACATTGCGATTGGCATATC
This sequence comes from Erythroxylum longipes, assembly GCA_027563885.1. Lineage (NCBI taxonomy): Eukaryota > Viridiplantae > Streptophyta > Magnoliopsida > Malpighiales > Erythroxylaceae > Erythroxylum > Erythroxylum longipes. Next base: position 12,982,755 of record JAOQMS010000009.1, read on the forward strand.
TGTCGTGACGATCAATACCATCAAACCTTTGAGGAAACTGCACATAGCAGATCTTCTTCCCCAGTTGGGGATCCATCAAAAAGCACATGGCTTCCCTTACAGCCTTGCAGTTGTTAAGGTAGTGATCACAATCCAAATTCAACATAAAAGGAGCATTGGTGAGCACTGCAGAGACTCGAATCTGGAGATGGCATAAGAGTTAGTTTTCGATCAAATTTGGACTAGTAAACCAAATACGCAACAACAACAACAACGTTCCGTAGAAATTTCAGCGAAATCTAGAGAGGTCTAATAATATCAGAGCTGTTTCCGAAGACGTAAACCAAATAGTGACCCAAAAACAACTTACCAGAGCATTCATAGCACCGGCTTTCTTGTGGTGTGGATAGCCAGGTCGCTTTTCACGTGAGACGTAAACAAGTCGCGGAAGCTCTTTCCCTTCCACATCAAGTGCACCTTCACTTCCCAGATAAACCTGAAAAGGAACATATATTAAGAAATATAGTAAGGAATATGAGAAAGCATATATATACACGATTTATTTAGACCTGAATCATGCCAGGATGATCCCTGGTGTTGTTTCCAGGCCATGGGGTGCCATCCTGCATCACCCATCCTTCTTCTGGTTTCTTCTGTGCCTTCGCCACCAATGCATTAATCTTCACCTTGAATTCTTCATACTCTCTCTATGATAAAAATACCAGACGATCAATATATCAATGATTGGATGACAGATAGTAACTTCGGAACCAATTAGAGGGACTGGTTAGTTACCTTCATAGCTCTGCGCTCCTTAACAAAGTTGGGATGTACCTTATCTTTCAAGTAGTCAATCTTCTGAGAGAAATAGAACTCTGGAGCTCTTGGCTCAACATTGTGCTTTTTGCAGAAAGGTACCCACCTCCTTGCAAATTCGGCAGTTTCTGCTAATGTATCAAACAAAAGCATCGACGCGCCATCATCTGACACATAACAGCTGACCTTATCGACTGGATAATCAACAGCCAATATTGACAGGACCGTATTTGCTGTTATTATTGGTGGTTCCTTGAGAGGATCCACAGTACTAACGAAAAAATCAACTGGGGCTAGCTTATTAGGCTCTCCCTCTCGCTCAAACCTCATGGATAGACGATCAAGATACGTTTCTCGAGTAATTGGTAACCATTTTGGAAACTGGTCTAGTATCCAGGAGAGTGCAAACCATATCTCACAAATTACAGAGATGAGCCACAAGGGGAAAGCATCATAAGCTGGTGTCAAGATTCGGAAACGGAAAAAGAAAACTAGTATGATAAGTCTGAGAACAATAACAATGCGATACGGATTGATTTTGCTGGAGGCAATAGGAATTTTCCTCCACAATGGTTGCCTAGCTTCAGCCAAGCTGCAGAAGAGAAGTGTTAAAACTATGTCAGTATCATAGTTATTACTTCCCAACAAGAACCCTTCTACAAGTTGATAATGGCTTAAACATGGGACAGACTTTTCAAACTTGCATACATAAATTTCATATGATCTTGTTAGTAATTGGACAAGATGTCAGTGATGAAAATCTGAACAAAAAGCAAGGGCCATGAAAGAACAGATAGTAAGGAAAAAGGCTTACAGGTAATCATCTTCATCTCCAGGATCATTTCCTCCATCATCTTTATTCACCAAACCTCTCTTTTCTTGCCGGACTTTCCATTTCTCTACCCTCTCTTTCCACTCTGAGTTGCTGTACAAATCTTTTTCTCCTTCAAAATCCTTCCCAGCGACTGCAAAAAAGTCACACACAAAACCACAGATATGGTTTGGTTATTTCCTGATGCCGAAACATGTTCAAACGTAGAACTTGAAGAGTATGATTTGGTTATTACCACTTCCTGTAGTAGAAAATGCTAGACCAGAGGGATGGCCTTGCTGTTGATCGTACTCCCCAATTTCCTGCATCACCAGTCACCATTTTGGCCTTAGAAATTCCTCCAACTTATGGCACATAAAGTTAATATTTGCAAGTTCACTCGTGTATTTGAAGACCTTAGAACTTAAAGGAAGGTTTTTTTTTTTTTTTGCGACATCGAATTAACATTCTAATTCCTGTCAGATATGAATTTGATGAACTTTTATACGTTCCATCCAACCGAAGCAAAGTTTACAGACTTGAGCTTGTTTATGGGCAATGAGAAATAATGTCTAATCTCTATTCTAACTTCCAAGCCAATATCCATTGGAAAACATTTCTACAGTTCTATTTTATCCATCTGTAAATTAGAAATAGAGATTAAAGTTACCGAGGGAGCAAAAACATTTTTCTTATCAGATTCGTCACTCTTAATCTGTATTTCATGCTCAATATCATCAGAACCAAAATTGTCATCATCGTCGTCCTCGTCTCCAGGAACTCTTGGACAACCTGCACAGAGCAAACCTTGATCAAGTCTAATGTTTATACATAATCCAAGTGCCCGAAACAGACAGATTCATTTCTTGATCTTCTAGTTCAAGAGGAATAAATTGAGAGCTAAATATGCAAACCTTTTTGCCGCTTATAGCGAGTGTTACACTGAGGACAGGTCTGGTTTCCTTCACTCCTCTCGTACAAATAACAAGGTTTACAAACAGGAAAGCCACAAACATGACATGCAACAAATGGCTGCCCATCTTCTTTCACTCCAATATCATCTCCACAAACTCTGCACACTTTGGTCGACGCAGAATGACGAGGGGGAGACCGCTGATACAAAAGAATATATTTGGTTAAAGCACACGCAACACAACACGTTAATGATGAGAACAGAAAGAAAATGAAAGAAAAAGAATAATGAGAAAAGGAAAGAAAATGAAGAGGAAGAAGAGGAAAAAGAAGCTACCTCGTCACTGCCATGAAGAGAAAAGGAACTCATGGCAATGCCAGCCATGGTTGCTTCTGGGACAACGGAGAGAAAATGAAAGGAGATGGCGAGAGGAGAGGAGAGGAGAGGTGGGATGTTATAAAAAAGATGGAGAGAGTTAGATGGTGATCCTTGCAAAATATCAAAATGTAAGTGCATGTGTGAACGTGTGAGCTGTGGTTAAGAGGTACTGTGTACCAAACTGTGAGTTGGGAAGTCGTGTGTTTGAGTCGAAGAGACGTTAGCTTAATTGGAAGCGATAGGTAGGAGAAGAAGGATGGAGAGACATTGCTTGGTCAGGCAGGTACATCTCATATATCATATGCCTTCCACTCGAAGCTGTCTTCTCTAACTAGCGTGCCACTATTCTTTTTCTCTTGTTTTTCTTATATACATTAGTTATCCTACTTTTGTCTGGGCTAATCCTAATCCCCTGATATCCTATTCCAAGAGTTTTATAGGAGGTAAATCTGAAACTCTAAAGTTCCTCAAATTCCTACGTAATCTGTACACTTTTGTATACAAGGACTCGTCACATACTGATTGGTCAGTTACTAATTGATCATTGACCCTGTCCTGCATTAGGTTCCTAGTAACCCCAGGTTTTCTTATAGTTTTAACTCTCACACTGCCGTTGAAGGCGAAACTTCCATAATTGATCTGACCAAGAAGCATGTCCAAAGAGCTAGAGGATCATCAACAAAGAAAATTTCTCTTCTCTCGTCTTTTTTGGTAACTCGAACTTAAAAATCTTTTATAAAGGAGAGCCTTAAGTGAGGGGTTGAAACCAATTAAGCCACAAGAGAGCTTGTGAATTATGAGTTTATAATTCTTGTCTTTTTTTTTCAGAACAACATCGTTTTATAACTAAAAAAAAGGATAATTTCAAATATTTCATTTTATTAAATGTAAATTTTAAATATCTTATATATCAAAAAGATATTTAAATTGGGTATTTTATTAGCTGACATATGTAAAGAATTGATGGACAAGTATTACTAAATTGCAATTTTATATTTTATGACAATACTTCATAAAGAATTTATCATAAACTATCTTTTTCTTGTTACCAATATAAGTCAGACTAATTAATGCTCGTATCTTAGAACCTTCATTTTCTGTATGAATGGTCTTTTGCGGTCAAACGTCTTTGTTAATTCAAGAAAGGCCTAATTCTGTCAAGGTTTCTTCTACATCTGTACCAACCTGAATGCTGTATTGTAAAGAAATCGAACCATTATTTTAGCTCCTCAACAGGAAACCCAAATGCAGCTAAAACATCAAAAACACAATCAAACCAGGGTCATCCTGTCCTGACTAGGGAATTTTATAATCTCTTACAATCAAAACCACAAAGCAGGGTAAATCCTGAAAATGAAATCCTTTGTCCCAGCATGCAGACCAAGGGCCAACTTCTAACAGTTGTCAAGGCTCTGGTTTTTTTGTATGATGACTTGTGGCGTTCCAACTTCAAAGCACCTCAAGAGGTGCAATCCCAAGTCCCTGATTGCTTTCCTGTTTCGAAGCGTACACGTGCATGGACTCTAAGCATTTTGTGTTGGTTAATTAATATCCATGTTCCGTACGAGTAGAGTCATCTCACTTAACTGCAGACTCAAACCATAGTAAGTGATGTCCATCAAGTACATATATAGAATGGGAACTTCGACGCTGAGAAGATTTATAGCTTACCCTGATATCTTAAAATATAAAACTAACGCCATTTATTTCATTTTCAGTTTAGTCATTATTCTGTTATCTTGTGTTCAAACGACAGTTTGTTAAAAATTTTGAACTTGTGGTTACAACTAGATTTTACACTAACAGTTAGCCAGATCCGTTTACCACCAGAATCAATATCCCCTAAAAACAGATGAAATCTTTCGGTAGCTAAAAGTGTCTTGAACCCGCTTCCACCTGCACCTTTAGCCCTGCTGCACCAACAGGAGTAATTGAGACGTTAAGTACTACTATAGTCGAAATACTAATCAACCTTTAGTGCAGAAGCACATGATCTGTGGTTAATCAAAGCAGGGGGCCAAAGTTGAGGAGCTCTAACATAAGTCAACTAACACCAATATACTCGAGACTAAATGCCTTCCATGAATCAATGCCATTTTTTTTTAATTCTATGATGACTTAGGCATCTGTTCTTGGTCGTTTTGCAGGCTGTGATGATAAATCACAATTATCAGGCTCAGGGTCTTCGGAAGCTCCATTTTGTGAGGACTCAGGCTCCCGGCTCAGACCAGGTGAACTTTCCTGTACCTCAGCAGTGTTATTGATTGTGTCAGTTCCTGATATGCCAACATCCACCTCAAGACGTCCCACTTCATTTTTGGCAGATGAATCTTTCACTGCTTTTGAAGAAAGGCTCGACAAATTCTCCAAAGCTGACGACGGAAAGTTCAGCTTTTCAGAACCTGACTTGTATTGCTTCTCAAACATCATTTGCAGGTACCTCCCTTGCTCCTCTATTCGTAACTGTAAATTTCGTTGGATCTGCCAAGAAAGGACATACGTTGTTACACACTGATACGTGTCTAAGCATGCATACACACAGACAGCTAGAGTCTTGAAGCCACACAGACATGCATTCTACTCCCTCTAACAGCAAACTGACATCTGCTTGCTTAATAAATTGAGTAGCATAAACAGTTCATCCTGTAGTCAATGTACTATGTAACAAGCATTTGCAAAACCAAACCCAAAAGCACATTTCAAAAAGGTGAAGAGTTACTGTTGCACAAAAAGGTAAGTTATAGTAGCATCCATCAATAACTAAGTCTCATGAGACTGAACAGACAACAGAGTTCAAGTACTCCAATTAAAGTTACCCAATGGAAAGGCATTCAATGCCTCCATGATCTATCTCTCTCTCTCTCCCCTGCACCCCTCTAACCCACCTAAATAAAAGAAATGGAAATCCACTCTCATTGAGATTGATGGGAGCGATTTTGCTCACGTTTCCCTAACTATACTGCATAAACTATAATTTGTTCTGCACATGTTTTGCTGCAATTATAGACCTAAGCCAGCCATAAACCATCTACCAGGATTTTGAGGTAGATAACAAAGCTATTTCCCTAATACAAAGAAACCATTCTCAATCTGTACCTCAAGTTGTTCATGTAACCGTTTCTGAACCTCCACTTGTAATCGCAGAGCCTCAGTGATCTCAATACCCCTGTGATTAATATAAGATGTGAGTAGAAAGTTTAGAACTAATACAAGATTAAATGGGAGAAAAATGTAGAAGAACTATCTTGCAGAAACTTATAAGTTGGTCCCTTAAAGCAGAATCCTTAAATGCCCTTTTATGAACCAGCCTTATACTGGTGTCAAATTTTTTGTTTTGAGAACCTTAATCCATTTACAGTGCCATTCAAGTCATTAAGTTGACCAAATCCAATTTCTTGCGAGTTTCTTTGGTGATAGTTGCATTTGATCAATCAGTAATAGCTTGTAGCAACTATAACCACCAAGAATATTATCTCATGTTAGAAGAACCACCTGAAAGTTGCACAATCATTAAAACCTCAAACTAAATATCAAACCCACATAATTTCAAAGTCAATGACTTCTATTGCTATAAGAAACTCCAAAGTTAATGGAAGAGAAAATATAAAAACATGTATTTCTACGGCTGAAATGGGAGAATTAACCAAAAGAAAATATTTGAAAAAATTCCTTTAGAGTATAGATCAAGGTAATTCCAACAGTTGGAAATCCTGCGAACATGTACCCTGATACAAGCACGAAAAGAGTGATAACCTTAAGCAATGGAACACACCACAAAATACAAACATAAACCTGATAACTTACGTTTTCAAGTCTAAAGATGGCATTCCTTCAATAGGATTCAACCGTGTCTCTGAGGATCCTGCAATTTAATAAAATCATTTCATGGCTCAAGATAATATACACTCACAAGCAAATCAAATTTCATATAACTAATCACACAAACACACACTTAGAAAAGGAAAACTCTTGGTAAGGCAAAAAACTGAGAAGACAAAAAGGATTTCAAGATCTAACACAATGGAATAGTATTAAAGGTAATTACAAAAACATACAGGTCCGAAATTTAACAATATGTCAGTATGAAGGTGAATATTTGCATGCTGTAGAATGATAAATTATGCACTCTAAAGGAATACATTAGGGTACAAGATTCAGTTTTATAACGCATTCCTGCCACCCTCCCCCTCAAAAGGGGAAAGAGTGCTAGCATGGGCTTGTATAGTTAATAACTTCAACAGAACAAGTTATTAGTTATCACGTACAACAGAACAAGTTATTAGTTATCACGTACCTTCACATAAATCTGGTCTATATCTGGCCGTCCTGTATTTCTGAATTTAAGAAGGTTCCATGTTAAAACCCAAAAATAATAATTGCAATAAACATCCATATGCAAGCAACTGCAAATGAGCAAATCATGTTTTTCAAGTCATGTCAAAAGAGATAAAGTTAGACCTGCAAGTGGCTTTTTACATGATATATGGTCAAGCCTTCAACTTTCATGAGTTTGAGCACACCTTTTGGAGTAGCTCCTGTACATTGTGCAACCAAAAAGAAGTCAATTTAACAGGAGCCCCATAGGTTGACTAAAGATTCTATAAAGGAAGAAGAACGACAGACTTTCACTTCCACCAAGATGGTTGACAGCCTCCACAAAAGCTTCATGAAGCTCCGGTGTCCAACGCATGCGCGGCTTAGCTGGTGCACTGTTTGCTGAAGAAGTAGGGTTAAGAACAGAAAGATTTTCCCCTGATGGAGGTGGAAGCTGGGGATAAACATGAGGCTGTTGTGTTCGAGCACTTGGAGACGGTTTGGACACGTGGTATGCATTCTGAAGCAACAAAAATGAACAAGATAAACTGTTTAAAATAGCAAATATTCATTAGGAAAAGGTAGCTTAATTGCCCTACATGACCAGAAGTGCCAACCTTAGGTTCCATATCTACAGCAGTGGTGTCGACCAGAAGGTCATCCCAATTTGGTGTCAAAGCCTCATTATCAGTGAGTAGTTGGTCTGCCCATTCCTGCCAATCATTTTTTTTACTATAATCCTCGGATGTCATGACACCACTACAACTGTTGCTTTCTATTTGATTGTTGTGGACAAGATTGTCCATGGGGAAATCTAGAAAAGATGGCAGTGATTGCGGACTCCAAGAAGCACTGTTTTCTTTTCCATAATTACTTGATGTTGACGACTGAAGCAATCCAGGAGAAGCTTGTGCCAATGACAAAGCTTCCACATTTGTTGGTGATTGAGAAACAAAACGAGTATTTCTTGTATGTGTCTCGCTGGGTGAAATGGTAGAGTACTGAAGGTCTGTTGAGAAGCCTGGAGATGAAGAAAATATGTGACCCACTACCTCACTGTTAGAGGTTGGATGAGTGGCATGTACACGAGGCCTCGTGACAAGCTCCCTTTCTATGGAAACCTGTTGAGAGTCGGGTAGCTTCGGGCAAGTCTCTTCTAGTTGGATAGGCAGGACTGGCAAAGATGAAGACATTGCTCCTGACACTCCTACATTACACAGCTCCTTTGCACCTGATCTCTGAATGGATAGAGTTGGGCGAGCCTTCATAGTTGTCCTTTAAAAAAAAAAAAGGCAGAAGACTCACCTACTACATCAACTGATACTAGTTTCTTCAAAGGAATCACGAAATTTAATACATTCCAAAGCATTACACAAGCTCACAACATCATAGCACTAAAAAGATCAATACAACACACATACAACAACACGAACTATTAAACCAACGCAATGTCCCATCAAGAGGCAAAACTACACTTGCAAAACTGAAATTCAAAGGGACATTAATACGGCAGAAGTTTTGAAACTTTCCAATCATCCCTAGATAGTGGTAATATATAAAAGAACCTCAAAATCCAATAAACTCAAGGGAATACAGCGCCAAGCAAGAACAAATATCTTTTACGCAAAAGAAAACATGAAATGCACTAATCACATTTAAGGAGAGAGTGCATTTTGGTTAACTAAATTATTTATTCCCAAAACACAGTTCTCAACTCTTAGTTGCAATCAGGTGTAAGGTCGTAGTTGCAGATGTATGGTTCCAAGTTCAGTTCAATCTCAGCTAGAGTTTAAATATTTGATTAAATTCTGCTAATAAAAACGATGCCAATGATTTCCAAATTTGGAATGGAACAAGGTTCCCTCGGATAACTTGAGATCCTCCAACCAAGTAACAAGCTTCACACACAAGGACCTAAATATTAATGACTCTGTCATCACTTCCTCTAACCAAGGTAACCTGAACTTCAACTTAAGCATCATTAAAAGCTCTTCGCGAATTTTAACACATTCATTTCCCAAATGATAATCCCCGACTCTTTGAGATGGCAATCTAAATTGTTACCATGTTACTTTCGCTAGGTCCAAACCGTTAGCTTAAATTCCATTACATCTGGGGTCCAAGTTCTTCACCAAGACTACAAACATATCTCATGCGTAAAAAAAATATGGATTGAGCAACACCAAGAAACCGGTTTCAATATTGGCAGAAATTGAATCATCCACCGGTTCTTGCAAAAAGCTTCCCACATAGGAACAAGCCAAGCATCATCACCAGAGCTTCATACACAACTCACCCATATCAAACTATGCATGCCCATCAACGTCACTATTTTTCCCAAAAAAAAAAAAATTCACTAACCAAAATCGCACCATTCAACCACTATACGGTAGTAATAAGATCAACAAAGAATAACACAAAGACAACCGGGTTCAATTTAGACCGTTTACAGATGAAAAATAACCAGAAAAACAAGTACCAATCGAATTGCAAAAAGAAAAAAAAGTCTCAGAAGGGCACATAATTCTTACCTAGAAATTCATGAAAACCTGGAAAAAAAGAACAATACCCAGACGAAAGGTCGATGCAATTAAGGTACAGAAGGAACGCAAGAGACAATCTATCTAAAGAGACAAGCGGGTTGTTTTTCGAAATTCCGTCACCGGCGTGCCAAAAACAAGTGAACGGTGACGAGTGCGCTTTGCTCTCATTTGGCCCCCCCTTTGGCTGTGTGTCTTGGGGTTAATGAGGAATAGTGATTGGTTCACTCGCCATCAATAGCGCCTGAGATCAAACTCCTGAGACATTAGTTGGATTAGTTAGTGACGTGCATGTGGGCCCAGGCTTGTGATTGGTAGGCGCATTTATTATCTCATGGGTCGCACGTGGGGATTACGTGTGTTCTTTCGCTTGTTCCAGAGCCAACTTTGCAACTTTTTTATTTTTTATTTTCTCATAGAGTCTGCTCAGGCATAAATCCTCGTACACAAATTAAAGTCCACTAGGGCCTACCAGAAACGTATGCCTATTTGGTCCGTTAATGTTGTTACCTTTTTTTTTTTTTACACTAAGTGTCTTAGGAGGATCTGTATTATAAAAAGGTACTTTTAAGTCATCCATACTTAGACTAATCTTTACTCGTATTTGGTCAGTTTATAAGGGGTAAAGAATTAAATAAACAAATTTTTCTGTTCCTAAAGTTCGAACATAAAACCTCTGATTAAGTTATAAGAGTGTTAAACTACTCACATCAACTATGTTTGGTTGTTAACGTTGTTACTTTCTTCCTTCTTCTGTTTTCTCGTGTTAAGTGATAAGAGTGTTAAACTACTCACATCAACTATATTTGGTTGTTAACGTTGTTACTTTCTTCCTTCTTCTGTTTTCTCGTGTTTTTATTAAATAGTGTCTTTTTCTTTTGGGTGCTGACCAAAAACTAATTTTGCTTGCTTCCATGGCATCAAATTTATGTTTATGAGAATATTCTAAGCCTATAATCATATATTTCAAGTATGCTAAGAAGTAATGAAATCATTTGTAAAAGAGTATAAATAAAGTCAACTCTTTTGAATGCTATGTTGAATATTGTAAAAGTTGACCATAAATTGCAACTTTAAAATATTAATAACATTTGATTCTACTTATATTTTTTGATGTAGTTTTTCTTTCAAATAAACACGAAAACTTATTTGGATGTTGATATTAATGTAGTTATATTTTTATCACTTATAATAAATACATATTAGATAAAAATTAAAGATAAAATATTTTTAATTAAATAAATTTATTTAATCTCTTATATAATATTTACTAACAAATTATTAATAAAATTATGTTATTTTAATAAATTAAATAATTTAGAAATCAAAGTTTTATTTATAAATTAATATTTATTTGAAATATCTTTTAATTATTAAAACAAATTTTATTTTAATATTTATATATTTTAAATTTAATTATATTTATTAATAATTATTAAATTTTAGTTACATATAATTTAATTATAAATATGAAATAAAATTAAATTATTCATAATTTTTGTTGATAATTAATTTTAATTTATTAAATATATAATCTTGAAATAAATTATTCATAATTTTTTTAATAATTAAATAATATATATTTAAATGATAGTAAATCAGATTATGGGAAAAAAACATGAACAAGAAATAAAAATCACTTTTTATAATTTTCATAATTTTTTAAAACTAAAACCAAAACAAAAAAAATAAAAAACTCAAACAAATAATATTTTTTAATAAATTTAAAAACAAAAACTAAAATAAAAAACTAAATTAGAAACAAACACTCCGTGAACCAAATATACAAATTCACCGTTAGATACAAAACCATACGTGCAAAATAGAATCCAATGCCTTTTTTTCTTTCCTTTTTGAACCTAAAGGAGGATCCTGTTCCTGTTAAGTACGGTCTTCAGGTGGCCACCACATGCTTCCACTTTGTCTTTTGAGGAGCAGCACAAGCACAAGACAGGACGTGGAAACAAATAGCTATAAGTTGGTTGTCCTTTTGACATGTCTGACTAGACATACCATCCAAGCGAAAAGACCTCAAACTCAGTGGATGACAAAGATGAATTATACCCAAGGCAGTTTAGGTTTTGTTAAAATTGTCTTATAGTTTTTTATGATTCAAAATTCTTTATTTTTTATATTTTCTAAAATTAATTTTTAAAATTCATCTAACTTAAATTAAAAAAATATACAGGTTTTAAAAAATTAATTATTAAATTAAAAATTTTTAAAAATTAGACATTATTAAATTTATAGCTACAAAAGCCAACACTCTGTGAATTGTACACGTCATTCACAGTATTAAATTATGGCTACATCAGTCTACTAATACTATAGATAGAAGCAGTGACAGTGTAAACGCATAATCAATGTTGTTGATACTTGATGGTCATAACTTTAATTGCTCTCAGGCATCATCATTTCTTATTTCTTAATCTAAACTCCTGCCAGTACCAAGCCCAGTACTGTCTTGGATAAACATGAACCCTTTTGCCCCTGCGGGTCTACGACCGCGTTAAGCTTGTCTTATAGATGCATTTATTAATCCGTATCAAGACAAGTACGTTTCTTAATAATAGACTCTTCTAACACATACTTTCTAATGACTTTTGCAAACTTACAACCGTAACCTAATTGATTAGATAACGATTTGGTAGATGGTTTTAAGGAGTTGCTAAGCTCGTGCTTATCTCTGGAACGGATAAGGCTTGGGTTTTAAGAGGGGGGTCAATATCCTTTTGGCTTTATCTGAATACGAAATCTGAAGCCTACCCTTTAAAAGTTTGAAGCATCATAAGGCATCTATCCTTTATATGATGCCCCAGTATCCACACGCAATATCCTTCGTCCACTAACCTTCTTCTTGCCTCTACTTTTCACTGCTGCTCTTTCTCCAGTTCATCTTCAAGACTA
>JAOQMS010000009.1:13004881-13040842 GCA_027563885.1 Erythroxylum longipes
GTTGACTATCATGTTGTTGATGCATTACAAGTCAGATGAAAATAGATAAGTCGATTTATGAAGATCAAGATTGTAATAATGAGTATCATATTTTAACAACGTGGAAGTCATGAGAAGATCTTACTTGAAGAGTTCAAATATGTATCTCAATAATCAAAGATTGGAGATTTTATGAGACCTGTCAGTTGGAGAATTGGACAAGTCGACTATCATGTTGCAAGTCGACTATCATCAGTCAGACCTGTTAGTTGGATAAATGGACTAGTTTACTATCATGCTATTAGTCGACTATTCGAAGAGCAGATCTGAAAGATTCATGAAAATTGTTTGTGCTAGTCAACTAACACTTGGAAGACAAGTTGGCTATAATGTACTAGTCGACTATTACATACTGACTAGTCGACTATCAGTAACAGCTGAACAAAATTTGACTTTGTCAATTGATTTCAAATGGGAGAAAATCTTTATACAACGGCTAGGAGCATCCTACAACATCTAGGAGAAGTCTACAACGTTCATAAACGTCTTGAAGCCTTCAAATAAAGGTCATCACTTCAGAGGATTGATTACACAAGTTCTAAAAGAAGCATACTTGCTATAGTTCAAAATTATCCTCACATTGTTCTCAATTTGCTCTTAGCATATTCTAATTGTATTCAGCTGTAACTGAGCTTTACTACTTCATTACTATCATTGTTATTCTTGTGAGTTGAGTGATAAGAGAAGAATCACTTGGGAGGTAGGATTTGTGCCGGGAAAACAAATCATCTGTAAGGGTAGCTTGAGCCGGAAGTCAAGTTGATTGGAAGAGTTCACACTAAACTAAAAAGTGTGTAGTAAAGAGCTTTGACAAAATCCTAAGTGGGAGCTTAGGTAGAGGACATAGGTCTTAGCACCGAATCTCTATAAACATTTTGTTTGCCTCTCTTCTCTACGCTTTTACATTTCAATTTGTTTTGTTTGTTTCGTATGTTTTAATTCTTTGTTTTGTAGCACTTTGCGAAAAGATTAAAAGATCTATTTAACCCCCCCTTCTAGATCGTTTTCATTCTCTTTCCCTCAAACTCCTTAACAAAATAGACTTGCTAAATGCAAAATCTGACATATTACAAAAATTAACCTCACTTTTCGTATTCATGCCTCTATTTTAAAAATTTTCAGTTTAAAGCCTTTTCTAATGCTTTTTATCCTATAATCCTTCTCCATAAACATTTTCTTAATCATAAATCCCCTTATGACATCCTTTTTCTAACCAAACCTAACCTCTTCCACCTTCGTGTATTTATATGTCATTGTTTTCCTTTATTTAGACCTATATGATCTGATAAACTTACTTCCAAGTCTATATTTTGTGTTTTTTATAATATCTATCCAAATACAAAGCTTACCACTACCTTGACCAAAAAACTAATAAAATTGACATTTTTTGACATGGTCATTAAAGCAAAGTTTCATTATATTCAAACACCCACAATTTCTACCACTAACCCTTGGCCTTCCATCATTCAAATATACTTACCTTTACTTCCACCTTCTTCACCTTCACCTACATAATTTACATCTTTATAAAACTACAACTGTATTGATTCCACCATCACCTCTAATCAACCTCAACAAATTAATATCCAATGATCACTTTAACTTGAGACAACACTTGTAATCCTTATAACTTCTTTGACTATGTCACCTATCACACCTCTACTTAAGAATCTGATCCCACTTCTTTCACCCAAGCTAAAATGTTCTCTATTAGTTTTAAGATATACAAGATGAGTTTAAAGCCCTTTATCATAACAAAACCTGAATCTTTATTCCTATTTAGTTTCAAGATATGCAAGATGAGTTTAAAGCACTTTATCATAACCAAACCAAAACCTCTATTCCTATTTTATCTCATATCAACATTTTCGATTGTAAATAGATATTCTACACCAATCATAAACTTAGTTCTCTCTAGACTACTATAAAACTTGTCTAGCTAAGGGATATCCCCAATCTCCTAGTATGAACTACAATGACACTTCCAACTTTGTTATTAAACCAACCACCATTCGCGTCATCCTCATAATTACTCTCACTTAAAACTAACCTATTTTTCAACTTTAAGTAAATAATGCCTTTCTTCAAGAACCTATCTATATACTTCAACCATTTAGTTTTGTTGATCCTAATCATTCTCACCATATCTATCATCTACACAAATTCTGTCATGGTCTTTCATCGATTAAGTCAAAAAATTATTGACCTTAACTTTACTCCCTTAAAATTTGACAAATTTCTCTTTATTCATTCTACCCCCACTTACACCATATTCCTCTTAGTTTACAAAAATGATATCTTAGTTTCAAGTTCTTTATAACCCTTCATCTCTTCTCTTATTCATAACCTTAAAATCACCATTCTCTTTAAAGACCTAGGATCTCTTCATTACTTAGTGTTAAAGTCACTTCCATACTTATATTAAAAAAACATACACTCAAGATCTTCTCACTCATACTTTCTTGCAAATTCCAAACTTGTGCCGACATAAATGACTCCTACTCTACCACTCTCTAAAAATCATAGTGCTCACCTTTGTGATCCTACTAAATATCACAAAACCATTAGTGGTCTTTAGTACGTTTACCTAAACTATCTAATTTTAAATTTGTTGTTAATAAGTTCTTATAATTCTTTCATTACCTTATCGATTTTGACTACATTGTAGTTAATATTTTTTTTGACAAACTCTCATGGCTTATACTTAAAAAAAGCCTCAACCCTCACTCTCATTGCCTATAGTAATGTTGACTGCGCTGACTGCCTTAAAAATTATTGTTCCACCTCTGGTTACTACATTTTCTTACAATGTAATTATGTTTCTCAAAATGCAAAGAATCAACATAATATTTCTCATTTTAATACTGAGG
Source organism: Erythroxylum longipes (assembly GCA_027563885.1). Taxonomy (NCBI): domain Eukaryota; kingdom Viridiplantae; phylum Streptophyta; class Magnoliopsida; order Malpighiales; family Erythroxylaceae; genus Erythroxylum; species Erythroxylum longipes. Next base: position 13,007,791 of record JAOQMS010000009.1, read on the forward strand.
TTGAATATAAAAGTATTGTACTTGTGTCTACAAAATTATGTTAGATCACTTCTTTTCTTAGTGAAATTAACTTATCTTATCTCAAACTCATCTTGTGGTGTGATAATTATAGTGCTTCATTCCTTGTTGCAAATTCGTTTTCTAATACTCACACCAAGCACATCGAAATTGAAATTCATTTTGTTTGAGAATTGGTCACAGAAAAAGCTATCTTCATCCATCGTATTTGAACTAAAAAACATAAATGTTTGATTTCATAATAAAGGCTCTCATTTATATTTCCTTTCACTAATTTTGACACAAGCTCATTATTGCGCTACAGTTAAGTTTGAAGACAGATAATAAGACTTGAAGATTTTAATGACTATTCATCCACAATTTTAGTGATTTCATTATTATACTACATATTTTTTAATGCTATAATCATGTAATTATGATATATTTTCTTTCTATTTTAACATAGAGAAATTATATAAATAAGTTGTATACATTGTCCTTTTTCATTAATAAAAACATATGTTATGCATTTGATTCTCGCTCCTCTTTATCTTTAAGAATCTTTGATTTATCTTATCAAATTTTAACTTTATTCATTGGGAAAAATGGTCCATTAGCCAAATTTTACTATAAATCTACCTCTTTATTTATAAGGAAAAACTTTAACCAATTTTTTTATAATATAAGTAATGTAATCCTTTAAATGATTAAGCTTTACTTATATTTTAGCTCTCTTGAGCAAATGAAGTTGCACCTAAATGTATCATCATAATCTTTATTCAAATTTTATGGGAATTGTATAAAATTGAATGACACCTCTCTGATATCACTTTTTGACCCCTAAATGGAATCTAAGTCAAGGCATGAATTTGGTGGCTATAAATTTATAGCCTTTTTGAAAATCTAATAAATAAATTAACTAAGGCAAAGTGATTCATAAGGAATGTTATTTAGAAAATGGATATTAAGATATAAAAAGAGACTAAAATTGACGTAGGGTAAAGAGAGTAAGGATAAATAACTTTTGATAGTTGTTTGGTTAACAACTTTAGTTGAAGCCCAATTCTCAAGCACCATTTGAGATTTTTTATTATCTTCTTATTAAATAGACAATAATAGCCTTTCAATTAATCTTCTTCCTTTCTAATAAAGGGAAACTCTTACAACTTCTTAGTTGTGGCAATGAAAAACCCTCAAAATGCTATAAACTCACCCAATTGCATAAATGCATAACTAAATAAAACTTATAGTATCTGTTGCTTGCTCACTTTAATGTTCTAAAGCTCGAGTAATTAGAACAATGAATGCTTAAACACTTGTATGCTCTTAATACTCTCTCTCAATAAACTCTTTATGCTTATAAAAATGCTATAAAACTTCAAATAACCAAAATGTGGACTATTTATAATTAACTCTAACAAAAATGACATTTAGAGTCCTAAACTACCTATTATAATAGCTAATTTTAAAAACATTAATCAATCTAAGAGACAATTTGATCGGCAAATAGGTCAACTAATATCCCATTCCAAAATGCAATAAACTCACCATGTTGGAGTTTCCCTTTCTTTTGGAACATACAATTAATGTGCACTCAAAAGAAAAGTTCAAACCATCAAACACTCATTTTATCAACATAACTTAATATAGGTCAATTAAACTCCCCTTAAAACAAAGTAATCTAAATTAAACACGATGCTCAACAATCAATTCTTGGCAATGGCGCAAAAAAATTGTTGATGGTAAAAACTATCTACTTGTTTTACACTTAAAAATCGCAAGCGAATGGGTCGTGACTTATAGTAAAAAGAGCAGATATCGATCCTACAGGGATTGATGCCTAGACACTGCTTAATTTAGACAAATTTGTTTAAGAAACTAAATTTTGAAATGCAAATAATCTGGAAATTTAAATTAAAATTAAAAGACTAATGTAAATAATGGACGATACCAAAATTGCGGAAAATCTAAATTCAATAATCTAAATACTAGATATTACTTTTTTCCCTATTTTGTCTCCCTCCTATTTTATCGATTAAATTATGTCTTACCGTAGATTTTCGGATGTACTAATTACCCTCTCTCAAGGTGTAACTATTTATCCCTAATCGAATTAATGGGAATCAATTGGAAGATCTCTCAACCTACCCAATGACTCCACCGATTCAATTAATTATCAAACTATCCTATGGGTGATCAATTGACTAGTCGAAATCTCTCTTCTAACTATTCAATTAACATGATAATTGCTAGTATATAGGTATACAACTCTCTTTGTACAATCCTACAAGAATTTCATCTCACTCACTCTCTCGATTTGTTACAAGATGACAATTTAAAACAACAATCAACAAAGGCAATTGCACTCGATTAAATAAAATAGGAGTTCAACATAATAGTTCCAAAAGCAATCCCTAAAATAAAATCAACCTAACATAGTCTCCATACCATCATTAACATTCAAATAATCCATTTTTACAAAGAATAGCAGAGATTAAAATGACAGAAAATTAAATAGAAAGACTCCTTCTCTTCTTTTCCAAATTTGGAATTTTGGTGTTGATGTGCTATTTTGCCCATTTTTGATTATGATACTCATCTTCAATCCTTGCTCAATGCTCCAAATATGTGTTCTTTACTCAAAGATGGTGTTTCTATAGGTGGGTGTCGTCTCTCTAGAAGATGGAGGCTTAATTCTCTTTTTATAGTCCAAAAATCCTAAGTTTAATGAAGTCTGGTAGATTGCCTCGGATTGTAATTCCCACGAGCATGGGAATTTGTCATAGATGCATCTCTCATTTTCTACTATAATTCCCACGTGACGTGGGAATTTGCATGATTCCCACGAATATGGGAATTTGTCACAGATGCACTCCTTATTTTTTTCTCCTCTTTAGTTCATCCTCCAAGTTGCTCCTTCCTTCTTCCTACCTAAAAATAGTCAATTCTTGCCCTCAATTAACATCAAACACACAAGAACAACAATGAAAATCAAACTTGATGAAAACATATAAAATTAATCCTAAACTAGAACAATAATCAACAATTATGCTAGAAAACACATGCCATATAAAAACAAATCCTAATGCACACCTATTAACATCCCAACATTTGAATCTTTGCTTGTCCTCAAGCAAAATAAATACAACCAATCAATTCTACCACTTCATTTTCACAAAGATCAAAGCATATAATCCCTCAAAATTCAATCCAACTCAAATATCAAGTTAATGCACATATCATGACTACTTTTTCATTGGTGTACATAAGCAAACTCATAATTGACACCATCACTCAAAGATAAGTAAAGGTGCAAAATGAATTTTCATCATAGTTTTCACTCACTTCTCTCAAGTATTTATGGGTTAGTGTTTCACTCAAACTTGCTATAGGAAACTACACTACTATAGGCTTGCTGATACACCAATTCTCCTCTATAATGATTGCATGCATAAATAGATCAAAAGGGCTTGTTTAAGGTTGTAATTTTACGGTGGGTTAAAAGAAGGGAAAGAGGGTTAAGCACAAGCATAAGTAAAGTAAAAAAGAATGGATAAAATGGGATAACAAAACATAACTCTGAAACATCCAAACATAACTAATGTAGTACTCTGCACTCATTTTTGCTACTCGATTGTTCTTCCTGTTTCTTATCCTTTCTTTTTCTTTTCTTTTCAACACTCTTTTTTTTCATTTCTTTCATACATGGAAGAACTATGAATACAAAAGCAGTTATATACACTGTAATCAACAGGCAGAAATATACTCAACTCAACTCTGAAAATTTTTTAACACAATCCCAACTAATGTATTACTTAATACTTTACTAAGCTTGTGAAAGGGTAGGATAATGAGGTTCAAAGTTTTAAAAATTTAGGTGTTTTTAAGAAAAAAAAAAGGTTAAGGCTCAATGGGGTTAGCAAGGGATAATCAATGGGTAGGTTATTTAAGCCAAGGGTTAACACAAAAAGGGACTAAATCATTTCTATTAAGCATGCATCTAGCAGACTCAAACCGATTCAAAGCAAGTTTGAAGGTAGTAACCTAAGGAAGTAACACTCAATAAAGAAATGATATGACTATAGATGGAGTCATATTGCTCAATCCTCACTTTGGCTCAAATGAAAACTCATTATGCATCTCTACACTACCTTATTGTTCAAATGTCAATTTATGAATAAGCTTATGTAACCAACTACTTTTCATCACTTTATATGGTTCACTTTCTTCTTAAGTAGCTTAATCCGAGTTCAAGCTTGCATTCAATCTAATTCTAACTAATATGACATAATTTTATGGAAATATTTATTGGAGTGTTTCAAGTACGGTTCCATTGCTAACACAAAACACCATTACTGACACAAAGCACATATAATATGCCTAAACATGCATCCTAATTAACAAAATGCAAACAATGCAACTAAGAAAGTCAATGACACCTCCCCACACTTAAAGATGACATTGTCCTCAGTGTGACAAAACAACAACAAATAAGAAAATGACCTTAAATAAAACAAACAAAAACAATGACATGAAAAGAAACAAAAGACATAAAACCACACAAAAGAAATTAAAATCAAACAAAATAGAAAGGAAAGGAAATCAAACAAAAGAAAATGACATAAATGAAAAGTTTAAGGTAAGAAGTGGCTTATGGAGATGATGGTGGCGATGGTGTAGGCGAAGGAGCTTCAAAGTTAGTCCACCGACAGAAGATGAGGAACCTTTTCTTCAAGCTGCATTGCTCCTTATAAACCTGATGCATTTGAGTGCCGAGCTCATCAAGTTGGGATGTCATCTGTTGTTGGTTGGCGGCCATTTGGTTGAGGATTTGTTGAAATCGATCAACCTCTACCAGTGCACTTGGTTTTGCTTCTACTGCTTCCTCTTTAGGCTCCAGAGCTGCACAGGATATGGAGGGGTCGGGATGCGACTGTACTAGTGCCCCTCATGCTCCTCACTGCAATGCGCGTCTGAGGATTGTAGAATTCCATAGAATGGACCCTCCACAATCTCAGAATGCCTCAAATAGGCTATGTCAAACATATCATAGGGAGTAGTATGCAAATTCTCCATATTAACATTATAAAACACACCCAAAGTGAAAGCAATATAAGACATCCCAAAAGACGAACTCTTTTTATTAACCACACTCACTAGTGATAAAAAAATCCTATAAGGTGTGTTAATTTTAATTTTTCAATCCATGCACCATAAAAAGAAAATCTTTTTGGTTGAGCATTTGTTGTTTTTTGTTTTATTAAACACAGTCAGACATATAAATTTATGCAACAACAAATGTTCAGCATTACAGATCAAAGAATTCAGTGCATTACGTGAGTCAAAATGTTCTTCACCTGTGAGAGTTTTCCAATAGTAATCAACATCAAAATCAACGTGATCATTTAGAATTTTTTCATTCGATAAATTGAAATTTTCACACATGACAAGATAATCAAGTTTAAAAACATTTCCATCTAACCTAAACCAAAACGCATTCATTTTAGGGTTATACCAGACTGTTGTGAAAAACTGTAAGGTTATAGTGGCATAAATAGGTATATTGCATTGAACAAACCTATTCCACCCTACGTTTGTAGCTAGTTGCTCAAGTTGTCATCTCACTCCTATGTTCTCTAGCACTTCGAAATCAAAATAATTAGGAGTGACTATTTCTCTATTCCTAAAGTCGCAAAATCTCATATCTTCTTCTTCTAAGTAAATCGAAAATGGGGCTCGATAGGTTGTTGCGAAGTTGGGCTTACCTTCGCTAGAAACTTGAGTTGAAGTTTGTCAACTGATTTCTTAGCCATCATCTTCTTGGTGTCATTGTAAGAAGAAAATCTACAAAAAATGAGAGAGAGAGAGAGAGAGAGCAAAATCTTACCCAAATCTTTGTGTTTTTGAATGATTAATGCATGAAAAATGAAAGGATTATAAGAATAATGAAAGAGTTGAAGAAAATACCAAGAATCTAGAGGAAAGTTGAAGAGTGTTAGAGAGTGGGAGGAGAGAATTTCATGGGTTAGAGAGAGAGAGGGGGTGAAATTTTGAAGATAGGGTGAGAGAAAAAAAGGGGAGGGAAACTTTAAGTTTCCCTCCAGATGGGATTCCCACGCTTATGGGAATTCGCACAATTCCCACTAGTGTGGGATTCCTCTCAAGAAACTTTATGGAGAGGATTCCCACGTTCGTGGGTTTTCTCTCCAGAAACTTTCTAGAGAGATTTCCCATGCTCATGGGATTCACTTATATTCCCACGAATGTGGGAATTAGTGATCCTCAAAATTTCAAACCTTCTTCCAAGCTTAAATGAAATCTCCATGATCCTAACTCCTACAAACACCTTAAGATAATATCTTCAACAAGAAATTTCAAAAGAAAACAAGTTGAAATTCAAACAAAATCAACATGAACATCAATCAAAATCAATTCAAAAATGATCATAACTAAAGAAAGCAAAAAAATAAATAGTAAACAAAACAATCAAAAGGAAATAAAATTCCATGGGTTGCCTCTCATGTAGCGCTTCTTTTAACGTTGGTAAGTCGATGCTCTTCTTTCATTGGAAACTTATCCAGGATCAATTATAAGTGGCTTGCTTCCACCTTTTTCGTTCAACATCAATTTTGTAGCCTATAAGTAAGCTACGAATTGAAAAATGAACAGAAGGAAAATATTGATAAAGTTGAGCAAACCAATTTATTTCATCAATGTTCTTTTCATTAACAAACTATCAATAAAATAGGGAATAACAAAACTTTCTAAATTGTCCATCGAATCAAACAATTTTTTTTGTACAAATGAGTTGTTCTCTTTCTTCCTTAATCACCTTTGTCTCCTCTACTTCTTCCTCTTCATGAACACACACTATCATAACTTCTTCAAACTTGATGTTTGTTGTCATCTGTTCTTCATCCATTTATTCTTCCAAAGATTTGAACACATTAATTGCTTTAAATGAGCTACTATCATTTGGATTCTTAGATACATCATTCATGTTAAATGTCTCTTGATCATCATCAATCCAAAAGATATAATTCTTTTTCATGAACATCTACCCAAGCTTTTTCTATTTTCACCTTTGGTATATCAAGAACTGGTGAATAATAGGGAGGGTTGGCATTCTTTTCTTCAATCTCTTTTTTCGTCTCTTGCTCTTCAATAAAGTAGGGTTCATCATGGGGTTCCACTGGTTCTTCTAGCTCTTCCTCATTTTTAAGTATGATAGCCTCATATTGCTCTAATTAATGTAATTCCATATTTCTCAGAGATTCTTCCACACTTTTTTTACAAAATTCACGGGAAAGTTATTTTACTTGAATCTCCAGGTTGTGAATAGAAGCGACATGATTTTCAAGAATTTGATCGAATTTCTTTTCCAGTCTCTTCTGACTTTCCTCCTGGTTGGAAAACATCCTCTTCTGATTCTCTTCATGAGCTGCTATTTTGGAAAAAAACATCTCCATAAACTTGTCTAACTTACTGTCCATCGCTCTAATTCGATCTTGTTGAAATTCAAATAGGTTTTGATGTCCCATGTGAGTACTTGTATTATTGAAACAATAAAAATTTGGGTGGTCCTGCCATCCCACAGTGTATGTGTTCTAATAAGAATCAGTACTTCCCCAACCATACTGCACTTTATTGTAATTTTCAAAAGTTCCTTGCTCCCTATAATAATTACCTTCCATCATTGTTCTTTCAATTTCTTCTCAGCATCTAGCTCTTTAGATTTCTTATTCCTCATTCTAAGATGTCTTGATGTGTCTCTACTTTACGCCCTAAACTTTTTCTTTACTAATTTCTGTCGATCTTCGCGTATTCCTTGTGTTCATGCACTTGCAAATATACAAGGAAAAGTATCAAAAACTCTTAAATCAAATTAATCTAAATTAAACACGATGCTCAACAATCAATCCCTAGCAACGACGCCAAAAACTTGTTAATGGTAAAACCTATCTACTTGTTTTACGCTTAAAAACTATGAGTGAATGGGTCGTGACTTGTAGTAAAAAGAGAGAATATCGATCCCAGAGGGATTGATGCCTAGAAACCGCTTAATTTAGACACAACTTTGTTTAAGAAACTAAATTTTGAAATGAAAATAATCTGGAAAATTAAATTCAAATTAAAAGACTAACGTAAAAAATGGGCGATACCGAAATTGCATAAAATTTGAATTCAATAATCTAAATACTAGAGATTACTTTTTTTCCCTATTTTGTCTTCCTCCTATTTATCGATTGATTTATGTCCACCCTAGATTTCCGAATGTACTAATTACCCTCTCTCAAGGTGTAACTATTTATCCCTAATCGAATTAACAGGAATTAATTGGACGATCTCTCAACCCACCCAATGACTCTATCGATTCAATTAATTATCAAACTATCCTATGGGTGATCAATTGACTAGTCAAGATCTCTCTTCTTACTATTCAATTAACATGATAATTGCTAGTCTATAGGTCGTCAACCCTCATTGTACAACCCTACATGAATTTCATGTCACTCACTCTCTCGATTTGCTGGAAGATGACAATTTAAAATATCAATCAACAAAGACAATTGCACTCAATTCTATAAAATAGGAGTTCAACATAATAGTTCCAAAAGAAATCTCTAAAATAAAATCAGCCTAACATGGTCTCCATAACATCATCAACATTTAAATAATCCATTTTTACAAAGAATAAAAGAGACTAAAATGACAGAAAATTAAATAGAAAGACTCCTTCTCTTCTTTTCCAAAAATCTGAAATTTCAGTGTTGATGTGCTATTTTTCCCAATATTGATGATGATCCTTGTCTTCAATCCTTCCTCAATGCTCCAAACATATGTTTTTCACTTAAGGATGGTGTTTCTACAGGTGGGTGTCATCTCTCTTGAAGATGGAGGCTTAATTCTATTTTTATAGTCCAGGAACCCTAAGTTTAATGAAGCTTCGCAAATTGCCTCAGATTGTAATTCCCACGCTCGTGAGAATTGGCATGATTCCCATGAGCGTGGGAATTTGTCACAAACGCATCTCTCATTTTCTTCTGTAATTTCCACGTGACGTGGGAATTTGTCATAGATGCACTCCTTATTTATTCTCCTCTTTGATCTTTAGTTCACCCTTCAAGTTGCTCCTTCCTTCTTCCTACTAGAAAATAGTCAATTCTTGCCCTTAATTAACATCAAACACACAAGAACAACAATGAAAATCAAACTTGACGAAAACATACAAAATGAATCCTAAACTAGACCAATAATTAACAATTATGCAAGAAAACACATGCCAATTACCTATAAAACATATCCTAATGCACACCTATCAATAATCCTTTATCTCTTCTCTTATTCATAACCTTAAAATCACCATTCTCTTTAAAGACCTAGGATCTCTTCATTACTTAGTATTAAAGTCACTTCCATACTTATATTAAAAAAACATACACTCAAGATATTCTCACTCATACTTTCTTGGAAATTCCAAACTTGTGCCAACATAAATTACCCCTACTCTACCACTCTCTAGAAATCATAGTGCTCACCTCTATGATCCTACTAAATATTGCAAAACCATTAGTGCTCTTTAGTACCTTTACCTAAACTATCTAATGTTAAATTTGTTGTTAATAAGTTCTTATAATTCTTTCATTACCCTATCGATTTTCACTACATTGTAGTTAATATTTATTATTGACAACCTCTCATGACTTACACTTAAACAAAGCCGCCTCAACCCTCACTCTCATTGCCTATGGTAATGTTGACTAAGCTAACTGCCTTAACAATTATTGTTCCGCCCCTGATTACTACATTTTCTTATGATGTAATTATGTTTCTCATAATGCAAAGAATCAACATAACATTTCTCATTTTAATACTGAGGTTGAATATAAAAGTATTGTACTTGTGTCTACAGAATTATGTTAGATCACTTCTCTTCTTAGTGAAATTGACTTATCTTATCTCAAACTCATCTTATGGTGTGGTAACCATAGTGCTTCGTTCCTTGTTGCAAATTCATTTTCTAATACTCACACCAAGCATATCAAAATTGAAATTCATTTTGTTCGAGAATTGGTCACAGAAAAAGAAAAGTTCAAACCATCAAACGCTCATTTTATCAACCTAACTTAATATAGGTCAATTAAACTCCCTTTAAAACAAAATTGAAGTTATAAAACCCTACATTTGGTCGACAAAACTGAGTATAAGTTAATCTAACTTGATAAAAGTTTGTTTTCAAATTGTTCTAAGTTTTCATATTATTTTAAATTTTTAAAAAATCAAAACTCATCTCTTTGATAAAAATTTCACTCAAACATAATTAAAAGATTCTGAAAAGTATAAATTGAAGGTTATTCGACTAAGTACGATCCTAACTCATGGTTTTAATGGTAAAAAATATATTTTAATATTAATATTTTATTTTGGTGATATTAGTTATTTAACATGTTAAAGAATTAAGCAATATATGAAGGATGAGTTTAATTAAAATAAATTCATATGAGGAGCCAAATGAGAAAAATGAATGTACCAAATATAATTATAGTGAATTTCAAGGCAATGCAAGTGAAGAACCAAGTGTTAAGATCAGCATTCATAAACACACAATAATAATTTTGCATGAAAGAAAATTAAATAACACAATATTTTTACATGTTTTAAAAATGTGTCTCCGTCCACAGTCACATTAGGGATTTTCTTCTCTCTTAATTTGTGATGTGCAATGACATAATATCATGTCTTCTGATATACAAAGAACCTATAATAGAATATGGAAATAAAATCCTACCTAGACTATAATAGAATATGAAAACAGAATCTATCTAAAATAGTATATTAATTAAGCTTCGATATCTCCTATTATTTCCTGTTAGAAATAAAATTCAACTCCTAATAATACAAAGAAACTAAATATTCCTATTATACTCCACATCCAAACAATCTTCCACTTAGAGACTGATGCTCAGACAAAGAACTAACATATTGCCTATGTACCTTAAATAACCATCGAACACCTAACATGACAACACCTCTATCATCAACCATGAAGGTCAATTCAGGTCCTGGATAACCTTGTTTTTCCAATACCAATACACTTAACAAGTATGTTTGCTAGATAGTTTGAACCTAGAATCTTCTCCAAATATTACAATCACTCTTCAACCAAAATGTAAGTGAATTGATACCTGTAATGTATGTGTTTGGTCTTGGAATGAGACACAGGATTGTTCACAACCTATAAATCACTCTAATTGTCATTGTAAAGCATATTGTCATATTGCTTCTTACTTATCTCCTCTAAAAAAGCTTTTCAACCAAACCGTCTACTTTCAAGCTTTAGACATAGTCATATACTCTGACTTTATAGTTAACATGGAAACAAACTTTTGGATTTTAGTTTTCCAACTCACAGCTGAACTATTAAGAAAGAAGATAAACCTTAAAGTAAGCTTACTAGTATCAATATCCCTACTAAGATCAACATCAAGAAACCTTTCTAGTTTCACTTTGCCTTTGCCAAAGAAAATTGATATACCCAAAGTACCCTTTACGTACCTTACTAGACATATTATAGTTTCCTAATGTGTATTCCTAGATTTGACATAAACCTAATCACATTTCCTATTTCATATGCTATGTTTGGTTTAGTATAAACCATAGCATACATCAGGAGACCAATTGCAAAAGAGTATAATACCTTTGACATATATTCTCACTCCTTTGCAGTTTTAGGCAATTCCTCCTTAGAAAATTTGAAATGACTTGTCAATGAAGTGTTTTTAGGATTAGTATTGTCATGGTAAAATCTACTTAACTCCTTCTCAATATCCTAAGATAACTTCAACATATAGTTAACCTATCTCTAAAAAATTCTTATGCTAAGTATTTACTTTGCTACATCTAAATCCTTCATCTCAAATCTTTTAGATAATTACAATTTTAAATTAATTAACTTCAAAATATAGTTCACCTATCCCTAAAAAATTCTCATGCCAAGTATTTAATTTGTTACATCTAAATCCTTCATCTTAAATCTTTAAGATAACTACCTTTTTAAGTTATCAATATCCTTCATGCTAGAACCTATAATCAACATATCATCTACATACATAATTAAAATAATATAGCCATCATTAAACTTCTTAAAGTAGCAACAATAAGGCATGTCACTTCTTTTAAAACCATTACTACACATGAAGGCATTGCACTCTTTATACCATTGTCGTGGAGCTTGTTTCAAACTGTACAAACAATTATTCAAGTTACACTTCAAATGTGCCTTCTTTAGAACCATGTAGTCCTTTAGTTGTTACATGTATATATCCTCCTCCAAGTCATCATGGAAAAATGTTATTTTCACATCCATTTGCTCCAAATGCAAATCTTTGATTATAACGTAAAGAATAAGGAACTATGTGGGGGTGTTTATTGAAGCAAATGACCATGTGGCGGTGTCTACTCCCTCTAACCCATCATTTTTGACAACCTTATTTTCCCCTTTTTTTGATAGTCTTGTCCCCTCACCCTTTAACTCAACAAACGTCCTTCCAACGGCTTTGTCCCCCCACCCCAATATTCTGAATGCCTTGCCCCCAACTCTTGAAACAGATACCATCTCCTATATGACAACTAACTACTTTATGAAATTCCAATAATGACACCAACCAAAGATAAAAAAATAACACAGAAACCAATCCAATTGCAAGCCCACCCCCTCTAAAACACCACATAATTGTCTTTTCTGAGAGGTTCTGAATCTCTAGAAGAGCCTACGAAGGGTAGAACTATTTCAATTGTAGGCGATTCTAGAACCTTAGGGAAGTTAAGGTTTATAGAGACAACTAGCAAGGAACCCATTCAAGTTCGTTTGGAGGTGCACCATCTCGAAGCTAGGAAATGGAGCTTGTATCTGGTAGTTTTTTTTTTCAAAAGAACAAGCATTTGCAGTTGTTAACAAATATGTTATCTCTTCTAGAAGAAATATAGGTTACGTAAACAAAATGGTGAATGAAGATGGTTTTTTTGTTTTTAAGTTTGACTAAGATGAAAATGCTCAGAGGCTGTTAGAAGCAAGACCTTGGCATGTCCTAAGACATCCAATTTCGTTGACGAAATGACCTCTAGGGGTAACTCTTAATAAAAGAAAATTGGAAACAATCCCACTATGGGTTAATTTCCATATAATTCCTTTAGAAGATTGGTCTGCAAAAGGGATAAGCTACATTGCTATCGAAATAAGAAAACCTTTACCAATGGATGAAAACACTGCAGTGATGAGAATAATAGGAGTTGATAGAGTATCTATTGATGTGGACATTTTCCAAGAACTTCCTAATTCTTTAATGATTATGAAGTTAAAAGAGAATAGGGAGTTAGTGGAAGATCTTTCAAGAATTTCATAAATGTTTGTCAAGAGTAAAGAGGAGAAAATGATTTGGAGGAGGAAAGATAACCAAGAAGAGAATAAGAATAAAGGAGAAGAGGCTAAGCAGATAGGAAGAGTAATGTAGTGGAAGGGGAAACAAATAAATGCAATACTAGTCCAGAACAAGAGCATGAAACTCTTGAGGAAGCAAAGCAGGTGGTGAATGAGATGGAGGAGGTTCAAAATGAAGATGACAGCATCCTATTGGTTAAACAACGAGAGACCTTTAGGATTAAGCAAGTGGAAAAAGGCTAGAAAAATATCAATATGCAGTAGACAACACCCGCTCAATAAAGAAAGAAGAGACCTCAGGAACTAAACAGCTTAATAGAAATGCTTCTAGAGTAAGTAGGAAATTAAAGAGGAGGAAGTCAAGTGAAAAATAGTTCTTATGAAGATGGTAGTATGGAATGTTAGAGGGCTTAATAGCCTAAATAAACAATTAAAAATTAGGGAGTTGATGTCAAACAAAAAGGTTGATTTTGTTGGTTTACTTGAAACCAAAATAAAAAAGGACCAGATGGAGAATTATCTATGGATCCTTAGGGAAAACTGGAAGATGACTTTAATCATGAAAAATATGCAGGAGGGAGAGTCATAGTAGGGTGTTTATAATCAGAAAATAGAAATGTTATACTAGTATAGTTCAGAACAAATGATAAATTATAAATTGGTACTCAAAGACTCCAGTAGACACATAACTGTTACAACAATTTATGCAGCAAATTGCATGTTCCAGAGACAATCTCTATGGGAGTAACAGGTGAGGATCCACAATACATCTACTTCCCCTTGGTTAGTAATAGATTATTATAATTGCACTCTCTATACATGTGAAACCTGGGGTGGTAGTAATTGGGCAAAGCAAAACTGCAACAAGTTACAAGATCTAAACAAAGTTCACTGGGTTGACAAATCTCAAGTACTATGGAAATATGTATACTTAAAACAATAAGCAGAGTAGAGGCTAGTTTTACCAAAGAAACTCGATAAATGCCTGGTTAATGGTGACTAGTTAGCCCCATTTCCCATAAATACTACAAAATTTGAGGAACCTAGTACTTCAAATCACAACTCTATTGTTGGGTTTAACCATTTTAGACAACAACAAGATTACACCTTTTAGAGTCCTTAACCACTTGATGGACAATCCAAGGTTCAAGAGTATTCTATGAGAGAGAATTAACTTAGAGATTGCAGGCAGAAAGGGTTATATATTATGTATAAAATTAAATACAGTAAAAAAATGACTAAAAGAGCTTAATAAGGAGAATAAAATACCAGAGTAGTAGGTATTAAAAAAGCACTAGATAAACTACAGAGATGTCAGAGGATCTATCTAGACCTGACTACCTACGACTAAGAACAAAATAAGAAACATTAATCAACAAGTACAACAAGGCCCTAGAAGACACAAACAAACTATTGAGATAAAAATCAAAGATGATTAGGCTGAAAGAAGTGCAAAGGTGCATAAAGTACTTTATGAACTCAACTAGAGAAAGGAGGAATAAAAACTAGATTCAGTGCCTAGAAAATGATTTAGGAAAAAATACAGACCAAGGGAGCAAGAAAAGACTTAATTTTAAGTATTTCAATAAGCAACATGTTAGAAGAGGAAGTACAGATTATTCTAGATGATAAAATGAGGAGAATAAGATATATTTAAGAAGAGGATAGGGCATAAACAATCAATGAAATATTAGGGGAAGAGATCAAATATGCATTATTTTCACTAAATCCTGACAATGCCCTAGGCCCAAATGGCTACACTGGGAGACTCTTTCAGAAGAACTGGGATATATTAGGTAAGGAACTCATATAAGTGATTAAGGATTTTTTTTTATTAAGGAGTTTTTCATAAAAGGAACTATATTGAATGAATCAAAAAAAACCCTTATGAGCCTGGTCCCTAGATAATTTAATGCTTGCAAGCTTAATAATTCAGGTGAATTGTTTGTTACAATATGCTTTACAAAACCATTAACAAGATACTTGCAAGTAGACTAAAGAGGAGCTTAGGAAACATCATTAATCTAGCCTAGAATACATTCATTAGAGGGAAAAAAATAGGCACAAACATTTTTCTTTATCAAGAGATTCTTAAAGGATACAATGCCAAGACAAAAGTGAAGATTGAACAATAAAGATAGACTTGGCAAAGGCATATGACTCAGTCAATTAAAGTTTCATATTTAGCATTTTAAAGGAAACAAGTTACCCCTTTTATTTAGGAAATGGATTAAAGAATGCATGAATACGACTTCCCTTGTTGTTTTGATTGATGGAGAACATACCAAGCTAATTAAAGCTAAAAGAGGGCTTAGGAAAGGGGATCCCCTATCCCCTTACCTATTTGTGCTATGTATAGAGGCCCTCTCAATCATAATTGCAATAAATCATATTTGCAGGGTTAAAAAACAATCATAGAACTTTTTTTGCAATCAATGAAGGACTTTAAGACAATGTTAGGATTGAAAACGAATCTAAGTAAAAACTGCTTTTACCTGTCTTCAAATTATGGAATTAAAGTTGCTACTTAAGCAATGAGGAAATGACTGAAGCAAAGAAGCCTCCCGATTAAGTAACTTGGTGTGCCTATATTAAAAGAAAGAGTCAATGCACCATATTACAGACCTTTGATGGACACACATCAGAAAAGAATCAACCATTGGTGTAATAAAGACCTTAATTATGGTGGAAGATTATAAATAGTGTAGACCATCCCAAAGAAACTAACAACCTATTGGATCAACAACATATCTCTCCCACAGAGTGTGCTTAAGGAGATTGATAGGAAGTTGAGAGAATTTTTATGGGAAGGAGTAGACCATAGAAGTAACATAACTAAAGTCAACTGGAGGATACTTTGTAAGCCTAAAATACTAAACACAAGACAATGGATGTAGGATCTAATTTTCTATAAGATTGGGAATGGGGAATAAACTATGTTTTTGTTTGATAACTAGCACTCTAAAGAGCCATTATACAAAATTGGGGAAATACAACACCTAAATATGGTTGTTAGTTTTGATACTAAGGTTAGCAAGCTAATTAGGAACAATCAATGGTATTGGGCTTACCATGATAGCAAAAATGTTGACATCATAATGGGGAATCTGCCAGTATATATGGAAACAACTAAGGATGAGATACTATGAACTGTAGAGTGTTCAAAGACATTTAAATTGAAGGTATGTAGATAATTCCTTCAAAACGAACCCAAAAAATAGGGTGCAATGGAAAAATCTAATTTTTTGATACTGATATTAATCCATCTCATTTAGTTATATTATGGATGGGGATAATTGGGAAACTACTCACTAAGGATAGAATAAAGTTCTCCATCAATTCTTTAGAGTGCGAGCTGTAAAATTATAACTTGGAAACACTAGACCATTTGCTGGTGGGGTAGAGGTATACAACACATATATGGAGTAAAATGCAAAGAGTCCTTGGCATAAGGAAAGAAACCAACTCCTGGCATGAATTGATCAAAATGGTTGGGAACCTAAAAATGGTTTAAAAAAAGGCATATTATAAAGCTATCAAGATTGGTTTGGCTACTATAATGTACTACATATTACAAGAGAGGAATTTCAAAATATTTAGAAGCAATGCTATAAGCAGATAGCAGTTTCTAAAAAATTTTCCTCTAATTTAGACTCTATATGAAAGCTAGAGGGAAAAAATACCTGTCAACAAGCATAAGATGGTTACTTGAATTATCCATTACAAAGTTTTGTGCAACTAAAACTATAAATTCTCTAAGCTTTTTTCACTAGTTTCCTTTGTACCTAGTAAGGTTATACAATTTTTTACATCAATGAATTAATTTTTCAAAAAATAATCAATAAAATTCTAATTGTGTTTATTTTGATTATAGGAGAAAATATCTCAGTATAATTAATTCACTTTTTCTATGAGTACCCTTTAACCACTAAAATTTCCTTGAATCTCACACTATTATTTAGTTCTAATTTAATTATATAGATCCACCTATTAAGTAGTTCTTTCTTCCTTGTAGGTAATTCAGTTAATTCTAATATGTTATTTTTCTCTAGGGATCCCATCTCCTCATTATTAACTTGCTCCCAAGAATCACTCACCTATATAGCCTCTTCAAAGGCTTATGATTCACTAGCGTCAGCTAGCAACAAAAGATATTGAGAAGGAGAATACCAATCTAGCACTATGGGCACCCTTGTGGATCTTCTTAATGTTAGTTGAGGTATAACCAGCTCTATCCCATCAACATTATTTTTTGGGTTTTTATGAGACTTTATTACAATATCATCCTCTATGATTTCCTACAACTCCACTACTTCAGGCTTTTATCCAACTTCATCATTCCTATATTTATACAAAGTACTCCTAATAAAATTCATGTCATAGTGTCCATATTTTCTACTTTTATCATCCCAAAATTGGTGCCCAAACTCAACTAAACCATATCTGATGAAAAACCATTTCACATCTTTAAGATTTAAGTTTATCTCTCTTGCGAGAGTCAACATATATGTAAGCTACATAACCAAAAGTTCTCAATATAAAAGATTTAAGTGTTTTCCCAACCATAGCTCTTTTTGAAATCTTGAAAACTGAAAGAACCAATGGTCCTCTATTTATCAAGTATACTATTTTACTAACTGCATTTGCCCAAAACATTTTTGGTAACCCTGCGTGAACCATCACGCTCTTCGCTTGTTTATTAAACAGTCGGTTCATCCTTTTAGATACCCCATTCTGACTGGATTTTTCAAGAACCGTCTTGGTTAATCTAATCTCATTGTCGACATAAAACTTCTTTTCTTGTCATATTTCCCTCTATTATCAGACCTCAATGATTTGATCTTTTTAGTAATATGATTCTCAAACTTAGGCTTCCATTTTTTTAAAATGGCAAATACATCAAATTTATTTTTCATAAAATAAATACCTTCCTATTATGTTCATCAATAAAGGTGACATAGTATCTCAAACCTTTAAGAGATGTAACGGTTGAAGGACTTTTTACATTTGTGTGTAGTAGCTCCAACTTCTTTGCCTTCAGACTTCTTTCCACCTTTGAAAAGCTAACTTTCTTCTACTTTTTGCATTCATAACTCTCACAAAAATCCAAATTAACATATTTGAAACCTAAAAGAGCTCACTTAAAATCTAGATTATTCATCCCTTTCTTGTTCATATTCCCAACTATATCATGTCATAGCCTTAAACTATCATCATTAGCTACAATGATTACGTTTGAACACCCCACAATAATGTATATTGTCCTTATTTTTGTCCTTTATGTTGAAACCTTAGTAGTTGATATGAACTTTTGGAACTCTCTCCAATACCTAGTACTATCTAGCTAATCCACTGAGCTCACAATTTTCTTCAAGTTTGGAATGTACGTAACATCCTAAAACTCTCACTCTCCCCTACATAAAGTCTTTATTAGCATGTACCGCTTCCCTAGAATTTCTAATGACCTATCATCAACAAAGTAAACCTTCCCAAAATTTTCAAATTAAATTCCAGACGAACTCTTTATATAGAGAAGAATGAAATAATGTTATAGAGTTTATAATCTAAGGCTCATTGGGGCTGTCAAATCTTAGAACCAAAGCATCGTCGATTTCCTCTACTTAATTCACGTAATCATTGCCTTTTTCTTTTGATTATTTTTCTTCTTTGGCTTTAGAAAATCCATTTTGATATGACCTTTATCACCATATTTTTAGTAGGGAGCATTGCTTATACTTTTTTACTTTCCCTTTCCTTTAGATTCTGATATGTCATGTTTATTTTGACCCTGTTACTTATTCCTTCGCCTTCCTCTAGTGTTCAAGACATTCCAAGAGGATTATACTAATTTCCTCCTATGAACACTCCTATTGAGAATTGTATCCCGAAAATCAATTAGTTTTAATTTTCCTTGACCATAGGAATTACTAATTGTAGAAATAAAAGTTTCCCAAGTGTTAGGTAAATAAATTTTTTTGTCCAAATTAATCTTAACATAACTTAGTTGATTGATAATCATATTAAATTCAATATTATCAACCATATTACTACTATAAACCATCTCCATATTACAAATACCTTCTTGATCGCCAGAATCTTCTTGTATGTGTTTACTAAGGCCTTTAATAATCTTGTGGTGGCCTTTTAGTTCTTGATGTTAAACACTACATTTTTGGCCAACAAAAATCAAATGACACCTAACTCTTGCTTGTCCAGTATATCCTTCTTCGCATTCACTATAGAATCTGGATTCTTCTCACTGAGAGGGAGGTGTAGACTTTTCTGATATTAATAATCTTTAATCTACATCTTCCAAAACCCAAAATCCTTCCCATTGAACTTCTCAATTTTCACTTTCCTATCCTCCATTGTTGTAAATTTTATGTTTTCCCAACCTGACTCTAACACTAGTTGTTAGGATCGACAATCACAAATATATAACAATAAATTTGTTGGAAAAAAATTAAATGACAGTTTTTTTATGTTGTTCAGCAATGTAACAACATCTATATTGGCATTAGAAATTTTATTCTCTCTTCTCTTATAGTGTACAATAATAAAATATAAGGGCTCCTTATTTACTAAAAACCTATAATACAATATGGAAACATAAACCTACCTAAACTACAATAGAATATGGAAACAAAATCATACCCAAACTAGGATAATAATTAACTTGCTTTATCTCTTATTATTTCAAACTAGAAATAAAATTCAGTCCGTTACTAGTAAGGGCAATACATGTCCATCATAAGTTGCATCCTGCTCCAAATAACTCTGGAATATACACATTAAAAAATGATTAATGGATTTAGAGCCAAACTGTATAAAAATCAGAGCTAATTATTAACATCATAAAGCCTATCTTTGGTCCTTAATTTGTATCTTGTAGCTAACCAAGTGACAAAGATGCTTTAGGCATCCAATAATCTTTCCACACAATATCAAACCAATCAATTCTAGGTTGCTTTTGCCTGATGGCAAAAAGACAAGATTGATTACTAAACTCCCTACCTCCATCTGGAAAACAATGTAGGCTATCATATTTGAAAGAATTAGGAGACTAATAAAAAAGGTAAAATCTGATCCTATCACTACCCTTGAAGCCAATGTCCCACTTTTTTTGATGAATAATATCCTTAACCCTAGCTTGAGTAGGAATTCTAGCAATCTATATCAATATGTCCTCCCTTAGGACTAAAGGGCTATGAGTAGCCTAGTTGTTAAACCAAAACTAGGAAGTTTGCCTATCCCCTATATGAATTTTGATAAAGGATATACAGTATGTCTCTTCCTAAGTATTTGAATGAAAAAATAAGAGAACTCTTTCTTTTCCACTATTTGCTAGAAATCAGAAGTCTTGAGAAAAAAATTCATTGGTTTACTTAGACCATAAAAACCCCTTATCAATACAAAATATCCAAATTCTTGTAGCTACAAGCATTATTTGATTCATCTGTATAGAAATTGGTCCCAATCCATATCCTATTTAATCTTAGCACACTTAGAATTATCAACACTCCCAATCCATAAGAAATTCTTAATGGATTTTTTAGCTTATAGTTAATATTTCTAGGAAGGAATAAATTTAAACTCCAATGTGTATGAAAGCTTCTCATAACTAAAAAGATAAGAAGGAGTCTTCTTGCATAAAAAGACTAAAAGGTTGAAGATTTTAATACTTTTTTTCTATAAGATATCAACTAACTGAAAGATTGATATTAGATAACTGATAGCGCATTTACAAATGGATATAATGGATGAATTTTAGGTTTAGGACATTAACAAAAAATTTTGAAAATGATGTGTTTATTAAGAGGATATCAATTACCTAAAGGGTTTGGATCAACTAACTAATGATGCTTCTCAAAATTCGATAGAATGGGAGTCTGTAAGTGTTAGGTGCTCAACTAGCAATTCAAGTAACTAATACTCTAATTAAATGGACATTAGCTAATTAAAGGTAGTAATTTTCTAACTGAATATGTTAGAAACTATAAATTATAATGACTATTTTATGTGTCTAACAATTATTTGAAGTATTTTTGAGTATAAATAGATCAAATATAAGTGTAGGAAGAATTTTCCATAACAAGAAGTCTTAGAAGCTATTTAGGAAGTTGTATTACATTCATATATTTGTGAACATGATATGAGCGTTTATTATATTATGTAATCATTAAAGGAAGACGTTTAAACGATTCACTACCAAAAAGAAGATATGTAAGGATTCCTTACATTTGAAAGAAGATAAATGTACGACATGATCCTCTTTATCCATTAAAAGAAGAGATATAGTGAAATTTCTAAATAGAGCTTAAGGATTAGAGATAAGTTAGAGGCTGTTTAGCTAAACCATTACACATCATTTTTCCCTCTCTTTCCTTTACTTTTTTTCATTATTTTTTTGATTATTCTATGAATTCTTAATATAGATTTTCCATAACCATTAATTAGTATAGGAAAATCATTCATTAATTTTTAAAATAAAATAAAACTGCGCACACGTAATCTCCATACCCTCTTTTGTCTTATAAGGACCAATAAAGGTCAAGATGTGTCCTTTTAAGTTGAAACTAAAATTTCTCTTATATTTTAAAAACAGTATGCAACATTCCCTAAATGTGATATGTTTATGTAACTTTAAGCACTTAGAATATTGAAATAGACAAGATAAAGAACTACAAGAAAATTACATCAATTTAGTACATGAGAAATGGTTTCTTGATTCTTTTTCACTTGACTTATATTTCAGTTATATCATTTTAGAGCTCTTGAAGTTGACTTAAATGCTAACTTAATTTTAAATGGATGCTCTATTCTAATTAATTAGCTTTTTATACCATATCTTAGCTCAATTGGTTTCATGACTTCTTTTTTCTACTAATTTTTAAATAATCTTGTATTGTATTTTTATGACATCAAAAATAAAGTAATAATAACAATATGTTTTGTTATCAATAATATATAAATTTAAATCTTTCTTATTTCAATTAACATTTTCTCACTCTCTCCTTTTCTTTTACTTTTTATGAATTATTATTTCATTTTTCATAAATTTACTTACATACATATACAAATCATAGTTTAATGTTAGTTATGACTATGAATGTATTATGAATAACATTTTTAAGTGAACATTGTTATTTCACTCTCTTTATAACTAAGTTATTATATAATGTATAGTTAAATACATAATAAAAGTGTAGGATAAATTAACTCTTATATTTTTTCATGTATAGTGATTGAATTTTTTCCTTCCTTCTATAGTAAATTCTTCTTTACAGTGACTATATCAAGCTTTACTTTCTAGTTATCAAGCTTTCCTTTGATGTTTAGTTCCCTAGTAGTTCTGTTTGGATTAGCCTTCTATGGCTCCCTCCTTTTGTTAATATCCTTCTTTCTAGCTCTCCAAGTGCTTCTTTAGTTCCCTCACCTTTCTAGTTGTGCTTCTCAAGCTTATCTTAGATAGCTCAACTTTTCCAAAATTTATACCTAGTACTCCTAGTCTCTTCATTGGTGTTCCAATGTAGCTCTACTTTCTACTCCCATTAGTGGAGTGGTTCTTGCTTTTTTCTCCTTATTATTTAAGAAAATATTTTTTAAAAGTTTTTAATTTCATGCTTACTCTTTTTCCTCTTTTAACATCTTATCCTCCTCATTGTTATTTCCCAACCAAACTGAGTTACTTCGCTCGTCTAACTTGCCTTCCTTAACCCTTCATCTTTAACTAACCTTATTCGATCTTTGTCTCCTCCTGCTAACATTTAGCATTTAATAAGATTCCTTCAAGTTTTTCAATAGAAAAGTTTCTTCCTTTGACTTCTCAACCAATCATCAAGCCTCCCAACCAAGCTCCTTTAACATTAACTCAATCTCTTTAGTAACCTCAAAATTCTTATACCTTTACTCCACCTATTATCATCTTAAGTTAATAATTTTTATTCCTTTTAAAAGCTTCAGTTTGTTACTCCATCACTAGTTAAAGGAAGTTACATTGTTGCTCCACTTATGGAAATACCCTAAGAGGGTGTATATAAATAGGAATCTTGATTAGTTGGATTTTTTTAAAAAGAATCTGACTTTCCCTCTAAAGCATTTATAAGACCTACAAACTAAAAAAGTGAGTTTGATGGAGGTATTGATGAATGAAGAGAACTTATTCCTCTTTAAGTTTTACTTAAAGTCAAATTCTTAGAGAATCATTGAAGTTGGTCATTAGCATATCTCTAATGTGCGTATCTTTTTTCGATATTGGAAACATGGCTTCCAATTGGAAAAAAAAAAAGTAAAAACAAGTTTCTTTTGGGCTCAATATACAAAATTTCCCTTTAGGTTATTTTTTAACTACAGGATTGATTCATTTAGTGAGCTATATTGACAAGCCAATCTATACAATTGAAGCCACATCTGTAATAAAGAAAATATGTTATGCCATATTATATGTGATTATAGACCTAAATAAAGATCTAATAGAGTATATCCTACTAATAAAGCTTAGATATAATGATTTAATGTTTGAAAATATGGTTAGAATCCCAAATCAATGGAGACCATTCCTAAGGTGAAACAATATAGGCTATTAGGTAGGACCTTTCATAGAGGAGATTAATATAAGATTATAGGATTGGAAAGACTAGATTATTACAAGGTTATTGAAGGAAGGACAAAGAATGAGGATTTGCAAAAGCTACAAAAGAAAAATGCATTAATAATTATGTTAAAAGAAAAGGAGAAAAAGGAATATATAAAGGACTAGGAGTTATATAATCATACTTTTAGTAAGAATGATCCCTAGAACTTTAATATGGTGGCTAATATTTCCTTATTAAAGGAAATTGAAGTTAATGAGATCCCTTACCTATTTAGTAAGAACCTTTCAGTCAACTCCCTATTTATTCTAATAAAACTTCTCCCCTAGGTTTGTATCAATTAGATTAAAAAGAGTCTAAGGTTATACGAAATGAGTTCAAAGTGGCAAGTAAGAGGCAATCAAGTAAGAGGACTAAAGAAAAAAGTTCTAAACCTCAAAACCTATCTTAATGACAATCCTTTATTGGAATGTTAAGGAGCTTAAAAAACCTAAGAAACACCAAGTACTGTGGGATTAACTTATTGCAATAAAACTTGTACTAATAGGACTATTGAAGGCAAAGCTGAATGTTAAAAAGTATAAAAAGGCTTTAGTTTCTAAAGAGTCTTTGGTAAATTATTACTAATCATTAGGCTCACTGCTACAAGAGAATAGTTATTACCCATAGTTTAGATAAAGTTAAAGTTTCTAACTCCCTAATAATAAATTAGATGAATCATTTCTCAATTAATTTGATTTAGGTGAATAATAGGATCTGAGTAACTTTTATGCATTTAATCATTCCTTTCAAAGATGCCTTTTCTAGGACAAGTTAAAGATGATACATTCTTCATTTGATACCTCCTAGAATACTAGGGGATTTTAATAGTATCATCTTACATTCAAAAGCTAAAAGTAATATTTTCTTAAAGAAATTCATTGAGGACTTTAGAAATCATGCAAATCACTTTAAATTCATTAATTTGAAGATAGAAGGGAAAGTTTTCACCTGAAATAATAAGCAAAGTGGTTCTTAATTAATACAGAAGAAGCTAGATAGAGCTTTGCTTTATGAATACTAACTAAATCAATTCCTATATGTCAAGGAAAATTTTAGCATCCCCATTTTTATAATCATACCCCTATTTTCATCCAAAACTTATTGACAAACCACCAAAGAGTAACTCCTTTTTCTTTAATAACTACCTAGCAGGAGTAAATGGTTTTTAAAAAGAAATGATCAAAGGGCTACCATAATAATTTATAGGATATAAATGTCATATATGTATGAGGATGCTATATAGAGTAAAAAAGGAATTCAAAGACCTGAATTACAAAAGGTTTAGTAATAAGTAAAAAGTTATGATGAAAACTAAAGCAAAATTTATTTGGATTCAAGATGAGTTCCTTAGGTAACCCTAATAAACAAAAAAAGACATCTAACAAATCATATTCAAGTGTTGGAGGTATATAAATCATTATTAAAGTGAAAAATCAAGAAGTTAATAGCATAAAAATGGAGATAGGAAGTTCAGTTTATTATAAGTCCATTCTTTCCAATAGAAATAACAATAAACTTTGTTCCCTACTAAAGGAAAATCGAAAATTAGTATAGACTCAAAAGGGGATAATGTAAGCTGCTTATGATTAATTTAGGGACACAATCAATTCCTAAGCTAACGTTTGTTCATATATGTAGGTCTTAAAATCATTTATCTCTGAGCAAATCATAGGTGAAGAAGTTGTAACACTCATTAATGAAATAGGTGCGGAAAAGGTTGTGTTTAAGCTAAATCTTGACAAAACTCTAGGATTTAACGACTTAAATTCCTTTTTCTTTCAAAAATATTAGAATCTAATTAAGATTAAGGGATAAAATCTAACTTGAAATTTTTTAGGAATGGGAAGATGCTGAGGGAGTTAAACAAAACTTTTACCTCCTTAATCCATAAAATTTCAACTCCTTCTCTAAAGGATTTAGACTTATTTCTTACGATAATACTATGTATAAAATCATTGGAAAGCTACTATTTTTAAGGCTAAAGGAAGATTTAAATCCTTACTTCAACCATTCTCAGGGTGCTTTTATCTAAAGGAGGAAACTAGGTGATAATATACTATTAACTCAACAACTTTTTAAGAATTACAACAAAAGACATTCTGTTAAAAATTGTGCTATTATGATTGATTTTTATAAGACTATTAATTAAATCAACTGGGACTTCATCTTGTATATCTAAGAAGCTTTTGGTCTTCTTTCAAAATTTAAACATTATATTGAACAATGCATCTCTACAACTTCATTTTACCTCTCGATTAATGGTAAGCTAACTATCATTATTAGAGGTGGTAAAGGATTGAAGCTAGGTGATCCAATATCATATTATTTATTCATCTTATACATGGAGACATTAATTTGGCTAATTGATCATTCTATAAGGAAAAAGGCAAAATTTAAGTTACATCATAAATGTAGAAAACTAATAATTTTTAGTTTAGCTTTCTCAATAGAGTTATTTCTCTTATTTGGAGTTGACGAAAAATCTTTAAGCACCTTAATGATTGCTTTCATACTTCTAAAAAGCTCTATGGGCTCTCTATAATTAATATACGAGATACTTGATGGTATTAGTTGGTGCCAATGATTTTGTAATATGGCTAGCCAACTTGATAGAGGTATAGTTAAAGGACCCTTTTTTTACATAACTCAATTTACCTATAATAACCAAGAGACCAAACTTTAAGGATTGTTTACCATTAATTGAAAGCATCCATAGAATAACTGGTAATTGATATAACAGATGTTTGTCATTTCCTAAAAGTGTTCAACTAATCAACTCTGTCCTTAATATCATACACATCTACTAATACTCTCATATATTTTTCTTAAAAATCTAATCAAAACAATAAAAAAGGTTGAGATGCTTTTTATTATCTAGGGACTAAAATCAATTGCTAAGGTCAAATGGTCAGAACTAGTTATGCCAAATGAGGAAGGAGGAATTAGTATAATTTCCATCATAATTATCAACAAAGTTCTAATGTCAAAGAGGATATGGACACTTTTAACTAAGAAAAAGACCTTACGGGGAAGCAGATTCACACTCAATATTCAAAAGGTGAGAGCTTTTGAAAAATCAATCAAAAAATATATATTCATGGACAATGATGCAAATTCTAAATATAAGGGAGCATTTATACAAAGAGTTAAGATGCAAAATAGGAAATGGTAGCAACTCATAGTTTTGGTATGAATTGGGGTTGATATCTAACTTGAAAAACTACTTATCAAAGAATGTAAAAGTCATAGAAGTGATAAAAGATAATGGCGATATTATAATATCAATAAACAATCAATCATCATAGCCAGTGTTCCTGAATATAGCCCAAATGTAAGCAAAGAAAAAACTCATTTGGCTTGCTCACAAATAAATCATGTAAGGAACACTTTAAGAACTAAACATAGAGAATAAATTGGTTCATAATAGTTTAGTTCAACCAAGCTCTGTCCAAAGTTCCCTTCATCTTATAGCATATGGTGAGGAAGAGGCTATCAATATTAGATAAGATGAGAGGAAAAAATATCTCACAATGTTGTAAGTTGTGTAAAAAATAACATGAAATACTAAATACTTATTCTTTAAATGTATTTTTATTTCAGGCATATAGGGTTTTGTAAACTTAATGATACCTGGTGTGGAAAAACTAACATTATAGAATGGCTTTATCATGATCAAAATATGATTAAGGGTAATTTTTGGCATTAAAATTTGGAAGCACCATATATGTTATTTGGAAGAAAATAAATCAAAGCATATTTCAAGACTTTATGAGCTTACCAACTGAATAAGGTAATAGCTAATAGTTTATAATATTCATTTGTTCTATAATAGGTAAATAGCTTAATCATGGGAAATAATGAATTTGCGTGACTAAATTTGAGTAGCTACAAAATTTTTAAAGAACTAAGTCATAACTAGACGCTAGATTGAGGATCTAAAAATGTGAAATAAGTTCATAATATTCAACCAAAGGCTGATTGTTTTGGCTCTACTTATCTATAGTCCTTGGATTTAATCATACTTAGTTATAGTTGACTTCTAATAGTTTTTGAACTTTACTTGTGAAGAACCTGTTTGAATTATTAATTCATACCTTTTACAAAAGGTATAGGACAAATGTATGACAAGGGGCATATACTACAATTGTTTGAGACTATGAGCTCATTTGCCACTTACGCTATCAATTTGTTAACTCGATGTGCCATAATCTTGTTGATTCAGTCTCTATGTTCTTGCTAGGACATGATATATTCTTTATTAAAAAGTATATACACTATAACAAAAAGGACCTTTGACTACATTTTTTGGTGACAAAAATTTAAAATCATAGCTATGTAAGCTTTTGGCAACGATTTTCATAATCATCACCAAAAGGTCACCCTTTGGCGACGATTTTTAAATCATCAATCACTATTTTGAAAATCATAGTGAATGCGTGACTTTTGGTTTCAATTTTTGAAAATCATCTTCAAGTGCTTAATAACAAAATAACTCTTTTATTTATAATTATGAATTCACTAACTTTGACTTGATCAATTTGTGATTGAACATCATATTAAGAAAAATAAAATTTAATGTTATTGACAATGATTTGAGGACATTGCCACCTCATCTATTTTCACTTGAAGATTCGAAGAAGCTTTACACAACATATAGTATACACAATCAGACGTTCATCTAATAACTTCGTATCAAAAAATGATAAACAAATAATAAAGAAAGAGAGCTAATCTGGATGATACTAAAAACCTTGAAGAAAAAGATCGGCCACTAAAGGATAGCAGTGATTAAAATTTGATGAGGAGATTTGTTGTGCATTGATTTATTCTTCATCAAGGAGAATTCTACCACATTACTCCTATCAGAACTTATTTCTACCATCAAAAACTATCTACCACGTCGAAACTTCGTGATGAATTTATGTTAACAGTTTTATTCTAAAAAGTCAATAAAAACAAAAACTAGTCATAGATATAATTAATATAGAAGCAAAGTGTAAAACTTAATAAGGAAGTGAAAATTTATATAAAGTTATATGAAATTAATAAAATATTTATAGAAGAAGCAAAGATCATCCGAAATTAATTCTTTAACCATCTAAAAATACCCTGCATAAGCACTTCTATGTTTTCCACTCACCATTAAAGATAAATAAAACCTAAAGCACATGCTACAAATTAATAAGTGATCTAACATCTTTAAGAATAAAAGACTTCTTTTTTAAATGTTCTTTTCACATTTGACACACTTATAAGATTATTAATGTACATCAATAAGTCAATATAATTGGTTGAATTTTAGTTTATAACCTATTGACGTAAGAAAAGAAAGTTTGCATTAAACAAAATATCAGTAATTTTATAAATTGTCTATTCCAAACATAAGTCACAACCCACAAATTTGTTCCAACATTCTAACAATGTTAATTTTGTGATCTATTAATTGAGAAAAATTCATATGATAAGGTTAATGTTAACTATGAATGTACTATATTTAGGGGATGCAGAATTAATTGTGCTTTCATCTAAAGCCACTATTCTGATAAAAAAGAGGTTAATTACGTAGGAGTTGGATCCCACGATCCTCTTATCAAATACGGAGAGAGCTACTGTCATGAAATTCAAAATGGAAGGAAGTAAAGAAATAGGAAGGGTAATTATAGGCAATTAATAAGATATAGAAATCACACAGAAAACACATTCAAGAAATCCAAGCAGACGAACATACTTACCTGAAGAGTTTAATGAAGACTAAGGATCAAAGTTGTCTTTCCAAAATAAGACCCTATGATCTCTAACTATTAGTTAGAGATCTGGATTAAGCAAGAAGACACTGAGTTAGTACAAAAGAATCAAGTAATTTCATACCTCGAGGTTAGCTTTCACCTAGGAGATGGGAGTGATTTGTGACTCCTCCAAAATAAAGCTAATGACTAGCTATTGGAGAACAAGGACCAAAGGTAAAAAGAAAAAGAAAAGGTGAGAAGCAAGAGGGAGAAATTCATATCTGGCAACTTGACCAGCTTGGAGAAGAAGATCGCCTTCAATAGTTCAACTCTAATTAGGAAGCATTTAGAGATCTTTCGGTTTCGGTTCGGGAGAATTTATTTACCTTATCTTTCGGTTTCGGTTCGGGAGAATTTATTTACCTTATTTATAAAATGCCATTGTAGATAGATTACCTTGTCTGCTGCTTACAAAAATGTTATCATTTTTTTACTTTATTAGTAGTTTGCTTGTTATAAGAGAGGTAGAAGTGGTTTCATTTCAATGTACTTATTATAGGAGCGATGTTTTTCTCTCTAGAGATTGTTCTATACATGCATAAATCATTATATTAATTACAATCATTGTCTCTACATTCATATATAATTATATTAATTACCATATATAATTATATTAATTACAATATAGTAAAAAATGAAAATTAATAATAAAAATTAATATCATATTCATAAAAGCAAATTAAATACTATTGATAACGATTCTAAGTGTAAATATAAATTTAGCTAGCAACAACGTTATTTCAAAAATTATTAAAACTTTAAACACAAAATTAATTAATATTACATATATTTATAGTTTTATTTTTCCTTTTTACAATACATGATTTGATAATTTAATATGGTGTCACAAAATTTATTTACTATATATAAATTCTATACTATTTTATTGAATTTCTATGTTACATAAAATTTGTTATATATATATATATATATATATGAAAATATTTGGCAACGAATAACAAAAATCATCGCCAAAGCCCTAAATTTGGCGACGATTTTAACTTTTGGCGAAGTTTCTCTGAATTTGTCGCTAATGGTCTACATTTGACTATATTTTTTTGAATCGTCGCTAAATGTTTTCTATATTTCTTTCAAATTAATCAAAAACAAAATCATTTGTTTTACATCGAACAACATAGTTTTTTATTTATTATTAACATAAAAATGAAGCTTTTCCTCTTTGTTGTATTGTCGAATTTTCTCAGCCTTTTCCATTGAATAAGTGTCATATGTGGTCGTATTCAATTTATTGTGGTCATCTTTGGTTTTTTGTGGTCATCTTCAGTTGTCCTTCGGTCCAAATAAGTCGTCTAATAGGTACTATTTTTTGTTATAATTTCAAGATACTTGCAGTGTATGGGTTTTTATTTGTGTTTCGAAGATGATGAATTGTGTTCCTGTTTTGGATGTTTGTGGGTTAACAGTTTTCTACCACTTACATGCTTGTTTGAGAAAAGCGTACCAACTGTTTGATGAAAGGTCTATTAATCCTATGTTTGTTTGAATTGTTAGTTCTTGATGAAAGGAATACATTGCTCTTTTGCAAACTTAGTTTAATATTTAATGGTCTACTACATACGAACTAGAATGTAGATATTATTATGCATAAAATGAGTCAAATAAATTGGTAGAATTTTGTAAAATTTTTAAATTGACATGGGTTGGGTATTAACTATATATTTATGAGATTTCTTTGTTGCATCCTCTACTACTTTTCAATGATCTTTGTATGTTTCCTTTTTTCAATAATATGATCTAAATATTTTCTAATTAGTATAATAATTATTAAGGGGTTATTTCCTTGCTTTAATAATCTAGCATTTCCCTTTTATATTTTTTAAAAACATAAAGTTAGTAATTGGATTTAGAAATGTAGTTGTTGGTTTATTTATGTTTCAATTCAATTTTATTAATGTTGATTAATTTCATTATTTTTCAATGATCTATGTATGTTCCTTATCATATAAAGATAATTTATTGAGCATTAATTGATAAGATCTCATGCCTAACCTAACAAGTTTTAATGGAAGCCTAAAACCAACTATGACACTCAAAATTGTCCCCTTTACTTAGTTTGGTCGATTAGAAAGTTTAAAAACTTATAAATTCGTTTTAGGTAAGCTTTCATATAGTTTAGAATATACAAATTTATCAGAACTCAAGCATCAATATTACAAATATCTATTAGCATGCAAATATCTAATGCTAGCTAAAAAAGTTAAAGCCTTAGAATTTTGTTAATGACTTAGAAAGAACAAAAAAAGTATATACCCTAAAGTCAACAAATGTAACTTTGTATTGATAATTTTTCTCATTTCCAATGAGATATCTAACTAATACCTACTTTTTTTCTTATGGTATAACAAAAGGCAAGAACTATAATTGCAGTGTTTCAAATTTCAATTAAAGAAAGATAAATACACTTTATTCTAAGTCAGAATTTGTCTAAAAAGGTCTTCATCATTGACTCTATATGATTCTTATAGTGATTTTGAGAAAATATCATGCTTCTTTGTTTATCATAGGGAATAGAATTATAATGAGCATATTTATATCAGTTTTTATAATAAAGAGGAATATATGAATGATAAGATATTGAATACTCTTTTAATTTAATCTTCCACCAAAGTTGTGCCTATTTTTGTCTTATGAAAAATATTTTATAGGTTTAGAATGTGAACTATATATAAAAGTATTGAAATTCTTTTTACCTTTAGACCTAGAAGATGAATTGTGAGTATTGAAGTTTTCAAGTCTAGAATTTAATGTCATATGTAGATTGTTGTTGACAAAAAGTAATGATTCATCATGATAAACATAATTTTCCTTTATAGAAAAAATTTATTGACGTTGTATGGGGTAAGTTTATAAGTGATCATGTAACATCCCATTACCTTTGGGAGGTTAGAATAGTAAAAATGAGTGATTAATGAGAGCTTAGAAATACATTTTTCAGGCTCATGCATAAAATGGCATACACATACACTTGAATAGTGAATTTTTCTGCACATGAAAATAATTATTCATGCCTTCATGAATAATTCCGAGTATATTTGGACTAAGTTGTGATTTTTGGGAAAATTGTGAATTTGAAATTTATTTATATTGAAAATTTTATTAACTAGTGGAATTATTATATTTGTGAATTTTGGTGAATTTAGGATTTATTTTGGAATTTATAGAGTATTATGGAAAAT
>JAOQMS010000009.1:13049886-13060392 GCA_027563885.1 Erythroxylum longipes
TTTTATGTTTATGGTTTAAAAAAAACATATTTATACCGATTTTTAATTGTTAAGTGATGTGGCACACCACCCTCGCGAGGCACGGATTCGGATATCACTATCGATATCAGGTTCGGATTCAGCGGGAGTGGGATGTTACAGAAAAAACTAATATTTTGTTGATTTATTAACAAAAATGGCATATACCATTTCCAATTTGAAGAACTTTATAATAAACACTCAAGAACTCTCTCCTCGATGCTCTCAGCAAGAACTTTCTCCCAAAGATCTTAACTTTTTCTTATAGAAGACTAAATGTACTCATTGTTTTAAAATGAACTACAAATAATACCTTTATATAAGCTTACAAAAACTTAGGGACTATCTAAGCTAACCTGTATACTTTCTCCACTAACCCACTAAGTTAGAGTGAGTTGTCGCTTCTTCCACTTATACCCTTGTGAACATTAACTTTCTATGCAGATGAGGAATATGATTTAGATTGCCACATCATTTAACCGCCATTACAAGAAATACACAAAATCCGCGACATTTTATTGATAAAACATCGCAGATTGTGAACGTCACGAAAAGTTCAAATTTTTTGCGATGTTTTATAAAAACGTCGCGAATTTGTAATACTTTTTGCGATATTTTTTCAATAAAATATCGTGAAATAAAAACCGCAATGTTTAATTGAATAAAATGTCGCTGAAACATTAAACAACATATGACGTTAACACACGACGTTTTCTAAATTCCTTCATCTTATTTTCTCTCTAATAACTTGTAAGAAAGAAAGAAAGCATCAAACACACGACGTGTTCTTAGCTTTTCTCTGCCTTAAAGGTACCCTTCCCTATTCTTGTTTCAGTTAATTCCCCCCAACCACTTTCAAGATTTGGAGGTAACATCTTAAAGCACAACAGAACAAATTCACTACGGACATGTCTCGAGTTTTTGTTAGAAATTTCAAATTACATATCTACCAGGCCTCACGCCGATGATGTCCCTCCTCCTAGCTCCATTTGTATTTTTTTGGTCTCTTAGAAAGTATTAAATTGTTTTAAACCCTAATTTATGTCCTCTTTTTCTCTTGCCTCCTCTTTTTTCTTGCAATGGCTTCTACGTACATCAAGCTACTACAGCCTTAGGAAAGCGCCTCCATGGTGGCAGCTCGAGAACGGATAACCAATCCGTATGAAGACGGGGAGGTTTTGGAAGGTTTCGCAAGAGGCTGTTTCGAAGGAGCACTCAGACAACTCCTTATGATTGCCCTCAGGCTGCAATTCAAAACCCTAGTCTTGCCAGTGGTTTTTGAACAATCTTTCCCACGAAAGCTTACTGATTGAGGTGCTTGTGCTTTTTGAACAATCTTTCCTTGACTCCTTAGGAGTTTGGCAAAAACAGAGAATCCTAATTTTCCCAAATTACAGCAAATCACACTCTCTTTATCTTTAGGTCTTTTTTCTCTCACTTCTCTCATCTACTGTCCATCTAACTTTGTTTATTTATTTATTTAGTTCTCTCTTGCAATTTTTATTACTAAATGACATTTGCTTTCCTTTCTTGTTGCTTTGAGATTTCTACGTTTTTGATTTGTCTACCTTGCTGTTTCTTCTAGTTGATTTTAAGGAAGCTAACTGATTTGAGTGCTGAATATTGCTTTGTGTTTAATTTTGTTTGGATTTGTTTCTCAGCGAGATTTATGATGTTTTTTAATTGTTTTTGATCCTTTGCTGCAAATATTATCTTGTGATTGCTTGTCTTGTTTCTCGTGAAAAGCTAGTTCGGGTTTGTAATAAAAAAATGCAGATATGTTGTCCTGTTTATCAATTAGAATTCAGAGTTATTCTTAAACTATCCCCGACAACAACTCCATGACAGTTATCTTCTAACACAGACGATGGTACATTCAGAGTCTGAGGTCGCAATTCTTTCCCTCCATTTCAATAACGGAATTCTCTTCGCTCTCTGGACGTTTCATATTTTCATATTTCACTCTTCACTCAACTGATAATATGAATAACAGCATCAGTAACAGAGCCTGTTGAGCTATGGAGCATGAATTGCCAATCGGGAGGGAGCACTATGATTGATGTATGGGGTCAAATTGTACATGATATCCTTAAAATAGGACACCCCACTCTTGTGAGCAGAAACACTGGACCCAACTTGAGGAAATGATGGAGATATGTAAGTGATGCAATATCAACATTGACGATGCCCTTCAACCTCTTCTCATTTTACTTTCCTGGAAAATAACATATGTTAGCGTTACAAAATAAAGGGCCATAGGGCCCCATGGTTATCATATTTTTTCTTCACACACTTTATATATATAGATAATAAAGTTGGATTTTCTATTCTTCAAATAAATAAATACACTTTAGCACCTATGGCCACGTTTTCCGGTGAAGATAGATCAAAACCAGAAATTATCGTCTTGCTTGACGAGAAGAACTGTATGAAGAGACTGTCTACATCTTTTGGAGAAATATAGCAAAACCATGTTGGGCAGCTACCACTTCACCGTGAACTCATCCACCACTGCACCCAAAGCCCACCTAAACCCCAGAATGTCCCTCAACCAAAACCCCGTTAAAACCCTTCTCTCAACCGTCACGGGACTTCTCTGGGGATCATCTCTTCCCCCAGGACTCCTAGTCTCATCCGTCCGTACGGCTTGGAACTCCAGTTGGCAGCTAATGATGTCGCAGCTCGCTCCCTCCGATCCTTCCGGCGGCTACTCCAGACCCGCTTCCAAATTCCGGCTTCCGACTTCCCAATTCTCGCCCGAATATACGTTGAACCTTCACCTCTACGTCGGGCTGCCGTGCCCTTGGGCCCACCGTGCCCTCATCGTCCGGGCACTCAAGGGCTTGGAAGATGTAATACCGGTCTCAATTGCGGCTCCGGGTCAAGATGGGTCTTGGGAATTTCGGAGCACCCGAAACGGCGACCCCGATATCCTTATTCCGGGTCAGGATAACGCCAACGGGTGCAGGACTCTGAAGGAGGTTTACCGACTGACAAGTGGCAGTTACAGTGGTCGAGCGACAGTGCCGATGCTATGGGACGTGAAGAGAAAAGAGGTGGTGTGTAATGAGAGCTATGATATTATCGAGTTTTTCAATTTGGGTTTAAACGAGTTGGCCCGTAACCCGGAACTGGATTTGGCGCCTAACTCGCTTAAAGGAAGGATTGAGGAGTGGAATCGACTGATTTATCCTAATATTAATAATGGGGTTTACAGGTAATGTTATGATACTTGTAAAGTTTGTCTTTTGTTGTTTTAATCGGTGAGAGTTGAGTTTAGGTGAGGTTATGGTGTTGCAGGTGTGGGTTTGCTCAAAGTCAAGAGGCGTATGATTGTGCAGTGAATGATTTGTTCAGTACATTGGATATGGTGGATACTCATTTAGCTAGTTCGAGGTATCTGTGTGGAGACACCATCACACTTGCGGATATTTGCTTGTTTACAACCTTAATTCGGTTTGATCTGGTGTACAATGTTCTATTCAAGTGCACCAAAAAAAAGCTGCTGGAGTACCCTAATCTCCACGGATATATGCGTGACATTTACCAGGTTTAAACAAGCTTGGTTACTTGGTTTTTGTTCATTTACACTTGAGATACTGCTGCAAAGTTGGAATGCTATTCATTCTCTGCAACTGAGTAGTTTTAATTTCTTCCTATTTTCCATGAGTTCCTACCTGGGCAGTTACCAACATTTGGCAACTATATTGGCCTTGAGTTTCTAATACTTTTTGATCTATTTTGTTAGATCGGACACCTTTTTTTTTTTGGGTGGCTGAGAGAGGAATTTCACTTCTTTAAAGTTATCTATACTTTCTTTCTTTTCTTTTTTTTCTGGTGTCACTACTTGAAGTATCTACATGTTTAATCCCTGGACAGATCCCAAAGGTTGCCGGAACTTGCAATCTTCCTGCAATTAAGGATGGTTACTATAAGATACTTTTTCCGCTAAATCCAGGCAGCATAAGTCCAGTGACACCTACCGGATGTGAGAA
The DNA here is from genome assembly GCA_027563885.1 of Erythroxylum longipes. Lineage (NCBI taxonomy): Eukaryota > Viridiplantae > Streptophyta > Magnoliopsida > Malpighiales > Erythroxylaceae > Erythroxylum > Erythroxylum longipes. The sequence continues at coordinate 13,053,900 of JAOQMS010000009.1, forward strand.
TGAAGTTCTTTCTAGTCCACATAACAGAGGGTTCTTGTCGTCTGTAGATAAAGACATGCAGGCTTATGCTTTTTAAATCTTCCCTATACAGACTTTTGATGTGTACCTAATCTCCGCAGATATTGTATAGTTCTGTATATTGTTGAAGTGTTTTGAAGATGTCATTGTATAATGATTTCAGTTTCTTGTAGTTTAATATATCCACCTTTTAAATGATTAATGATTCCAATGTTATTTCTGCCTTGTTTTGAATGTTTATTTTACATTAATGTATCTGCTGACAAATATAACATTAGAAAATCTAACAATTAGATAGAGAAATCAATGTTGATTCAGGACAACTTTCCAAAGAATCAAGCCACTTTGGAACAAAGCAGAACCATAGCGTTCTGTGTTTTTCATGGTGGTTTGTTTAAAAACTTGGCAGAACGAATTTGATTCATAACATTCTGCTTCTCTTTCTCTCTGTCGTCGGTTCTCTTCCTTGCTCCTCTTCCCAATGGCCCAGTAATAGATGAGTTTTTAATTGTCCAAGAATATGTTTTCTTTACACATCGATCAGCACAGGTGCGTCTCTGGTGGTTTCTCTGAAAGTAATAATGTCAGCTTTGTTGGTTTATGTCCCATAGTCAATCGTTATAATAATAGCTTAGTGACAAATTATTTAAAGACATTGTTTATTTTGTACATGTTTAGATGTATATGTTAAAGTCTATGATATGATTGTACATTACAAATGAAATTATAACGAGATTATAATTATGAGATTCATATTGTATTTATGTATTATTCCTAAATGTTTTTAGTTATTGTTCTATTAAGATTGAACATTAATAGAACGTAAAAAGATTAACACACGTTTTGTTTTTCCTTATAAAGGAATTAGTTGATCTCATAAGCTAAAGGATAAAGATACTTAAATAAACATGTTTGTGTTTGTTAGAAAACAAGTTCACTGAATGTACTCGACATGAGAAATCTATTTAGAGCATTACTTGTATGTCTATGGAATTTTTATTGTAATGCTTTGTATAAGTGATTCTTTAACTTTGAGTCACTAAAATTATCTTATACAGGGATAACTATTTTTTGATACTACTTATGCTTTATTTAATCATAGGTCGTTTAATTGTTGATTATTGGACATAGCAAGAATTATATGGAGATAGTTAAGCGATCAGGATATGATTCATCATCTTAAAGTAATTAGAGAGAATGCTTCGTTGTTTTAAATTAATATTGATTCGGGAAATCCTTTGCCAAAGTGGAATGACATTTTATAGAATTAAAGAGATATTAGTTTTTAGAAAATCATAGGTTGTGAAAAAGTTTTGTAATTTTTTCGCTGCAGTAGGGATTGGATCCCGGCCCGGTTTCCCAACAAGCTCGAATTATGCATTATAATGTTATTAACCTGGCAGTTCTTTCTTATTAGGATTATCGACTCTTTGCTTGGTGAAGTGCTTACAGTCACGGGCATAACTATACAGATAATCGAATGCCAGTCCACGCCAATAATAATGTTAGAATGTAATCATCCACTATGCTAGTTACTGGGCTGTGAGATTGTGGTAAAATCCTTCAGAAATGTTTTATGTAACGTGGTATATTCTCCAATTTACTGAAGGAAAATATGGAACTTCTTTCTTTGATAAATGAAAATATGGAACTGTTGAGAATGTTGACTGCAAACTTTGAGTTTTGTGTGTCATTCCAATTAATTAGGATTGACCTGTAGGTATCTAAGAAGTTACAAGGACATAGTGAAATCATTTGCACCAAGAATTGGTGTTGATGAGTTCAAGAAACTGTGACCTTATCAAACCAAGAATTGATCATTTTATGTAGCTTACTGATGAGTTCCATCCAATATTTTAGCTCATATGACCTGCTTTAAACTTCACTAGTTCCTACTATTGGCTTGGATTGAAATGCAGTTGATGATTTATCATTTATGATGTTCACATAAATCTTCCTTCTGTCGGCAACATACAGAGGGAGAGAACTTGCTCATGAAGATGTTGCATGTTACGGCAGAGTAAACGTATCTATTTCTGCTGCAGCCTGTCGTTGGAATTTGCATTGAAACGCACAAGCTTTATTCGGTGCCTGGAAAGTAAAGAGCACTAAGAGCAGGACCAAATAATATACATAAGAATTCATAATTTTGGGCTTTCCGCGACATCCACGAGCTCAGGTTGAGATAAAACGTTTTGAAATAAGTCCAAACCATAAATTCCGATCCGGCTTCTTGTTGTCCCTGTTTGATGAACTCCATGTTTGTTAGTACTTTTCCCAGGTAGTCGAATCCAAATATATGTTTTGGTCACTTTTTCGAGAAGATCTGAGACACCAAATGGATCAGTAGAGGAAGAAGAATCTACATATTATGCGTATCTGCAACAAGTTTGTTGGAAATTGCAGTAATATCACCAACAATCTTTTCATGGGTAACATTTGGTGGCTTGTCTATCATCTAGGTTCTTATTTTTTCTTGTAGGAAGATAAGAAAGCATTTTCTTTTTTGCTCTTATTATCTTGGCTTTTGGATAGAACATGACCATACTCATCAACAACTACTTTTAATATGTTCACTAAGTAAAAGTATTTCTTGGAACTTTAGTAAAGCCCTTGTTGTAAATGGATAAAAGAATAATTAACTAATATATTGTTAATTTTTTAGAAGATAATATAATTAAAATTAGTCCTATGTTGCATAGTAAACACATCAACTTCACCATCATCTTCATTGTTAGGCTTGGTGTATATGCTGGATGTATTCATTGTTGTGTATAAATTGGATATACTCTATTATTGTGCATATACTATTGCATATATACTATTAAATTCATCACATTTTTGTCATCTCTTATTGTGTATGTACCAGATGAGTATTATAGTGATTGTGTATTATTTGATTGTGTCATAGATTGCTTACATTTAATATTTGATTGGTGTAAGTATTTGGTAAGAATAATGGATAGTGGATCTTCCAAATCAATAGGAAGGACTCAATCAAAAGTAATATGATGAGCAAGTTTTTTGTCGAAGCATAACTTAAAATATTTCAATTGCTTATTGGACTAATGACAACCTTGTAAGAAGATCTTATGGATGTCTTAACTAAGAGGTAGGTAAGTTGTTAATAATAAAGTAATTGTTATTTAATAATAAATTATTCATGTTACCTTATGATTGTAAGAAGTGAGTTATAATTTTTTTTATATTGGTAGATGAAGACTTGGACAAAAAGGACAAATTTATTATAAATCAATTGAATACTAAGAATGAAAGGTCAAAATTAGAGAACAAGAAGTTAAAAAGAGAAGGTTAGTATGTAGAATGACGGTAAGTACATGGCAAAGATGCATAAGCCACACGGTGAATTAGTGGAAGTCAAAGTGATGCTAAAATATACGATTTGTGAAACAAGAAGAAAGGAAAGATTGTTATTTAAAGTTTGAAGTTGTTTTTGGAATCATATGTATCTATTGATGTTATATTTAACATTGCTATCATGTTGTAATGAGTTGTAAGTGAATAAATATATGTAACTAAGTAAAGGCTTCAATTGCCTCAAAGGCAGAAAAAATATAACATCTTTAAAAAGTAAAGATAAGTACATTCTTGAAAATACCAACGATACTCTTAGAAAATAAGGTCTAAAATATATTGAGGTCTAAAATATATAAATTTTCAAACTACAATTTCACAACATAATTGGAAGCATATCAAATTAGACTTGAGTTCAAGTCTAAATGCAATTGTTTTCTCCTCTTTACATCCCTCTTAGTACATAAGCAAGATGAAGTGATTCTATTCTCACCATTCCATTACAATTTTTTTATTTGAAAGTCAATTTTTGTCTAACAATTAGATTAAACAATTATAGATCTTTATGAGTTGCCTATCCTTATTATATAGATATTTTGCCTTTTACCATGTAAATGGCAATACCAATAAGGAATTAGAGTTTGTATAATTTGAAAAAGTATATAAAATTAATCACATATATTTATTATCTTTTATAATACTTAATTAAACTTGATAACTCATTAAAGTGTGCTCTATATCATCCAATCCTTTTACCTTTTCTTTTGCTCTTACATCTACCCCTCATTATACCTTTTTCTCTTCCTCTTACTATGGGTTCTTGATCTTTACTATTACCTTATCTAATGACTCCATGTGCATGTGCTATGTTAGTTGATATAGTTACGTTATCTGCGATACTTGGACTCATTGTTTTTGTTTTGCTAATGTTAGTGATGAATGATAAATATTTCATAAAACTAACCACTATTTAGATGATGGAAATAGTAAAGTCAATGTTAGTTATAACAAATATTATTATCTATCTTACATGTGAGAATTTTTGCATGACCTTTGGTTATACCTTTGTTGTTCATATTTAATAAAAGTCATTCTCTTTTCACATCTTTTTCATTCTCAATAGCAATTGACACACCATCAATAGCAATAGGCACACCGTTGTCATTCTCATTTAAAATTACAATGTGTTTATTTACTGTAGCTTTTATCATCCACATTATTCACTCTCACAACAAGCAATTCATCCTTTATATAACCACTTTCTTCTTTTTCACAATTTATTGGAATCATATTACCAACAATCCCATCATCCACATTATTTTCTTTTGATGCTTTTATTGCATTGTACTCATCTTTAGAATACTCTTTCATGATTTAAATTAATAGAAATCATATCATTTGTTTTTTGCCATCATCTTTAATTTCATGTAACCACTTTTTGATGTGAACTCATCTAGGATTAACTCCTTCGAGAACTTATGAACAAGTTTAAACAAACTCAAGAAAGCTTAAATAAGATATATAAAGAGATTCATTGACTATAATAAATTAAGAACAAAATTCATTAAGCAATTGAATTCCACAAAGAAAGTATCCTTTGATAAATTTGAAGTTCAATGAAGAAAAAAGAAAATAAGTACTCACAACTATAAATTAATAAATTAATAAATCAAAAGACCCACTAAAATTGAAAAGAAAAATCTCTTAAATACTAAAATATTAAGAGTTTTTGAGCAAATATGGCTTAGGATATGATTGCGTTCTATGTCATGTTTGTTATAAAACTTTCATTGTCAAAGATACACTTTGGGACAAACTTATGTTTGCGACTATAGATCTTTTTGTAACTTTTGTATAGATGGAAAAGGGCTTTGAAACACTTGTGTTAAATTTCATGTCTCACAACTTAGTTTTTAAAAATTTTATATGGGTTCATACATGGCTATATTATTTGTGTCTCATAACTTAGTTTTAAAAAAATGTGCTAGAGATTGTGCTCATGTATAAATCTTCTCTAATTATAGTTTGAAATAATTTAACCAATGGTTGGTCTTCCTATAAGTCCAATAAACCTTCTAAATAAGTTCTCAGTATTCCGTTTAAAGTGTGGTTAACATATATATCTTGAATTAGGCCAGTCAAAATCTCTTTAACCCTCTTACTCTTAGCTATTTTAACCCTTCTGCTAGGAATAAACAATGAATCCCTTGAAGCTTGGCTAAACACACAATGAATCCCTTGAAGCTTGGCTAAACACACTTGCATTAATCCCCCTCTCTTCAAAAGGATTCAACCTCAAATCATCACCTACATCAAAAGGAAAAAGATTAGTATCATTAAAAGTAATACTAACTTTATACTTACTTGGAAGTTCTAGTTTATAGGAATTATCATTTATCCTCTCAATGATTTAGAATGGACCATCTACTCTTAATTGAAACATTAGCCACTTATGTATTGGGAATTGTTCCATCCTTATATGCACCTAATTACCAAGTTCAAAGATACTTGTCTTCTACCTTTATTAGCTTTGGTTGCAGAATGTTCATTCTTTTTAATATATTCCTTTTTATTTTCATGAATTTATCTCATCATCTTTACCTTCTTTATTTCATGCAAACTAAATCTTTAATTAATAAGTAAAAATAATAAATCCAAAAAAAGTTAATATAATAAAGTCATAAACAATTTCGAGTGTCGAGTAATTAGTAGAGGAATGCTTACTTATACTATAAGCAAAATCAATAAATGATAAGCAATATTCTTAATTCTTTAAGTTCCTTTGAATGATAACACAAAGTAATGTATTTAAATTACTATTTACTAATCCAATTTAAACATCAATTTGAGGATGACTAGTAGAAGAAAATAATAACTTTATTCCAAATTTATCCTACAAAAATTCTTAAAGTTAAGGAACTTAGTATCCTTGTCACTCATTATGTTCTTAGGAACTCCATATAACTGTTTTTCTTTCTTAAAGAACAAACCAGCAATATTAGTTACATCATCAATTTTATTATAAGGAACAAAGTGTGCTATTTTAGAAAACCTACTGTAACACCCCCTCACCGTAGGGTATACACCGGGACGCCCGTAGGTCATTCCGATACATATCCTATGATAAGGGAGCGCTACGTGCAATCACTACAGTTACTCC
>JAOQMS010000009.1:13060492-13081194 GCA_027563885.1 Erythroxylum longipes
GATTTAGGAGTCTTATGATTTTGTACTCTAATATCAGTTTGATTTTGGCATAAGCTAAATTGTATTATGTTTCTGAAGGGTTTATACCCTCTTGTGTTGAACAATTATGTTATTTATAAAACTATGTTTTGTTCTGAATTTTTGTATCTGTTGTTGGCTTATAGTTTAGTTATTACTCACTAAGCTATATGCTTAGCACAGTGGATTTGCCCCGTGTAGGTTCTGAAAGAGGGAAGTAGGAACAAGGACAAGACAACCGCGATGGCCAAAGGAGTCTGATTTTTGTTTTGTTCATATGTATTTTGATATTTTTTTTATTTTGATGAATTGTAATAACCTTAGTTTAGACTGCTTTATGAAATTTTGATATGCGATGTATGTTTGTTGAGATTTTGGTAATGCATATATAAAGTGTTTTGTATGTTTCAAAATGCTTCATGTTCAATGTGTTCTGTGTGTATGTGGCACTCGCAATATCCTCCCAGGGGGTATTTGGGCGTTACATTTGATTTATCTGGATAGCCAATAAAATATCTAGACATTGTTCTTGAATCAATCTTTTTCTCATGTGGGTTAAAGATTCTTGCCTCCACTGGACAACCCTATATATGTATATGTCTCAAACTAGGTTTCCTACCAGTCCATAACTCGAAAGGAGTTTTTGGAACTGCTTTACTAGGAACTCTGTTCAAGATATACATTGCGATCTTTAAGGCTACACCCCACAATGAAATTGGTACAGAAGAGTAACTCATCATACTCCTAACCATTTCCATTAATATGTGATTACGCCTTTTAGCAACACCATTCTGCTTTGGCGTACCAGGCATTGTGTACCGAGCACAAATGCTACGCTTTTCAAGGAATTTGGAAAAAGAACCAGGATTTTATCCTGATTCATCATATCAACCATAATATTCATCGCCTCGATCTGACGTCACAATTTTAATCCTTTTATCTAATTGTCTCTTGAATTCTATAATGTACACTTCAAAGATGTCAATAGCTTGATACTTTTCATGAATTAAATAAACATAACCATAATGAGATAGATCATCTATAAAGGTGATAAAATATTTTTCTCCAGTAAAACATGAGACAGAGAGTGGTCCATAAATATTCGTATGAATTATCTCCAGAAGCTCATTACTTCTTGTGTCACCTTTCTTTGTATGTTTAGTTTGCTTTCTCTTTATGCAATCTACGCATATCTGAAAATCAGTGAAGTCAAGATTTTGTAAAATCCTGTCCTTCACTAATCTCTCAATTCTTTCCCTAGAGATATGCCCTAGTCTTCTGTGCCACAGAATTGAAGAATTTTCATTAATTAAGCCACGTTTTGAACCAACATTTGAATGCAGGGTCATCAAAGCTTGTGCAAATTCATGGTCCAAGGAAATTTTATATAAACCATCACATAAAATACCAGAACCAACTGTAACAGAATTTAACAACAAACTTAAATTTCCAGAGTTGAATAAAACAGAATATTTAGCAACATCTAATTTAGATAAAGAAACTAAATTCCTAGAAATTAAAGGTACATAAAAGGTATTAAGAGGATCCATTTGGTGACCAGTCTCTAAGAACAAGCGATAGGTGCCAATAGCTACCACTTCTACTTGGAGACAGTTTCCCATATAGAGGATCTTTTCACTTTCCTTCGGTTTCCTGGTTGTAAGGAATCCCTGCATGAAATTAGTCACATGAGTTGTGGCTCCTGAATCAATCCACTAAGTATTTGAAGGTACTTTAGCAAGATTGGGTTCATAACATACAAAAGAAAGATTTGTACCTCTCTTTTCGAACCAAGGCTTGCACTTGTTACAGTTCTTCTTCACATGTCCTTTCTTGCCACAAAAGTAGCAACTTACTATGAATTTTCCATCATGACTCTGGATACCTTCCCGAGGCCCACTTTTCTTTGATGGTAAGTTCTTTCTTTTTCTGAATTTTCCTTGCTTCTTAATGACTCTATGAGATACAGCAAGAGCAAGATTATATCCTTCTTGTCTTAATCTCACTTCCTCCTGAATGCATTTATTGGTAAGCTCATTTAAGTTCCACTGATTGCTGTTAGTATTATAGTGGATCTTGAATGGAGCAAACTGTGATGGATGTGAGTTACGAACAAACTATACCAAGAAGGACTCATCCATACTTATGCCTAGTGCCTTAAGCTTTACAGCCTTTTCAGTCATGTTCAAAATATGTTGCTGAATACCTTTCTGACCATCATATTTCATGGTGGTTAATTCAACCATCAATGTGACTGCAAGGGATGAAGCGCTCCTCAATAGATTTCATAAATTCTGAGGCTAACTCGGTTTGAGGGAGATAGGTTTTGATATTATTGGCAATGGTCATTCTCATAAACATTAGACTGAGTCTATTTGATTTTGTCTAGGCCTTTGATTGTTCCACCTACTCCGAAGTACTGTCATCCGTAGCTTCAGGAGGTTTGTCAGTTATTAAAGCCAGGTCAAGATCCAATACACCCAGTGAGAATTGGACCCTTTCATACCATTCAGAAAATTTTGACCCATCAAAAACAGTCATTCTAAATGCAAAAGAGTGTAATGAAGTGGGAACTATACAAAATAGAACAATGCTCACAATAAGGCATCAAGTATAAAATTAAATAACAATGAACAATTGATATCGTTAAAATTTTCCTTTGGGTAAATTTTAACATATCCAGTGTTCACTTAGAGGGAGCTTAAAATACTTGACTATTTTATGTCATTACATGTTATCTTTGGGTATCCATTTGTTTCCTTTCTAAACAACATAAAATAAATCAATAACTAATAATTAGCAGAAATTGACTCTCCTTTGGGTTAGTCTCATTCTCCTAATTATAAAAGATTTGTTATGAAGATTTTATAAGTCGCCTTTTATTCTTTTATGCAATTTAATAAATATAAGATTTGTTACTTTACGTCACTTTGGTAACTATCTAAACCAATGAACCTTATACTTATAAATTGTCTAATATTATCAAAGAAAATGGCCCAAAATAGCCCAAAATTGCATATTGGGCCTAAAGGCACTGTTTGGCCCGTGCAAAGCACACGCCAGTGCCTGCCTATGCCAATGCAACGTCTGGCGCGTGGACTGCACACGCCAGACTCTACAATTGGTAGACGTCTGGGTAGAAAAAGGGTAATGTCTGACGCTTGGACTACACACGCTAAACGACTTCTTCCTCCAGACGCTTGTCGTATGGTTTTCGTTGTTTTTTTTTCATACTAGGGTTTCTTTCATAACCCAACACTTTCATGGTTGTCTTCATACCATAGAAATATGTCTTCACATTTTGTTCAAGAAAAAATCACGTTTGATAATCAACCGTGTAGTATCAAGAACCAAACTTGTCGGTTCTTGTCAACAGCTATAATCATAGTCGACAATGGCTTCAATCCAAGTTGCGACATCCAACAACACAAATAAAACTCAAGAAAAGGATTTCAAACATGTAAATAAAATCGATCTTTTGGTTTCAAGAACCAAGACTTTTGGTTCTTTCTCAACAAACATAAATACATGTTTATAGGAATAAGAACGTTATCGCCAGAAACAACAAACTCAGACATCATATTTAATTTTATTTTCTTCTTTCCATTTCACCGCTAATACCGAAAACCAATTTCAGAAATGTTGGAAATAGAACAAAACAACAAAACCAAAAGTTTATGTTCAATGAAAATAACTAGAAGCGTGCATTATCAATGACAAAACAACAAAGGCAATACGAACAATGCAGGCAATACAAACAACGCAGGTTCTGATACCAATTGTTAGAATTTCATGCAGAAATTAACACACAATACCCATAATCAATTGTATTCAAACCATGTTAAACTAAAGATTGATAACATACCGTTTGACGAACACGCTGCCATATTAAATAGATAATTTCCTTTTGATTGACAAACCTTGTATTCTTGATCTCTTCTTCTCCTTATCCAATGTGATACACAGAAGGATATCTTTGAATGGTGGGAAAAGAACCAACGTTATAAAGGGAGGATGTATCTTGCTTTTATATATAGGAAAAGAAAGCCAAGAAAATAACTGTTGGTTTAAATGTACCCGCTCCATCAAAAGGTACATAGCCTTACAACAATTATTGTTATCTTGGGCTTTCTTTTAATTGGCTATAAGTGGGTCAAACTTATAATACTAGGTTAGTGGGCCACCCATTTAATTTAACGTGGAAATAACATAGGATCCTCATGTGAAGATAATAAACTTTTGTTTTCGTATAGTTATCTCTAATGAAGCCATTTATCCAGCAATAAGTTGGTAACCCATGTGATTATGAGTGGAAAAATCAAAGAAGTAGTAAAAATCAAACTCATATGCAGTTGATGGGATATTGAAGTGGTGGATGACGAGACTAAAAATGAGAGAATAAGGAATGTTTTAATTATTTTTCTTAGCTTTATTAAAATATATCTTTAATTAAAATTTTGTATATAACCTTACTATTATAATACAAGAATAAGAAAAATGAACGTATCATTTTGCATTAGTAAAGTGGTAGTAGGAGTTGATCTTACGAGGAATGAATTCAATTACTTAGTATGGTCTTCTTACTATTATCTAATCAATTAGTAATTACGTTTTGACTAATTGAATTAAAAATAAACTAAAATATAGCCTACTTTGTGTGACCACTAGAACACTTAAATAATAATTAAGAGAGAGAATTAATATGAATAAATTATAGACTATATATTGTGATCTTTCCATATTGTGCATTAGTGTTGTAATTACTATAATGCCATTAGGGCTTCCTTATGTAAACTATAAATACTCAGTTATATGTTAATGGAATGCGACACAATGCTTGCTTTGATCACAACCATAATTCATGCAATCTGTTATACTCATTTCTATCATGGTATTAGAGCGATGAGCGATCCTCTTCTTCCAAAACCTAGCCGCAATACATAGCTGCCGTCCTCCTCCTCTTTCTAGCCATGTTGTCGATGGCTTCATCCTCTTGACTGCGGCCCAGTGTACAGTCGTTAGGCGGTGCATAAACTGAGACATCTTATTAACTGCAAATGCAACATCTGGACGAGTAAGTGACAGATACTGCAGATTACCAACCACTATGCGATACTCACTTGGATCAGAAAGAGCCAATCCACTGTGTAAGGTGAGAGAGACGGAAGGGTCAAGAGGAGTAAGCACAGGATTGGCATTGACCATATGAGTTCGAGTGAGGAGATCGCAGATGTAGCACTCCTGAGATAGCAGAATGCCATCACGATGAGGCAACACCTCCACTCCCAAGAAATAGGATAAGTCACCAAGATCCTTCAGAGAAAACCTGTTTGAGAGGACATGTAGAAAATGTTGCAAAAGGAGAGGGTTTATACCGGTAACAATGATATCATCAACATAAACCAGTAAGGAAATAGTGCTGCCAGACTGCTGAAAAATGAAGAGAGAAGCGTCTGCAAGGGAATTGCAAAAACCCTGAGATAGAAGAAAGGGTTGCAGCTCAGAGTAACCACGCACGAGGAGCCTGCTTAAGACCATAAATTGCCTTACGCAGCTTACAAACATAGTGAGAATGATCATGATCAATAAACCCTGGTGGTTGAACCATGTAAACATCTTCCAGAAGAGTACCCTACAGAAAGGCATTGTTAACATCCAACTGTCGAATAGACCAATTACAACTTACTGCCAGTGCCAAAATAAGACGAATGGTGGTAGGTTTGACTACAGGACTGAAGGTGTCATGATAGTAAACGCCAGGCCTCTGGTGGAACCCTATAGCTACTAGACGAGCCTTGTACCTATCAACTGAACCATCAGACAAGCATTTAGTGCGATATACCCACTTACACCCAACTAAATTCTGCGCGGGGGAACTAAATCCCAAGTGCCATTCCGGACCAAGGCTTCAAACTCTTGCGACATGGCAGTGCACCATTTCGGATCTTTGAATACTTGAGGAAAGGTAGACAGGTCAGCAGCTATAGATGTAGAAGAGGCTGACACTGAAAGAGAGTACTTGGGATTAGGTTTAGTGATGTGATTTTTGGAACGTGTAACTATGGAGTGAGTGTTGACAGGAGAAATGGTAGAAGGAGTGACCGAGGATGACTCAGGAGGAGGATTTGACTGAGAGGTAGGAGGAGGAGGAGGTGACTCCACTGATGTAGACCGAAAAGTGTAATGAGGAGGTAACTAGTCCGTGACAGTGACGAAATCTGAAGGAAAGGAGGAAGAGGGAGAAGAACGAAATGGAAATTCAGCTTCACTGAACCTGACATGACGAGAGACATAGATCCGAGAGGAGCTAAGATCTAGACATAGATAGGCACTTTGTGTAGAGGAATAGCCAAGAAAGACAAAGGGGGTAGATCGGAGGTCCAATTTGTGTTGAGCATAAGGGCGAAGCCAGGGGTAGCAAAGACATCCAAAAACACGAAGCTTAGTGTAATTAGGAGGATGAAAAAAGATGCACTCAAATGGAAAGATCACAATATCCAAATTAGGGTTCTTCTTAACTTTATCTTGCATTCTTAATTCAATTATAGAGATTCTATCGTATAGACTGATGATATTTCCTAGTGTAATTATCTGTCATGTATCGATGTATAACTACTTACCTCTATATTGATTAATCGATTTATCTATCCAATTAAATAGTATTAGAATGCACTTATTTCACATTGGTTTATATCTAAATCCTCATTCAATCATCAATATATGTACTTAGGTAAATCTATACATAAGTTTTTTTTATAATGTCTTTATGTAGATTTTAACCTAACCACGGCTACTACTTATATCTGATTAACATTAATATTAGCATATATATCGTGATATAAAAATAATTAGCCTACAATTATCCTTGAAATAACAAAAATAACATTTGAAAGGAAAGAAAAACTTATACTAAGGTTTCCCCTGATAATGTTCTTAATTCTCTAATATAAGTTGCTTCGTTAGAATAGCTTTTGATCTTCCTCTTTATTGAAAATGACATTTAGATGAGTTCTAGGGCTCTCTTTTGATAGGTGACTGTAACTCTATAGAGAACTGAAAAGTACAAAAAAAAAGAAATTCAAAGACTTCCAAAAACATATTCATGTTGTTCAAATACAATCAAGAGAGATACTGTTTCTAAGTCGTGTATATTTCTATTTCTCAAAAACATTTGATGGCAAATGTGTTACGTATCTCAAAAGACTTGAATTATCTCAATTGAACTATGGATAATTAATTTAAAATAGCAATTTGAAGCTATTCTATAAACTTTCTTGAGAGATACATAAACTGAGACAGTTTTGTATCTCTTGTTAGCTTTTTCTCTCTGCCACACGACCTCCCTTTAGCCTGTGTGTAAGATTATGTCCTCATGTTTAGAGTTTTCAGGAAGAACACAGGTTGACACATTTGTGTGCTAGGCTTTGTTCAATAAAAGCAATGTATTTTCTTCATATTTGTAAACTCCTCATAATTTTTAATTATATCATTCCTTAAGAAACCTTACATAATTACCTAAAACAATGCATAATATTAATTAAATCAAGGTAATTTAAATGGAAAATATAACAAAATATTAAGAAAAATATATACAATTTTTATTTATATCAAATATCCCATCACTTAGCATAAAACCCCAAACTTTTCCTTTCACGTGTCTATAAAATTTTATTTAGTGTGAATGGTATTTCTGGGTGAATGCAAATTTTTTTCCGCTAAAAGGTGACTTGGGGCCCCAACCCTGAATGATTTGACAATACTTGAGACAAGTATTAAAGTCAAATGATAATCGAAAAATATTGGAGTTGAATGGTATAAAAATGGACTAAAAATAAATTCAATCGGGTAGATTTATAGTAGATCAAGATTGACCTTGATTTAAATTATCATGGAGTAAATTGGAAGAATTTTCAACCTAAAACATAAGGACATAAACCAAGTAAACCAAGCGTGAGAGAATTGGCCATAGTTAAGGATAGTTAAAGTAAATCGATCTAACTTATATGTCGATATGTTTAGGTACAACATGTTAATAAGTGGATATGAAACTTCTACCAAAATTTGACTGATTTTTCTTAAGCCACGTAATTATTTTGGATAAGAAATAATACATGTATATGTGAATGAGCCTTAAGTGAAAGATGTCACGTACATGAAGAAGTTCTTATTATTTTGGAACAAGAATCCATGAAAACCTCATGCTGCCACGTTTATGAAGGAGTAGATGTGAGGGACATAAAATTCATTACATGGGAGACCAATTCATGGTGTAGACATGTGTCATTTTGGTGAGACAAAATCAGAACAACTTGTTATATTTATGGGACAAGAATTGTCGTGGATGATGTAAGGAGTTAAAGGATTAATTAAACAAAGATGGTAAGACAAAATATAATGAATAGTTGTTGGATTGGCAAGTCCTCTTCAACGTGTAACTTATACAAAGATGATGGAGGAGTTGCTCCACCTTTATTTCACCGAAGATTTACTTCTCCTTTGGACCATAATTGATGATGAATAATTGCAGTTACTCCCTTCACGCATAGATCTTCCAAGTTATTACCTTTGGGAAATAATTTTTGCATGGTGCTTAAGCCTCCAACTGTGGACAATACCTTCGTCAACTCTAACTACATGTAGGGAAAAGATGGACAACACGTTACTACCTAATTCTGGTATGCTAAATCACTCTTGTCCATCCTCTTTAGCTGGTCACATGAATGCTTAAGCTAGGAACATGAATTCCCTTACTTATTGGATGAATGTTTCAGCTAATTGCATGGTTAAATGAAAAGAAAAACAATATGGTAAATGGAGAGAAAAACAACATGTATATCCATATCTTATTTATGTTATTCAATGCTTATTAATTGGCATTATGAGGATACCTTATATATGGCCCAATGGCTATTCAATGGCAGCATGTATGTTGTACATAGTTTAATGGTTCAATGCAAGGAAAACAATATGTATACACTATGTATGTTATTTTCATGGAAACAAGACGTCATGTATAAATTATGGACGTTGTTCAATGGTTGAATGAAAAGAAAACAGAATTTTTTATCTTACTAAATGCTAAGATTTTAGCTAAGCCCTTTGTCATAAAATTTGTAAAACAAGGTGGTAGGTTATGGATGTACTTGGTAGGTTTTAGGGGTCTTCCTTATAGCTGAGTAAGACAATAAATTCTTCTCGTCACCATAGAATCAGGACTAATAAAGGAAAAGCACCGAACACGTGAGGGTGGTTAATGATAAATGACAAATAGTAAGTGAATCTTTAAATTGATTTTGTAAAGATGGTTTTTTCCTTACTATGAAAAGTATGTTTATGAATAATTTCACTGGTGCTACTGTAACACCCACATACCCCCTAGAAGGATATGCAGATTCAACACAAAATAGAACTAAAACATGTCAAACAATCCCTTACATGCATTTTTGAAAACTCAAGCAAACAAGTATTATAAACCACTAGGCAATACTGTATAATTAAAACATCTCAAACATATAGTACTATTCCCAAAGCATGCCATATAAACAATAGTCAACCTGTATTAAAGTTAATACAAACCATTAAATAGAACACAAATTACAATATGTCTCTTTACATTGAAATACAACTTAAACTAAAAACAAATATACATCTTCCAAAAACAAAAACAAATGCTTCTTTGGCCACAACGGTTGTCCTTGTCCCAGTCTTTATACCCTTCTATCTGAACCTACACGGGGCAAATCCACCGTGCTAAGTATACAACTTAGTGAGGAATAACTAAACATGATACATAATGATAACTGTCTCTCATAGTCATATGACATTGACATATACAAATCAGATCACATATAAAAATGCGATCCAAACAATATGAATATCAGAACAGAATATGCCAAAATAGGATATATTAGATTCAAAGCCATGCTTACAATTATCATAATAGAAAATCATGATATCGGAACAGAACTTGTCTGTGTCAAATTCGTATCTGGTTATGTCAGAATAAAATTTAATTATCTCAGAACATTTCTTGATTATATCAAACTGTGCATGTAACATAATACAAAACAAGTTAACCTGTTAATCCTTTTTTTTTACAGAAGTGGGTAACGGGACAAGAACAGAAGATATCATGTTTGGTATCTAAACCAGAAGAGACTTAAGTCTCTGAAACAGAAGACACAGAAGTGTCTAAAATCAAAAGACACCGGAGTGTCTGGCACAGAAGACATCTTAGTGTCTAGTTACAGAAGCAATTGCTAACCCTTTTTGGCATGCCTATTTACCCATGACTAGGACTCAGTGGTTTTAAAACAAACCATTTTAGATTTCAGAATTTTATGCCAACCTTATCAAAACAAACATGTGCAATTATGCATCAATAGAAATGTTGAGTCATCAAATATTATGCATATGCACACAATTAGCAAGCACTTCCAATACAATCCCAACTATAAAACTCCTCAGACAACTGATGGTTCGGTATTGTCACAATATAATTGCAGAAATTCCCAATTGACAATCATTCATATATAATTCATAAAATCCTTAAGAGCTCATTCATTCATGATCACACCAAGCAATTCAACATTATACTCATCATTATTAAACCATACATCCATTATATTATCCTCTCTATTTATAAACTATAACTTAATTAACTTTTTCTTCATTAATTTAACATCACTTAGGTTCATTTTTATTCTCAATTAAGTCTAATTAAACCATTGTTAAAGTCCTAACTGTATATATGTCAACAAAAACACAATCAAGTTTAGTTCAGATTTCTTAGGACAAGTTTCGGGTCAGATTTGTATGGCTATTTTGGCATATAAAAAGAGGTTTCTGGGCAATATGTTCTTCTAACCAAAAGTCACTATATGTATTAAGTTTTTAATGAACTAAATTTCACACAATTTTGTTCATTAATCTTAAATTTATGCACAAAATACTGTCGACTATACCCAAACAATGACAGAATCCTAAATTCAATTTTAATCCAAATTTCATCATCCTTCGGGACAGAACCAAAATTCCATTACTTTATGAAAGTTTTAGGCATATGTGTGTAGTTTAATCCACATTGAAAATAGACTCATTTGGATATCTACAGGTCATGTTATAGCCTAAATACCGACGAATGTTCAGTGAAATCCATTCAGTGAAACCAGTACAATTTATTCACATCTTACATCTTCTACACCCTTACTCTAACATTCATCCTTTTCACCACAATTCCACCTTATTCATGCCTCATTTACAAATCAATTTCATGTCTAGACCTCAACTCATTAACAAATCCATAAATATTATATCCAAATAATTCATATGATAACATGCAATTAAGATTAGTATTCCCATACCTTCTTTAACTTAATTTCCTACTTCAATGATTAAGCCTCTCTAGCCTTTCAAGCAAGCATCACAATTTCAAGATTAAGTTAAACAAGAGGACAACAACATAGAAAGTGGCGAGATCTGGCTTCCTTAATGCAATAGCATGAAAATACGTTAAGTGAAGATGATGATCCAAAAAGCATGCAAATATTTCCAGGAGGCGTGAGTGAGAGAGAGAGTTCGGTAGTGAGAGAACAAGATGAAGAAAATTAAGCAATACAGAAAAAACTTCAGCAAAACCTTGTCGCCTCTAATGTTGGTAATAGCATGTGGCTTTATGCATGTTCTCCACTTGTCCCATTTAGGAGTTGCCACTCATCCACATAACATGCTGCCATTTGTCAGCAAGAAATTAGTCCACGTATAAACCATCAATAGGCTGTATTGATTTAGGTTGAATTTGATAAAGTTTCTTCATAAAAGTTGTAGCTTATTCTCTTAGCTTTCTAATGGTATAAATTTTGTAATTTTGGGACACCAGAATCAAAAGATATGGCACTTACAAGTTGGATTGTCACATTGGTTTACAAACAAACACTAGATGTCACTCTAGATGTCACAATTGATCATGCAAAAAATTCACTTCAAGCTTGGATTTTTAAGAACTTTCAAACCTTCTTTTCAATTAATCATCACCTAAACCTTGTGTAATGTATCCATGACATATATTCCGAGACCTGGGCTCAACATTAATACCTTAAGTCTCTAATGAAGACAATAAATTCCAATTCTCTAATTATGATTCTTTAAACCATAATTTAAGACATATGCAATACATGTTCAATGAAACATTCCAAATAGGGTACAATTTGGGGCCTTACAATGTGGTGCAATAATTATACTAAAATATTTAATAAATCTTTGACAGAAGCTAGTCAAACTATGAAAACTCCTGATCTTAGTTAAAGATTTAGGGTTTAGCCATTTTGTAATTGCTTTCATTTTTTTCTTATCTACTTTGATATCTTTTGCACTAAAAACATAACTAAGAAAAACAATCTTTTTAAAGTTAGCATACAAATGTTCTTTCTTTAGCATGCTAAGCACACATATCGAGTGATAAATATGCATTTTAAATATTTACTATGCACTATAATGTCATCAAAGTAAATGCCTACAAATTTGCTTGTGTATGCATGCAATATATGATTAATTAACTTTATAAGAATACTAGGTGCATTAGGAAGACCAATGACAAAACTAACTACTCATTTAATATCTATTTAGTCTTAAAAGACAATTTTCATTCATCACCTTCTCTCATCTAATACGATGATGGTCACTCTTCAAGTTAATTGTAGAAAATATACAGAAAATGAAATTCATTAAGCATATCATCTATCATAGGAATGGGAAGCTAATACTTTATCTTTATATTGTTAATAGCTCAAAAATCAACACAAATTCATCAAGATGTTATCCTTTTTAGGCACTAGAAGTGTTGGAATTGCATAAGGACTCATGTTCTCCCTTATGTAACCTTTATCCATCAACTATTCCATTTATCAATATAGGTCCCTTGTTTCTTTTATATTGATCTTATAAGTGATTCTATTAGAAATTTTAACTTCTAGTACAAAATTAATTTGATGTTTGATCTTTTTAATAGGTGGCAATCTATTAAAAACATTGTCATCTAACATATCCTCATCCTTTCTCCATAAAGAAACAACAATACTACAAACAAGTATGTCAAGCTTTTCCACATTAAAATAAGATTCCTTGCACAGAAATATAATCATAGGCTTGTTTGTATATGAATCATTCCTAATATCACTCGTTTTTTCCTAATAACTAATATGTTTCTTTTTTTTCTCACTACTAACTCTTCTTCTTTGAAGATTCCACGCTTACTCTCTTTTTCTCTCACAACTAACTCTTTCTCTTTGAATTCTTGCACTCAGTTTCTTTCTTTTCTCTCACTCTCTTTGGCCCTCATAAACATGATTAGGATTTATAGGTATAAGGATAATGAATTTATTATGCTTCCCAAAGGAATACATATTCTTGAAGTCATCATATGTCACCTTTTGATCATAATATAATGACATTTGTAGCAATTTGTAACAAGTTTGGATAGGTACCACATCACATAAGACTTTACTTTTATACCTCTTAATAGAGAAACACATTAACATATATTTATTCACTTTAACTCCCCACATTCATTAAGTCATTTCAATTTGTATGGATTTAAATGCTTTAAAAAAATCATAACGTTTTATAAGAGTAGTACTAGTTACATTAATACAAATCCTTCTATCAATAAATCATACTACATACCTTATTGGAAATGTGTTATCTAATCTGAAATATGTTCTCACTTTATTGCTCTCTCTCATCCTCTTTGATTTAAAGATTTAATGCTCTTTTAATAACAAGTATTTCACCCTCGATATCATACTCTACATTATCATCACTATAATCTTTTAACAATGGTATAATGCCTTTTTCCTTTAAATCACTCTCATTTGCCACCTCTTCATCATCTCGTAGGGTCATGATCCTTTTATTTATGCATTACAAGGCAATATATCATATTTTTAAATACTGAAAATATTTAATATCTCTATTTTAAGAGAGTTGAGAGCTAACCTTACATTTTCTCTTATTATAGCATCCTGTTTCAACTTAGGTGGCTTAACTTTGGAAGGAATTTTGTAATTTTTTTTAATCATACCTTCAAGAGTTACCATTACTAATGAGGTACACTAATTCCCTTTTACGTTTGAATTGCCTCTCTACCTTAAAAGCCATATGTACTATCTCTTCCAACTTAATATAGTGGTGCAACTTCACTACATTAACTATATCTCCATTCAACCCATTTAAAAACCTTGCCATAATTACTTCTCTATCTTCCTCTATATTGACTCAAATGGTAACTACTTTTGATAAATGCTAATAGAATATATTTTTAATCCAATGTTTAGTGCATTTTTATTTGTTTATTTTATAGTCTTTCATTATTTTTGGTACTTAATACATTTATATATAATGTGTTTTATTTCTTAATTTACTTTATGGGTCAAAAGGAGCTAAAATTGAATAAATCGAGGCAAAAAAGTGAAAGATTGAAGCTATCGTTCATATAGTTATGGCCATGATCGTTGAGCCCTCTATGTTCATGTTTCTGTATGATAACCTTATAATTAAATAAAAATTAAAAGAAGTGGTCATGTATACGGCTATATGGGAGACCATGTCCATTCTAGCTAATTTTGAGCTATAAAAGGTAAAATCAAAGAGAACAAAGGTGGTTTGTAAGAGGTTCATAGGAAACTCAAGGTAGGCTTAAAGAAGCACAAATTGATGGCCTAGAACTATAGAGAGAATGAAGAACAAGCAAGGAAGCAAATTTGGAGTAGATTTCCGTCAATCTAAAGTTAACGTTATAAAGATCAAAAAGGATTTCATCACATCTCTTTTAGTTTTCTTAATTTCCTTTGGTTTTGATGTCATGTCTTATGTGATTATGAACTAAACTTTTGTTGGTGATTGGATTAGATGAAAGCTAAGTAGATGGACTTGTGATTTGATTCTTTAATTAATGCAATTTGATTTTTGATTCATTACGATTCAATTATGATTTTTAATTCTTGAATTAATATGTCTAGAATACTATTTTAATGTATGATTTCATATAGATGAGATTGAAAAATACTTTTATATAAATAGATGTACCATAATTGGAAGGAGTTGCATACAAGCGTAGAGATATGTCGACATAAATCCTCTAGATTAGGGTCAAACTTAATAGTGAAATTTACAAATTGATTAATGCAACTTTAGGGGTTTTAACTAGAAAGAAATTTTATTTAATCAATGGAGGATTAGGTGTTAATAGTCTTGAGAAATATATTAACATAAGTTAAGAATTTTCACAATCCAATGATCAATAATTGAATTGTGTGATAAAAGGGTTAATACTTAGGAAATCTTAAGAGGATTTGAAGTCCAAGTACCACTTTGTTCTTTGATTATTTTTTGAATTTAATCTTTGTTCTAGTTAGTGAATTATGTTGGTTTATTTTATTTTATTACTTTAATTTTGAATTTGATCAATTATTATCCCTATAATTTATTAGACTAGATAATAGAAAGATAACAAGTACTAGTAATTCTAGTCTTCATGAGATTGACCTATACTTGTTAGTACTAGCAATAGCTAAACTGTGCACTTGCGGTAAAACATATCAATCAACTTCCATCTCTTTATTCTTTAATGATCTTTTCTCCTTATGTAAAACTTTACAACCTATGATACAAGTCTCTACAATAATGGTTTGATGAAAATCTCTTTCTTATAAGAGCCTTCAATTTGTTCCAAGTATTTATAGGTCACTTACAATCTTTTCTCTTATTATGAACCAAAGATCCTACTAAATAGTGATATAATCAGTAAAAATCTACTACTATCAACTTTACCTGCTTCTTATTAGATTAATTATAGTAGTCAAAGATCAATTTTAGTTTTTTTCTCCTACTTCAAATAATCTTCAGGATCATTCTTACACTTGAAGGAAGGTATATTCATCTTGATCCTTCCAAGATTTCTATCCACCTCTTCTCGAACTCTAAGCTACCCCTTCTACTCTCAATTACATCTAAATACTTTATAAGCCTTAAATTTGTTTCTTCAACCTTAAAGGCTAGCTCCACATCATCAAAACTAAGTTCATCATTCTCCTCATCAAACTCTATTAGAGTTATTGGATTACACATATTATGCTTCTCTTTATTAGATATAAAAGATAAAAATAAGAAATAAGAAATTAAACAAATAAAATCTCTAGCATAATAAGAAGTGATAGGCAAACCATAAGTAAGATGATGAAGAGATTTGATTTCTGTTAAGAACTTTAGAAAAAAAGAATAAGAAGCAAAACAATAATTTTAGATAAAGAATTTAATTAGAATAAAATAATACAAAAACAGAAGGATAACCATACATGAATTAAGGTTAAGCTCTATTACTAACTAGTGACAACCTACCTAGGAATGAAATCTTAGAGAACCCACAAATAAGATTTGAATGACACTTATAGAGAATCAATAACTATATTCATTAAGTATTTGAATACCAAAAGAAAGAGTTATTTGATAAATTTGAAGTTTCATGAAGTATAAGATAAAGAAGCACTCAAGGCTCTTAATAAACAAAGATGTCAAGAACTGCCTAAAATTGAAAAAATAATCCCTTAAATGCTAGAAAACAATTAGCATTTTCAAGCTAACATGGTTTGGACACAACCATGTTCTAGATAATATTTATTACAAAAATTTTAGCATCAAAGAAATGGTTTAAGATATGTCCACACCTGACACTTTGGATCTTTTTGTAACTTTTGTATAGATAGACAAAAGCTATAACAAAATAAGAAAATGAACAATAGTATTACTCTCTATGTAGTCTATTATTTCATTTCATTTTTTTAAACATATAAAACAATAAATAACTCTTACATAATTCAATTTATACACCTTTATGTGTTAGAGTTATATCATAATTTCTAGCTTCCATCGTAATCCATAAAGTGATTCATCCAAGTTTTTACAAGTATAAGAGTCCCTTGATACCCACACGAATAAGTAAAACCCATGAAATTGGTTTAATATAAAAACTAATTTCAATTAACATAACTCAATTGATAATTATGTCAATTAATATAACAAAATATTTCATTTGTTATGGTTTATGATGGAACTTGTTTCATAACTATAATTGTTTTTCACAATCCTTCAATCATTTTAATTTATATGATTAAGTCCTTAAGAGTTATAAGTATTTATATAGTCAAGACCTCCGATAGAAACTCTAAACAAAAAAAATTCTTAATCCACAGATTAACTTATCTAAGTGTTTAAAAGCACCCACAATGAACTCCACTTGCATCTTCAACAAAATGCAATCATATTTCTTTGTCAAAATAGTGAGAATGGCTCCTTTTCTCCTATTTTATATCTTCAAAGTTAATTTTAATGTTTTTTTATGTAATCTATTTTTTATAACCTAAAAAAAGGACACAAAAATAATTTAAGCACCAAGAAATACTAGAACTTGCCATATAATAGTATGGACGATGCATGTATCACAAATTTATAGTGGCCGATAAAAATTGTCTAAAAATAAATATTTAAAAAGGTTAAAGTCAATTTAACAAAAGTTAAAATTCAAAAACTTAAATGCACCTAATATAAAAGTTGGAATACCAATATGAACTTTTTTTTCCTATAACTAATTTGTAAAACTTTAGCATATTGATGTGTTTAATTTATATTCATTTTTCTAAAAGAACACCAACTTACCTAAATTATGATAAATTAAATTTTCATTTCACCATTTTACATCAACTATAATTACCTTTTCTTTTGCTTAACAAAGATAAGATTGTAATGTGTCAATTTGTATATAAATAATGATTAACATAATTGTTCTTAATTGGTCAACAATAAAAATTAAATTAAATTATTTATCTCTCTTCGAAATAGTAAACTTAGAATAAGTTTAACTTTAGGTCAAGTGTATCTTAATGTTCATCTATTAATTTGTAGTGATAATTGCCAAGATTCTTTCCTTCTTATCTTTTAAACTAGAATAATCACTCAAATTTAGGGCCAAAATAAGTAGAATGTGGAATTTGTAATCAAAGATGAATGTTTTCTACAAATATTATTTTTCTTATATGTAATAAGTATATTTTTAGTGTACACAAAGTGTTGGATTATGCCTTATAACTAATAGATTGGTTATATTTTCATAACATAATTATTTATAGCCATTCTTCACCTTCTACATATTTAAATGTATATGATAAAGTCCATGAGATAAATGTACATTACAAGTAAAATTATGATGAGATTATAATTATGAGATTTATATTGCATTTAAGCATTATTCCTAAATTGTATCCTAGTTATTGTTCTGTTAGGACTAGACATTGATATAGCATAAAAAACTAAAACACATTATGTTTTTTCCTTATGAGAGAAGTAGTCGATCTTATAAACTAAAGTACAGAGATACTTAAACAAATGTGTAGCTATTTATTAGATAATAAGTTCACTAAACTAACCCTATCTGGGAATTTCATTTGAACATTACTTGTATGTCTATGAAAATTCTCATTACAATGATTGTATAAGTAACATTTTGACTTGAGATCTCAAAAATATCTTACATATGGATGTTATATTTTGATACTATATATGACTTATTTTAGTCAATAGTAGCTTAATCGGTAGCCATTGGATATAACATGAATTATATGTAGATTGTTTAGTGATGTGTATAGGATTCATTGCCTAAAATGATTAGGGATAATGTTCTACTATTCTTGATTAGTATTGATTTAGGAAATCCTTAACCAAAGTGGAATGATACTTTGATAGTAGTTTTCAAATGTTATTAATTGAATCAATTACTAATAGTGGAGGACTAAAATGATTGGACTCAAATAAAGGAGATATTACTTTTATGTTTTATGGCTACGTAGGGAATAGGCTAAGTGCTATCGGACCTCTCTAGACCCTGCGCCTTAGCGGGACTTCAACTGGATGTTGATGATGATGATGATGATGATGATGATGATGATAATGATGCTCTAGGTCTAGTCAGAGCATTATATGATAAAATGATTAAATTATATAAAAAAATCATTTACAAAATAGGTTAGTTAAAATCACTTTGTTATTCCTAAATATTTGGATGATCATGATTCATTGTTAGATATTGATCTTGATATGTAGATATAAATTATTTAATTACATAATTAAATATAAATTAAAGAGTTTTAATTTATCTAATCCTAAATATAGTTTAGGATTATAATTTATGTTCATTTCTAACATATTTAGAAACCTAATGGGTCATACACAAAGAATAGGTTAAAGAGAGAAAAGGTATCTAAAAGTTGTAATTGATTTTAAAGTTTGATAAACTTTGAAATTAAATATGAGATATTTAATTAATAATGACTAATATGAGATATTGAATCTTATTCAGACACATTTGTTATTTATTTAGAATTAACTAAAATTTTAATTAAATTTTGGTTTAAATTATAATTTTATTTCAATTAAATTACTAAAATATATAAAACTTATTATAAATAAGTTTAGGCTCCACGAGATCTGACACTTCTTACATAACCCTCTTTATAATAGGTTTAGAGTTCTCTCAACACATTTTGTGGATACCATCAGAGGCCGAACACATGAGAAGATATGATAGTTGAGATGAACTAATTTCAGATATGGTTTGAGGGAAACGATAAGAAAATGATCAAGCTTCACAATAAGGTATGAATTGTGATTCATGTTTTATATGTTAATCATGTTATTGAATTTTAAGTGATTTTGGCTTTTTAGAAATCAAATGAAAAAAGTTATGTAATTATTTATTTCATTACATGTGAGATCAGATTCAACCATGATTTTCCTTCAGTGATATTAGATTCGACTTTAATTCTGTAACTTTACTAAAAATGTTTGATTGTTATTGATTATTAGAAAATATGTTTTCCTAATTAAATCTATTAATATATTTTCATTTAATAATTGAGAAAATAAGCTTTCTTTAATATTTCTAAAAATAATTTTATAATTTGTTAAGGAAAGATTTTTTAATTAATTAATCATTCAATCTCTAAATAAATAATATAAATGACTTTCTTAATTAAATTTAAAAGTTTTTTATTTAATTTTTAACGTGGTTTTTTAATATTAGAAAATAGTTTTATAATTAAGGAAATTTTATTTCTAAAGAGATTAGAATTTCTTACTCCTAAATTTTTGGAAAAGAAATTTCTCTAAATTATGATAAGTATGAAACATAAATTATTTAAAAAAATTTATAATTAAAATTTATTAGAGGAGTAAAGATGATTGGAAATAGTTTCCAATTGAATTAAAATGTTGTCAAATCAAATTGAATTTTTATTTTGAATAGGAATTTAATTTATGAGTTTAATCTTGCTTACTTATCCAAATAGTTAAACATATGATTTTAGATTACAAAGATCAATAACTAGAATCAAACAAAGCTTGATATTTCATAGACATAATTTTGGATCCCGCTTTTAGGATTTTTATATTTTTTAACTTCTTTTAATTATGTTATTAGATTATCAAGCATGGAAATAAATTAGAATTTATGAAGTAGAAATTTATTGGCGTTTAATATGGTATATTATGGTATAAAGTAAAGGGAGGAGTTAGTAGGAATTTCATGAATATGGAAGGGTAAAGATTGGAAACTCAAAAAGTTGTCTTAAGATAATAAGACA
>JAOQMS010000009.1:13084485-13106069 GCA_027563885.1 Erythroxylum longipes
GGGCGGCGGGGTCACGGGGCAAGTGTCCTCATTGAGCATTAGGTGGCTTTGTCTATCCCAAATTATGTATATTAAATAAAATTAATAATTTATATTAAACAATAAATTTAATTGAAATAATTATTTAAAAAATATTCATACAATGCCTAACCTCTGATGCAACGGTGACTTGATGTTTAGACCTTTGGATCATTTCGGAAACGAACCAACTGGAGCGGAAGATACTAAATGGAGACAGCCAGCAAGTGATAATGTCTTTTGTTGAAAATTAGAATAGTTCTTAGGAATGAACACCAAATTCAGTAACAGAAGAATGAGAGTCCCATGTGCTCAAGAAATGTGACCCCTTTGTTCATAGAAACACAGAACATAGGCATGCACCTCAGAACTGCTGGTCAAAATTCATCCTGTAAGTATCTGAAGGAGAATCTGACGATTCTCCTGCTTTTTTCATCTTATAGTCACTAATCATGATTAGGCCAGCCTTTTTGTTGAAACTGGTATGACTGCAGCTACCTGTTTCTAAGATAAAATCCCAATTGCTCTTCATTACAATCAAGGTTTTTTTTTTTTTTTGAGAAAAAATCAAGGAGTTATTTGCAGAGTACTAATGGATATGAACACAGCACAATCCAAAAGCAGAGAAATGTAAGAAAAAACGAAAAAATAAAACAATAAAACACAAAACCCACTCCCCAAAGGTACTTCCTCTTTAAGTACAGCATACCAAAACCCAGGTTCTCACTTCTCACTTTTTCCAGCTAAGTATTTATGGCCCACTCCCAAAATCTTTTTGATTGATTGAATACACTAATTTCCTTCATAATCCCCAAATGGGTTTGCACACAAAATCCTTCTCCTTGCTCTTTCTCTCCGTGCCTTTGATCATAATTCTGGTGGCTTTTGTGTCCCACGCAAATTGTGCAGATTTTATCAACTTGGTTTACAAGGGTTGTGCAGACCAAAAATTCCAAGACCCATCTGGGATCTACTCTCAGAATCTCAAAAACCTGTTCAATACTTTAGTTTCACAATCATCACAGAAGAGTTTCTCCACTGCAACGTCAGGCGACAGTCAAGCCGCGATTTCAGGGCTATACCAGTGCAGAGGAGATCTCACAATCACACAGTGCTACACGTGCGTGAGCAAAATCCCAGAAACAGTCGAAAAGCTTTGCGGAAAAGTGGTAGCAGCGAGGGTTCAGCTCAACGGATGTTACCTTAAGTACGAGGTGGTCGGGTTCAAGCAGGTGTCGGAGACCGAGTTGTTGTACAAGGTGTGCGGGTCGACTCAGGGGAGTGGAGCTGGGTTTGAGCAGAGGAGAGACTCGGCGCTTAATGCGGTGGTGAGTGGGGTACAGAGCGCTAATGGATCGTTTTACACTGGGAACTACCAGTCCGTGTTCGTGCTAGGCCAGTGCGACGGTGATCTTTCAAGCGGTGATTGCGGGAATTGCGTGAAGAGTGCCGTGGATAGCGTTAAAACTGAGTGCGAGGACTCTATTTCAGGCCAAGTTTACCTTAACAAGTGCTATATTAGCTACAGTTATTACCCCAATGGCGTGCCCAGTATTTCTTCAGCATCATCAGGTATAAGTTAATAACTAGTTGTATGTTAAAACTTCTTCTAAAACCCTACAAGAAGAGATCACATTTTTTCTTCTGAGGCTGCAGAGTGCTCCAAATGTGTGAATAAGACACAAGTGTTTTTAGCTTTTTTTGTATTAAATAGTTCCTTTGGGGAGGTTCCTCTGATTCCGGCTTTAAATTATTGAGCGTAAGATTGTAAATTTGACAGGTGTAGGTACGAGGCAACATACACAGAGGACGGTGGCCATAGCAGTTGGTGGACTAGCAGCTTTGGGGTTCTTGATCGTGTGCTTGATGTTTGTGAAGTCCGTAGTGAAGAAGCGTCGTGGTAAAGGGTGAAAGCTGGAATCGGCTGCAAACCCTTGTTTTTTCGTCTCCTTAAAACTTTGTAGTTTGTAGTATAGAGGATTTTTTTACGAATCCGAGGGGGGTTTGTTATTAGTGTAAATCCATAATTCTGTGCTGGCGAGATAATGTGAGCTTTTTCCTGCTTTCGCTTTGTGTTGTGTTTCCACTTTCCACATCAATGAAGACAAGAAGAGTAAATCATAATTAGCTGTTCTGTTTCCATATCATGGAGTGAGAACACGTGTTGACGTGCATAAGTTATTGGAAAGTTGTCGTTGCGGTGGGAAGGAGCCATTGGTGATCCTTTTCTAATTTCCTTTGTATTTGAATTTTGAAAATGATCACCAATGCCTCCTTTCCAACTTTCCATTAAATCGGTTAACACGTGTTTGTCACTCAATGATATGGTAATAAAATTTTTAATTTAGTGTTCTGTTTAGGGATAACAATTATACCTGGCCTAGCGTGACTTGGTTGATTTTTGACTTAAGTTAATCGGGTTTTAGATTGGATGGTTCAGTCCGTAGCTTGATTATTTTTTCCGAAACAGTGTTGTTTAGCTAAAAAAAATGTCTTTTTGAAATTTTTTTTAAAAAAGTATATAAGCGGGTTGGTCGAGTCAGCTTGCCAGTGGTTCGGCCAGTTATGATTCAAATTACGGGCTGATTAGCTCGCCGATAGACTGAGCCACGGGTTGGCCCATCTCCATCTATACGGGCTGCGAGCCACTGTAGGTCTCGGCCAGACCCATTTGATATGTTTAGTTTTGTTTAACTTTTGTCCAAGTGTATGTAAGATTTTTTTATTAAATCAAAATTTATGTATTATATATCAGTAATTATATTAAAAATAAAAAAGGTAAAGAAGCTTTAATTTTTACCTAATTACATCAAGAGAAATGTTTAGAAATTTGAGATTAAATTACCTGTTAGGTTATTATTAGGAATGATAAGACGAAATAGCTTGTCCAATAGCCCAATTTTGGGAGGAATCGAGCTAGGAAGAGACAGAAACGAGACGCCGCCATGTAACATGAATCTCCGGAGTGCAGAGAAATAGCAACGAGCCAATGAGTAGAAAGAAGGAAGGACATTCAGAATTCTTTCAGTCATCAAAGAACTAGCACTAGCACTGAATCCTGTTCATTTTTAATACCTCAAGGGGTGCTTGGTTTGCACTTAACAATAGTTATAAGAATACGAAAGAATATAACAAGAAATAAGAATGAATACAATTATCATTATTATTAGTATTAATAATGATTGATCTATTAAAAATTTTGAAAAATAAAAATTGTTAAATTTTTATTTTTTTATTAAATTTAAATATTTTAATTAATTATATTTAATTGCTAAAAAGATAAAAAAGAAATGTCACGGTAGCGTGACAATCGTGACACATCTGTTTTTTAGTGAAATGACTCATTCCTCTCACAATTTGGAGATACAGAGTAATACTCGAAACTCATATATAAAAATACTGTTCATCTAAAGATAATATATTACCAAGCAGTTTTTTTTTAATTTCTTACCCATACCTTCTTCTTATACCCATTAACCAAGCACCGCTTTAATGTGTTAATTGGGTAAAAATTTAGGTTTTTTTACTTTTAAAAAATTATTTTTAATATACGTTGACGTATCAAATCGTTTATATAGACATTGACATATTAAAAGATTTTACTGTATGACAAATCACATCAATATCATTAATTGGAAAATTAACGATAACCTAATTTTATAATAAATTAAAATTTTATATATTTATTATTTTGATTAATATTATAAAATGAGTTAAATTTTAAATATAATGAACCTATTTTCTTTTGATAGATATATTTAAAACAATCGGTTTGAAATATCATCAATCACCTCATCTCTAGTGTTTCTATACTAACAAAGAATCAAATTGTCAAGATTGTCATGGATACCTTGTATTTGAACATCATAGGAAATGCATATTTGAGATTAATATAATAATATGGACATATATGTAACATCCCACTATTATAAATTACATATCGGAACACTCTATGGACATTCCAGTATATAATTTATAATAATGACATGTTAGAGCAAACGCATATCCAAATTTATCATGGCGTCAACTATTATACATAAAAGTCACCAAATTTTAAAACCAATTGCATTTCTTATTTCATTTCGTAAAAAGAAAACAAACTTACATTTTAGCTTTATAAAACCATCCGAATATATACAATGTCAAATCCTATACATAACACACTGTTTGACTGAGGAATTGCACATAAACTACTAACTAATCTTTCAGTCTCAGCTGATCGACCTTTGAGCCATTTATTGACAAAAGTACAAGAATTAGTCTTCTCGTAGAGTCTATCTGTCTCTAATGTCTTCTTTCGGACTTGAAATATCAACGTTATAATTTTGGTGAGTTTTGCGAACTTAATTATATAATCATTCCCGATGGTTCACCCAATTCATACCACATATCAAATTATATAAGCACATAATTCATAATTTTCTATTTAACAATTTGCACCACATATAATAAAATGCACATATCCCAATCAAAGTTAAGTACATATTCAAGTTACAATTCAATCAGTCAATTACACTTAATAAGTGTATATGCAATGTTCATATGACCCACTTTCAATTATTACGTTATTGTGACTGAGTGCCTAAATTGTCCCGTATTTATTTTAGATACTGGGCTAATTGATACTGTTCCTTACCCGTTACAGATAGAGGGCTCATTTTCTTTTGATAGATATATTTAAAACAATCGGTTTGAAACATCTTCAATCACCTCATCTCTAGTGTTTCTATACTAACAAAGAATCAAAATGTCAAGATTGTCATGGATACCTTGTATTTGAACATCATAGGAAATGCATATTTGAGATTAATATAATAACATGGACATATATGTAACACCCCACTATAAATTACATATCGGAACACTCTATGAACATTCCAGTATATAATTTGTAATAATGACATGTTAGAGCAAACGCATATCCAAATTAATCATGGCATCAACTATTATACATAAAAGTTACCAAATTTTAAAACCAACTGCATTTCTCATTTCATTTCATAAAAAAAAAAACAAGCTTACATTTTAGCTTTATAAAACCATCCGAATATATACAATGTCAAATCCCTATACATAACACACTATTTGACAGAGGAATTGCACATAAACTACTAACTAATCCTTCAGCCTCAGCTGACCGACCTTTGAGCCATTTCTTGACAAAAGTACAAGAATTAGTCATCTCGTAGAGTCTGTTTGTCTCTAATGTCTTCTTTCGGACCTGAAATATTAACGTTACAATTTTGGTGAGTTTTGCGAACTTAATGATATAATCATTCTCGATGGTTCACCCAATTCATTACCACATATCAAATCATATAAGCACATAATTTACAATTTTCCATTTAACAATTTGCACCACATATCATAAAATGCACATATCCCAATCAAAGTTAAGTACATATTCACATTACAATTCAATCAGTCAATTACACTTAATAAGTGTATATGCAATGCTCATGTGACTCACTTTCAATTATTACGTTATTGTGACTAAGTGCCTAAATTGTCCCGTATTCATTGTGGATATTGGGCTAATTGATACTGTCCCTTACCCGTTATGGATAGAGGGCTCATTTTCTTTTGATAGATATATTTAAAACAATCGGTTTGAAATATCATCAATCACCTCATCTCTAGTATTTCTATACTAACAAAGAATCAGAATGTCAAGATTGTCATGGATACCTTGTATTTGAACATCATAGGAAATGCATATTTGAGATTAATATGATGACATGGACATATATGTAACGCCCCACTACTATAAATTATATATCGAAACACTCTATGGACATTCCAGTATATAATTTATAATAATGACATGTTAGAGCAAACACATATCCAAATTAATCAAGGCATCAACTATTATACATAAAAGTCACCAAATTTTAAAACCAACTGCATTTCTCATTCCATTTCATACAAAAAAAACAAACTTACATTTTAGCCTTATAAAACCATCCGAATATATACAATGTCAAATCCCTATACATAACACACTGTTTGACAGAGGAATTGCACATAAACTACTAACTAATCCTTCAGTCTCAGCTGACCGACCTTTGAGCTATTTCTTGACAAAAGTTCAAGAATTAGTCTTGTCGTAGAGTTTGTCTGTCTCTAATGTCCTCTTTCGGACCTGAAATATCAACGTTACAATTTGGTGAGTTTTACGAGCTTAATGATATAATCATTCTCGATGGTTCACCCAATTCATACCACATATCAAATCATGTAAGCACATAATTCACAATTTTCCATTTAACAATTTGCACCACATATCATAAAATGCACATATCCCAATCAAAGTTAAGTACATATTCACATTACAATTCAATCAGTCAATTACACTTAATAAGTGTATATGCAATGCTCATGTGACTCACTTTCAATTATTACGTTATTGTGACTAAGTGCCTAAATTGTCCCGTATTCATTGTGGATATTGGGCTAATTGATACTGTCCCTTACCCGTTATGGATAGAGGGCTCATTTTCTTTTGATAGATATATTTAAAACAATCGGTTTGAAATATCATCAATCACCTCATCTCTAATGTTTCTATGCTAACAAAGAATCAAAATGTCAAGATTGTCATGGATACCTTGTATTTGAACATCATAGGAAATGCATATTTGAGATTAATATAACAACATGGACATATATGTAACATCCCACTACTATAAATTACATATCGGAACACTCTATGGACATTCCAGTATATAATTTATAATAATGACATGTTAGAGTAAACGCATATCCAAATTAATCATGGCATCAACTATTATACATAAAAGTCACCAAATTTTAAAACCAATTGCATTTCTCATTTCATTTCATTAAAAAAAACTTAAATTTTAGCTTTATAAAACCATCCGAATATATACAATGTCAAATCCCTATACATAACACACTGTTTGACAGAGGAATTGCACATAAACTACTAACTAATCCTTCAGTCTCAGCTGGCTGACTTTTGAGCCGTTTCTTGACAAAACTACAAGAATTAGTCTTCTCGTAGAGTCTATCTGTCTCTAATGTCCTCTTTTGGACCTAAAATATCAACGTTACAATTTTGGTGAGTTTTACGAACTTAATGATATAATCATTCTTGATGGTTCACTCAATTCATACCACATATCAAATCATATAAGCATATAATTCACAATTTTCCATTTAACAATTTGCACCACATATCATAAAATGCACATATCCCAATCAAAGTTAAGTACATATTCACATTATAATTCAATCAGTCAATTACACTTCATAAGTGTATATGCAATGTTCATGTGACCCACTTTCAATTATTACGTTATTGTGACTGAGTGCCTAAACTGTCCCGTATTCATTGTGGATACTGGGCTAATTGATACTGTCCCTTACCCGTTACGGATAGAGGGCTCATTTTCTTTTGATAGATATATTTAAAACAATTGGTTTGAAATATCATCAATCACCTCATCTCTAGTGTTTCTATACTAACAAAGAATCAAAATGACAAGATTGTCATGGATACCTTGTATTTGAACATCATAGGAAATGCATATTTGAGATTAATATAATAACATGGACATATATGTAACACCCCACTACTATAAATTACATATCGGAACACTCTATGGACATTCCAGTATATAATTTATAATAATGACATGTTAGAGCAAACGCATATCCAAATTAATCATGGCATCAACTATTATACATAAAAGTCACCAAATTTTAAAACCAACTGCATTTCTCATTTCGTTTCATAAAAAAAACAAACTTACATTTTAGCCTTATAAAACCATCCGAATATATACAATGTCAAATCCCTATACATAACACACTGTTTGACAAAGGAATTGCATATAAACTACTAACTAATCCTTCAGACTCAGTTGACCGACCTTTGAGCCATTTCTTGACAAAAGTACAAGAATTAGTCTTCTCATAAAGTCTGTCTGTCTCTAATGTCCTCTTTTGGACCTGAAATATTAACGTTACAATTTTGGTGAGTTTTGCGAACTTAATGATATAATCATTCTTGATGGTTCACTCAATTCATACCGCATATCAAATCATATAAGCACATAATTCACAATTTTCCATTTAACAATTTTTACCACATATCATAAAATGCACATATCCCAATCAAAGTTAAGTACATATTCACATTACAATTCAATTAGTCAATTACACTTAATAAGTGTATATGCAATGTTCATGTGACCCACTTTCAATTATTACATTATTGTAACTGAGTGCCTAAACTGTCCCGTATTCATTATAGATACTAGGCTAATTGATACTGTCCCTTACCCGTTGCAGATGCAGGGCTCATCATATATATCGAGCCTTTGGCTCTATACCACATTTCGGAGCTTTAAGCTCATTTTCGGTGGCTACTCATGTCACAATTATCATTATCTGATCATGTATTCATGTATGAAATGCATCTCATTCATATTCCATCAATTATATTTTCAATCATTCCTATTTTCAATCTCATTCCCATTCAATCACATTTTTAGTCCCATATATATATATCATCAGGCCTTAGTCCGACACTAAAAAAAAACATGTTGAGTAACACATATTTCACTAAATTCACATTCAAGGAACACTTTAATATCACATTTGATTAAATTACATTTGCATTCATGTTCTCGTTCACAATAATCATCGGACTAGGTCCGGCATGAACTTTTAAGTTGAGAACCATGTAGTCAATCTCATTCACATACAAGTAGCACTTCTAATGTTTTAATCATGCATCAAAACTCCTCGGACATTTCATGTTCGGAATTCAGTACACAATTCAGTTACACATGCATCGATATCAAATTCAATTCAGTAATAAACAAAACAAGTCAAGGTGAGACCATCTTAGGTTACTCACCAATCGCTCCAGAAAGCTATTGCCTTGAAATCCCGACAATGTCTGGATGATGGCGCTCTAAATGCTCTTCTATATCATGCAAAACACATTTACACATATCACAATTTTGCATAATGGTATAAGTATTCAGTTATGCATGTCTATGTATATAAAATATGTAAAATGCATGTTCATGACAATTCCGGGTTTCTTATCATTATTCTAGTCACATTAGTCATTCATATATCAATACTCAATTGATCAGTCCAGATTTGTCTAAAAATACTTTCAGGTCCACTTTGCATGATTATTATCATAGGAAAATGGTGTATTTTTGTAACACTTTCTTCTAGAAAATTGTTCCCCTGTGCCTTAAGTTTCTAATGACTCCAAGATCATTCAATTTGGTTCAGTATTGTATGAGTTATGCTCAAAATACTGTAGACTAAGTACATTTGAAATTTAGCTTGTGCATGATCATGTTGTCCAATTGTACAACTCATATCTCTCAATTACAATATCTAAAAACTACAAACTTTATACCAATTGAAATCTAAGAGAATAAGCTACAAATTTTATGAAGATACCTTTGTATGATTTAGCCTAAATCAATACAGTTTATTCAATAACAACATGACATAATTTTTGTCCCTGGGAGTGCTACATCCTAAGCCAAGACTCACTTTCATGCCAAATTTTGAAATTTTTAGAGACAGAATTAAAATTCTACTTCTTCAAGAAAGTTGTATCCATATGTCTCTAGTTTAATATTAATTAGGAATCAACTCATTTGGAAATCTACAGATCAATATATAATCAAAATACCAAAGCATGTTCAATGAAAATTCTCCAGTTCATAACATTCCAGCTCATTGCCTCTTTTTCATCCTAAATCCAATAATCAAACATGTCATTATCAAAATTCTATCATGTACAGTTGATGACCCCTTCATTTTTACTTCAGTAACATCAATACACAGTTCAACAATTCATAATTGTTTATAAACCCCAAAATAGTACCTATTCTATATTTTTTTCATATCATATGTTCTGCATTTTTTTTTCCAGATTTTCTTATGTAGATTTTGGGTCAGATTTGTATGACCATTATAACCTAGACAATGAGGCATTCTCCTAATCAAATGTTCCACAATGTCTTAAGTGTCTAATGAAATCAATTTCATGCATTTTGTTTTAGTATCATGCAAGTTATAAACAAAAATCTGCATACTGTTTTCATACCTCGGCAGAACACAACTCTCAACTTCAAGCCAAATTTCAAGACTTTTAAGGATAGATTACAAATTTGATTCCTTCATCAAAAATGTATCCCTAAGTCTTTAGTTTACTCTAAATAAAAATTCATCAAATTTAGATATTCACAGATCAAGTTATGTCCAAAATACATATGTATGTTCAGTAAAAACACTCTATATAAAATATTCCAGCACTATTCATCATCAACCTTACATGCAATTCATTCCAATTCAAACATCATTCTCATACCATTTAACATGTTATAAAGCTCAGATTATTACTTACCTTTTAGGCTTCCAACTCAGTTCAAAATTCCAGATTCACTAAGCCTCCAATCATGCAAGATTCATCACAAACTTAAGATGGAAATAAGGTGTTTTTGGACAATAATAAGATGATCACTTCCAACTGGTTTCTTTGTTATTTTGTGAAGGATTAACATGTGAATTTCATGTAGAAATTTGGCTAGGGTTAGACTACAATTTCAGAGAGAAAACTTCATGAAATTTCGGTGGAGAAGGTGAAGAACAAAGGAGGAAGACTGCTGGCTATCCTTGCTGTAATTTTGTGCTAGGTGTCATCAAATTACCTAAGCCATATGTCTTAAGGCATGTAAGACATGTGCCTAATCAAGATGCTGCCATTAATCCATTCCTTAAATTGCCATTTGTCACCAATTAATCAGTCTATATGTTAATCCAAGATTGGTCCACTTGTCCCACAATAATTGGTCCATTTGTCACTCCATAATTAGTCTATTTGTCAATTAATTCCTAATCCAATTGTCACTCATTTAACTATGCTAAATGTCACTCAATTTTGAGCTTAGTCATCCTAATTTTTCATGTCTCAATTAGTCTTGCCACTAAGCATTTTTCCTGGTCCAAAAATAACCCAAAATTTTAGAAATGTCTGAAATGTCACCAAAAATGTGAAATTAATTCTAATACACACCAATTCAATTTTTAAGACAAATAATCCACAATTCACATTTTTAATCATATTAAAATCACTTATATCCAGAAAATGTCAATGAATGCATGTACAACCATATTAATGTGCAAAAATCAATATTCTAGTGTATGTGTATGCCACATTATGCATAAGTATGAATTATACTTCCTAATTTCTCAGTAACCTCTTATAAATACTATTTTAACCTTATCCTAAGTAATAGGATGTTACATATAGGAGACAACACCTTTGTCGAAAAGTTTTAAAAATTGTAAAAGTGCTATAGGCAAAATTTTTAGACTCTTCCATGCTTCCTATGTTTTCTTTTCAATTCCATTCATCCTAGTTTAAGCAGGTTTGATGCCTCATAACCAAGACTTTCTTAATCATTAAATAAATATGAAGACCAATTAAAAGAAGAAATAAAAGAAAACAAAGTTGGTAGGAAGATTGCATATGTTCTTCTAGTGCTATATTTGGAAGGGTAGAACTTTGAGGAACCCGATTATATTAAAGGGGCTTCGAATATTTGGCGGGGGATCACAGCTACGTAAAGTTTTGTATGCCAAGGCAAATAGGTAATAGTCAACGGATCAATTTTTGGAGGGATTTATGGGCGGGAGATTGGGGACCCCTGATACTGGTCTCGATCTCTCAACCCCCAGATAATTTATTGTCTACTTCAGTCAGAGATTTGGTTGATGCGAATGGCAATTGGAATTAGGCAGAGTTCCAACAATACCTCCCTCTTATAGTATGTGTGACTATTGCAGCTCTTAAGCCACCCAAAGATGTGATGGGGGAAGACCAAATAATATGGGGACTAGAAAAGAATGGGAATTTTACGGTAGGTACTACTTATGATCTCATTGAGAATAACACAGTGGAAGATAACATTAGGATTTAGAGTAAGATATGGAAATGGCTAGGACTCAGCAAATTCGTTCGTTTCTTTGGCTTCTGGCTAAGGATAAACTATTCACAAATCAACAGCGGGTGATTCGCCATATTTTAACGGATTCCAAATGTCAGTTCTGCATTCAGGAAGAGACAATTTTGTATGTCTTATGAGATTGTAGCAAGGTGACTTTTTATTGGCATCAATTCTCTTCTGAGATAATCGATCCCTCTTTCTTCCACCGGGATGAAGGGATGTGGTTGACTATTAATCTTGGTAAACCGAAACTAGTGCAAAGGATTGAGTGGGTTACTATCATTGGAGTCTCCTGTTGGTTCCTATGGCAGTGGTGGAACAAGAGTATATTCGAGGAGGATTTTCAGTGACCAGACTCAGGAGCCAAGGAGGTGTTAAATTATGTTGACTGGATAGAACAGGCCAGGGTTGTGGCAAGCCGAGCTATTTTGGACTTGGGGGTCCCATTGGGCACCTATTTAGGATGGATTAAACTGATGAAAGGATGGGTAAAAGTCAGCATAGATGGGGCAGTTAGGCATGAATCGGGCATTGCAACCGCTAGAGGTTTGATTAGGAACAATACCGGGCATTGGTGTGGCGGCTTCCTGCAAAGTATTGGAGTGTGCTCACCTTTGACTGCTAAACTTTGGGGGGCTTATACTGGCCTCCTGTTGGAATGGGATCTAAGATATCGTCGAATGGTGCTAGAAATAGATTCTTTGGAGGTCATTAATATCTTATTTTCGTATAAGCGAATATTGATTGATGGTAATTCTTTGGTAAGAGACATCTGGGAACTCCCGTGTAGAGATTAGGTCCTTTAGTATCAGTATGTCTATAGGGAAGGGAATATGTGTGCCGACAAATTGGCATATTTAGCTTTGTTTACATGTCCTGGCACTCCTATACTTCAAGATATACCAATGCATGTGCTTCAAGATATACCAATACAATGTATTGTTCAACAGGACATATAAGGTGTATTACTTCGCAGACGTATGCGTTAGTCTGTTTTAGAATTTCTTTCCTTTGTATAACAAAAAAAAAAAAGACAAGAACAAGATAATTGTCCAGTCGGCCTTCTTATTGTACATTTGAAGGAAATTGATGCCAACTTCTTGAAGTAATATTTCCCTCGATAGACCATCAATGTATTGAAAACGCCCTTAATGACACCAAGATTCGATCCAAGGCTACACCAATAAGCATCCCAACCTTCGATGGGCCTGAAAGACCTACCACAACATGTACCGCGCAAGAGAGGATTTTACATATCTTCCAGATTATTACCACCAAGTAAAATCAAAATGTCAGATATCCATTTCTTTGAATCAAATACACTTACAGAAGAATGAAAAACGAAGTAACCTATGTGCCTCTACAATGTCCTACGGACTAAAAATCAAGATAAGCTCACCGTCAAATTAGTTCCCTCTTGCAACAATAATTCCGTTTCCAGGAGCTTTTACTGTAAACATAAATGACATATCTGTAGTGCCCCTCTCTAGCAATTCTTACAATTTGGTATAACATTCATTCATATGAATTAGTGACGCTGACTGAATCCAATCCCGGAAAAGGAGTCGTAACACAATAATCAGAAGATATTATGCTGGTATGGGCAAATTTGGGCTGGATAAGTTCTAGATATTGGAGCTATTCAAATTTTAGTTAAACCAAATCGACTCAAGCACACGAACAAGAAAGAACGCAAATTCATGCCAACGAGTGTAGCTAAACTATTGACAAGATTAGGAAAAGTGCAAAGGAATTTTTAAAAAATGCCTTGTCAAATTTGGTCATTAAATCTGTGCCAAACAC
Source organism: Erythroxylum longipes (assembly GCA_027563885.1). Lineage (NCBI taxonomy): Eukaryota > Viridiplantae > Streptophyta > Magnoliopsida > Malpighiales > Erythroxylaceae > Erythroxylum > Erythroxylum longipes. The sequence continues at coordinate 13,098,318 of JAOQMS010000009.1, forward strand.
CACGAAATTTTATGTGCATAGGCCAAACACTTCAAAATTGATCTGGACAACCTAGAAAAAAGTTCCTAATCTTCTTGTCTTAAAGTTTCAATCTGTAACACACATGGCTTTCTACTATTCCCCGCTGGGATTATGCAAATGATGCCTCAGAAACTGGAAATAGGATTAGAGTTAAGGCCAAGTGTGGACAAGCCACTGTATAAGTCAATCTTTGTAGCTTTCTCAGAACAGCAAATTACTACATCCAGAGAGAGACTTCATAAAGCTGAACTACATATTGAAGTTTCAGTGTCGTCCTATCATGAATTGTGAGAATAATGCTTATAATATGAAGATGAATACTGAATGATCTTAAATGACCAAACTAGCTAATTGGCAAAATTATTAACCTTTCTCTAATGACAACCACTGCAACTTGATTTCAGCGAGTAATTTACTCAATACCTTCTTATGCTGAAATTTCGGCACTTAAAATTCCATACAACAATAATTAGACAACCCCTTTGCACAACTCTACAAGTAGTAGCTATTAATACATTACCAAGCTTTTCAAAACTAAGAAAAAAGATCTAAGATTTAACTATCAATATAATATTACTAGAAAACAGACAGCTCTTGCTGGCACTGAGGTGAAGGTCCCCTAGCATTCTTCTCATACTCAAATATAATTTCAAAAAACCCTTTTCAAGCATCAACCTTTCCAATTTCTAATTGAAACAATAACTCCAGCCCAATGTGAAGTATTGTATTCTACCAATTTCATCCAATTCAGTAACCCTCCAAGCCCAAAATACCAGCAAACTCAAACTAGCGCAAACAGTCAAAGCAACAAGTTTCACGAGGCATCAGGATCCAAGCAAACACCATTATTAACCCAAATTAATTAGAACAAAACCCTAAATAAAAGCAAAATCATGAAGTTTATGAGGGAAATACAAAATTAAGAGAGGGTAGCATCATTACAACTATAACAGCAAGTCCAAAATCCGAATCCTAAATCGCAAGAGCCAGATCGAGTCCAACCCTACTGCGTCGGTGCAACGGGCGGGGCTCCCAGAAGGCTCTGCTGTTGGAGCTCGAGGTCATTAAACTGCTGCTCGCGATCCATCTCGATGATCAAAGGGACGACGAGAATCAAGAAGGTGGTGCCGGCGATCCAGGCGGCCTTGCCGGTGCTGCGGAGGAGCTTCTTGGTGACGAAGGCGGCGTCGCCGGCTGCTTGCTTGCCCTTGGAGACGATGTCGGAGTTAGTGAACTTGGCGACGATGGAGGAGTTTGACTGCTGCTTAGAGGAACGCCGTTTTGGTTGGGACGCCATTTTGAGTAATACACCAATATCTCTGAACAAGCTCTTTGCCTTGGGGTTTAGAGACTCAAAAGGGTTTGAACCAAGGCGAAGGTAGACTATCGTACAAAGGGTTTATGTAACCATTTTTTTAAACAGTATCAACATTTTATACGTCGATAATAATTATCTAAACTTTTTTTCTCTGATCAATTTTCAAAAATAAATTGATTCCTTTTTTTAATCAAATTTGTGTCCGGTCCATCATATTTTGTGCTCTATTTGTTTTCATAAATAAAAACATATTATAAAGATAATTTTTTCTTCCCATAAGAACTCTTTATTTTAGCCATTAAATTCTATTTAAAATATAATACATTAAATTATTATAAATTAAAATAATTAATTATTTATAAAATATTATTTATTCATTTATTTAAAAATTATTCTATACAATATTTATAATATTTAATAAAATCAATTATATTTAAAATCCTGAACTTTATCTAATTTTGTAATATTAGTTAGAATTATAAATAATAATAATAGTAATAATAATAATAATAATAATAATAATAATAATAGAATATTCATACTTTTTTGCAAAATTAACTCTCCAGTTAACCTTCTAATTGGTAGTGTCATATTAGTAAGTTTTGTGACAAATAAGCATTTGCAAGAAAATCCATAATTTTTACCTAATTCTCTCTTACACTATTAATGACATACATTCAAGTATTCACGTGGGCTTAGGTGTTAGCAGTAGTATCACCTTGGCAGTGGAAACCTCTCTCTTTTTTGCATCCTTTGACCTTTCTCTTCTGAATTGACTTTACTACCCTTATGTTTTTCCATTTTTGGCAACTTGCGACAGTAGGTTTCAGTGGTCTACGGGGTCTGGGGGTTCCCAAAGTATACTGTGGGCTGAGGTTTTGACCTCCATAGAGGGCCTTTCACAAACCAGGAAGGATCGAGATGGAAGGAACGCTTCGTCATTGTCTCTAGATGAATTCCCTCCACTTTCATGGCAAACGCTCAGGAAGGGAGATTATGAGACTGGGTAAACATCCCAAAGCTAGATCACACCAGTCATTAGTATCAACGCCTAGCAATAGGGCTTGGAGAAAGAAATTACAACTTCAACGACCAAAGATTCGACTTAAACACTATAAAGAGGCCGTGAAGGATGGTGTGAAATGCCCACCAATCGAGGTCCTTAAAGCAGGTGAGAAATTCTGGTTTCCACCTTTGATTGGTCTGTTTTGGAAGAAGAGGCCACCATTCCCTGTTATTAATGCCCGGGCTAAAGTTCAATGGAGAAAAAGGGTTTGGAAAAAAACTCTGTTCATAGAGGACGAGACAATCTTGTTATTTCGGATGACAGTAATGTTAGTGAGATCCTTAAATTGAGGTCTTGGCAGATTGGATTGGATAATTTTGTCATTTCTTATAAAGTTGGACAACTATTAATTATATTTTTCAGTTTTTCAATAACTTAGAGTTAAGTTTCATAATTGAATCTAGATAAAAGTAATAAAGTGACTCAATAAATGATTTATGTACTCATTTTTCGAAGTCCAGATGGAAGATGGATCCCGATCAGTGTGGACCAGACCCATATCGAGCCTGTAATGGGGAAAGTTCGATATGGAAGTTATATATTAAAGTTAACGTCTCATGTAGTTGCTTACATCATTCGTAAGCATACGGATTCTTTGACCTGTTAAGAGTGCTTATGTATTAAGAAAACTATAGAAAGACGTTAATCACGTGTCGATGAACAATTCCTTTGACGGTCCTGGAAGATTGGAGCTCATTTTAGCCACGCAAATGACTTCGAAAGTCAAGATAGAAACGAAATCAAGTATTCCTCATTTCATTCATTTTTAACCCTTTCATGAACGATTCGGGACATGTAATAAGATCTATGCTACGTGTTACACATGGTATCAAAGCGTTTATGTGATTAGGTTGCCAAAAACAAACGTTTTTCGATTTTCATCTGTTATTGTTTTCGTTAGTTTTTCAATTTTTTTTGTATATAATTACATGAAAGTGGTATACATGAGCTAGCTATAAAAAATGGGTCGAAAACGAGCCAAAAAGGAGAAAAAAATCAATCTCAAGGTCGCTAAAAATCGCCCTCTCTATTAGAGGGCGATTGCACGCGCCTGACGGTGCTACAGTAACCACCAGAGGCATGCATCAATCTTGTCCTCCCACGTGGTGCACATGCCTCACGCGGCCCGCTCTCCCATGGGTGAGGGATGGGTGCACGCGCCCACCATCTCTCGACACGTGGACGGAGAGGATAGGGACACATGGTGGCACGTGCATAGCATGTGCCATACAATATAGGTGCATTTGCAGGTGTTTAGTAACCACGTGCATGGGGATCGTGAGGGAGCAGGCGTTTCAAGCGTTGGGGCACGTGTGAGCATGTGTTGGCGCGTGCACGTGCACCACACGTGCTTATATGACGTTAGCGCATAGTGTTGAGTGTTGTGTTGACATCAACACTACAGTGTTGTTGACGTCAACACCATGTACTAAATTTTTTTTTCCAAAATTCCTGTAAGGTTGCGTTAGGTCCTTTTAGGTCAGTTTCTGAGTCAGGGAAATTTTAAAGTAAATTTTCAATTTTTTTAGATTTATTACATTGGTAATTGGATTTTGGAAAAAGGTTTTAAAGCTTTTTAAAGCTAATTTTGAGTGAATTTTCATGCTCCGAACTGCACATAAAGGAGACACTTAAGGTTTTGTGTCTCGAGTGGTAGGTTTGGTATTCCGAAAAGCAAAATAGTCATTCTTGTTGAGAATTTTAAGATAAAAGTCTCAAGTAAAGTTTAAAGACAATGTTTTCAATACCAGTATGTAATTATTTGATTGTGCATTTGGTTTTTGCATTTATAGTTGACTTTCACATACATTATGCCCATTTAGAATGTGAGGATAACATAAGGATGTATCCATTGTGTTTGTGGTCTTTTTGGGTACTGGTGAGATTGCAGTCACCACAGTGGCCTTGTAAGTTAATATTTGGACTGTACCGCTTGCATGTGGGGCAATGTCTCTAATATAATATTTGGTTATTTTATCAACAGGTGTTGGCCTTATATGAGATTTTGAGATACACATAAAGGCATTAGATGGAGGAAAGCTATTACTTGAATGATTTATTCACCAATAGGTGGTAGTGTCATAAGAGTTAACAGTTTATTCTCTGATCGATTTTATGTAGAGGTCTAATTGCATATTTATGTATTCAACTCACAAGGGTTTAATAATATGTGTGGTCAGATTCTCCATATAGATATTGATTTAATGTTTTGAGTATTACTGTTATCCTGCATTTATGTTGATCTTTACATTGTCTTTTCTATTTTGCAGTCACCTTTTCTGTAAACAACAATGTTGTCACAATTGAGACCTTAATGGGTTTCAATTTCATGAAGTGGAAGAAGGATGTTAAGTTTGCCCTAGAGATGGCAGACATCAACATGACGATGCATATAAAGAGTCCTTCTCCACTCACTTATATCAGCTCAGAATCTGATAAGGCGGTTATGGCAATCTGGGAGAGGTCAAATAGAATGTGTTATTTGACCATTAAGAGGTCAATCCCAGATTATATGCTTAGTGGATTACCAGACACAGTCATAGCAAAGGAGTTTATGGACAATATTTCCCAGAAGTATAAGGTGTCTTTCCATGCAGAGCAGAGCACTTTGATTAAATAGCTATTCTCCATGAGGTATAAAAGAGAAGGAGGCGTCAAAGAGATTTAACTTCAAAGTAAACTGAAGGCACTTGATGTACCCATTCCTAACACACTCATAGTGCATCAGGCATTTAATACTATCCCATGAAAGTTTGAGATATTGGTGATGTCATACATCTCTCAAGATGAGGCCTAGGAAATCAATGCCTTGATTTCTCGGTGTATTGTAGCTTAGGAGAAGCTTAAAAGTTCTCCTCATATAGCCCTATATGCAGTCACCAAAGGTAAGGGGAAGGTGAAGCCTCAACAGTCTAAGGGTAAGGGTAAGAAACCCAAACCCTCTCCACAGATTCAGATTGGACAATCTAGTATTGCCAAGGTCCCACATAATATGAAGAGTATGAGGTGCTTCTTCTGTAAGAAGAAGGGGTATAGGAAAGCTAATTGCTTGAAGTGCAAACTTTGGAAAGTTAGATAGTAACTATCAAGTAACTCCTCGGCCTACATAATTCATGAATCCAATGTAGCTATAGCCACATCAAGTTCTTGGTGGCTAGATAGTAGATCTTCTAATAATGTTGCTTCCACAATGCAGGGGTTTAGATCCACGAGAAAGCTGACTAAAAGAGAGGAGAAGCTGATGGTTGGCAGAAATAAAGAGGTGGACATTTTGTATGTAGGGGTTGAAGGTTTGAAGCTCGATACGAGGTTTGTACTAGTTCTACGAGACACTTTTTATATACTGTATTAGACGAAACTTGATCTCTGTATTAGTTTTGGATAAAGAAGGTTATCATTTTGTATTTGGTATTTCGGTTGTAAATATTTCTATCAATGCAAGACATATTGGCACTGCCTTCTTATCCTATAAATTATATAGAATGTTTCTTACTCCTAATGAAATGTATTCATCTTCTTATGTTGCTGAACCTGTTACTCGAAAGAGAGTCTTCAAAAAGGAAACATCGTATATGTTGTTGTATAAACGTCTTGGCCACATTTCCAGGGAGAGGGTTAAGAGATTGATAAAGGATAACATTCTCCCAACTTTGGATTTCAGTGATCTGGAAACATGTATCGATTGTTGCAGGCGTAAGTTAACCAAGATAAAGAAAAGGGGTCAACTTGTGCTTTTGGTTTATTGGACCTCATATATATAGACGTTAGTGGTCCCTAAATAGTCACGTTATACAATGCTAGATATTTTCTAACGTTTATAGATGATTATTCCCTCTATAGCAATGTGTTCTTACTTAAGGAAAAGTCTAAAGTTTTTGATAAGTTCAAGATCTTTAAGACTGAGATTGAGAACCAGTTAGGAAAATCAATAAAGATCGTCAAATCTAACAGGGGAGGGGAATACTATGACAGACTTGGGGTTGTAGGATAAGAAAAAGGTTTGCTTGCCAGGTATTTGGAATCGGTTGGAAAAGTGACTCAGTTCACTACGCCAAGTAGTCTTGAGCAAAATAGTTGTGGCCGAAAGGCATACCCTAAAGGACATGATGAGGTCAATGCAGAGCAGGACTAACCTACCCAAATACCTTTAGGGCAAAGCCATTGAGACGATACTATATATCTTAAATAAAGTCCTGATAAGTCAGTACCAAAGATGCCTTTTGAACTCTGGAAAGGGTGAAAACCAAGCATTTCACACATTCGTGTATAGGGTTGCCCTACTGAGGTACGTTTATATAATCCTTTTGAAAGAAAATTGCAACCTCGTTTAACTTGTTGTTATTTGGTAGGTAATCACGACCACTTTAAGGGCTACAAATTTTACTGTAGAGAAGGAGGGGCCAGAATAGTGAAATCATAAACAGCTAAGTTTTTAGAATACGATGCCTGTAATGAGGGAGGATCCTCACACCCTCTAGGAGATAGCAGGATAGATACCATGATTATTTCGCATCCGTCCCTCATACAGTTAGGTTCAGTGGATGAAGGTCCAAGTACCATGCCTATGCAGGCACAAGGACGTATACATATTCAGGAAGAGGTTCTTGAGGTACAAGAACTTATGCAATTGTGAAGATCCACCAGAGAGAGGCGACTAGCTATCTCATCAGACTATATAGTCTATTTGGCTGAACAAGACTATGATATAGGACATGTTGTGGATCTAGTTACTTTTATAGAATTCGTTTCTAGACCCCATGCAGACTTGTGATGGGAAGCCGTAATAACACATTTTCCATGCTAAGGGTTAAAGCCTTAGATTATTGCATATGAGCCAAATCATTTTAGCATTCATGAAATGCATTTCATTCACATGCATATCATTAGCATAAACACATGAATTATGATTTTATACACATTGCAAAGATAGTATATGCACTCAATTGACATATTCCGGGGTATGAAAGGTTTAAAATTGTCAGACCCCGATTCCGAAGTCTGACTCTTACTTGCTTGCTTGCTCTGATACCACATCTTTTAGACCCTGTATCTGGAGTCTAACTCCTTGCTCTAATACCATAACTGTCAGATCCCGTTATCGGAGTCCGACTCTTGCTCTTCATGCATACTTGCTCTGACACTATCATGCATGCAGACTATCTTCATATGTAAGTTATCACCCAATAATAACACCTTGATTTCTTTCGGATTATCTTCTCAAAACTCCCCTTTATTAGTCTTAGCTCAGCTCTTAGAGCAGTCGACTACTCCATTCCTGCCTTTCAACCTAAATCCTTTAATCATCAGCGTGGTTGAGTCCTTACTTCACACTTATACTTGCTTCGGG
>JAOQMS010000009.1:13141872-13162253 GCA_027563885.1 Erythroxylum longipes
TTCATGTGCATATATGAATGCATGAATATATCAAAACACTTTCAATAATCCTAACCCATTCCAAAATGACCAAAATATCCTTTCCAATAGGTGAGGGGATGTTACAGGTGGGCTAATCAATAAGTGTGGTTGACCAATGTAGTGATTATAGAGACATTGGTTTACTAATGTCAAGGTTTGGTCAACCAATATTTAAAGAATTATGGAAAATTATATACTATGAAATTGTATGTAACATTGGTCGATACATTCATCGACCAATATCATTGTTACTATCCGTTAAAATGGCTAATTTTGGGTCTAACAAAATTTTAGAGCTAGTTAGTATAAGTATAAATACTTAAAATTTTAGTTGTTGAACATCTTTACAATATTTATGGGTTATAATAATAAATTTTCAAGAGTTTTTGAACATTTATAAGCATTTATTCATTAGTTATAAGGTAACTAACAGCTTTTGAGCATTAAAATGAGTAAGCAATGTTTATTTGAATTCTAAACATGAATTAGGGTTAAGATTCTTATATTTGGATGTTCCAATAAGCATTCAGTTCCTATTCACCCTGCAAACAAGATTACACAAGAGTCCTTTGTCAATTAAAGATTATTGTAAGAATGTTTATTTTCATTTAGTTGAAATAAGAGATCAGTGGATTCCAAGAGAGACTTAGAGAATGAGCGTACACAAAGTTTGTTTGCTGAATCATTATAAAATTGATTTGTAACCTCTCTACCTTATTTTTTTTCACTTTTTTACTTTATTGAATGATTGAACTCATTCAAATTACCATTGTCATTCATCATTTGTTTGAAAATCTTCTTTGGGTCTTTATTAAGTTTTCAAAGTTTTCTTAACAGTCACAAACATTCAATACACTCCTTACTGAGTGTCATTAAAGACCAACAAACATAATATTAATAATTAATAATTATAATTAAAAAATTCAAAATGAATTAGTCTTAAATAATAAATAATAAATATTACTATATCACTATATTTTAAATTTAAGTAATAATATGTAAATATGTTAAATGAATAAATCAATGCCAAGCCACCTTATATATATATATATATATATAATATTAAAAAACAACGTTATTTTTAACAAAATGACATCGTTTTTACATTATAGGCCTACGTTCGGCCCGACCTTGGCCAATAGCCTAGTCGAACTAAACAATTTTAGTCCGTGGCCCAATCAAGCTGGGCTAATATCGAAATGAACAGGGCCAAAATTGACATTCCTATGAAATGCCATATGTTCCTAACATATTAAATTAATAAAAGTTAACGATATAACTTAACAAATAGAATGATTCTAGACTTTTCACAAATCATAAGGGCATCTCATGAGATTTTTAAAGTACAGAGGTTTTATGGAATTAATGAAAATTATAAGAAAGGTTAGTGTCATCTAGCTTTATGTTTTTAATATAATAATATGCAAATATGATAAATTAATAATATACATTTGATATATACCACTCTTGTAATTTGTTGGTTCTCACTCATTTTCTTGTCACGTGGTTGTCTACATAAAGTATTACGTATTCACAAGTTGCCCATATGAGTGAAAGTTAACAACACAACTTAATAAAAAGGACTGATTTTAGATTCTTTTTACAAATCTAAAACCAAATAAGATTTTTAAATTATAAATGATTTTGGTAAAATTAATAAAACTGTAAAATAGATTGGTGTACTTTACCTTAAAAAATTATAGGTTCATATTCCATCCGGACTAAATTTAACACTTATTAAGACGTGAGAGAGAAGCAATTATTTGCCCTTACTTTTATAGGTGAATATTAAGCCAATGTTTTGGATGTTATATTCTACTAGTCAAAATCAGTCACAATGTATCGTACTAGTCGAAAATGATGTAAAATTGCTTTATACCATATAAAATTGTTCCAGGGAACTTTAAATTTTACCAACAGTATAGACCGGTATTGATCGGTGAATCAAAATGTTAAAAAGCGCTACATTAAACTTATAAAATTTTGTGTTTAATTTATTTTTCAACCTTTATTTATTTATTTAATAATATATATCAGCTTTAATTATATAATATGGGCACATATATTTCATTTTTTTTATTTTCTTTAAATTTTTAATAATTTAAATTATTCTTATTTTTACAATATAAGAAGTAATTTTAGTTTGTTATATTTTTAACAAAAATTGTTTCCTTTTGAAAGAAGTGAGGATATACCTAGTGCTAAAAGTAAGCCCACAACCCCTAAATTGGAACCAATGCCCATTAAGTTGTTAACCCAAGGTCCATCATTATTTAGACCAAAACTTACAACTCTTTCGCATGGTTTATAGTTCACAAGAATTGGAAGGACGCAGCGTAGCCTATACTACACGCGTAAACGCGAAATTAAGCCTCACTTTCTTCGAAAAAAGAAGCAGAAGAGTTGCAAAGTGCAAAGAAACAAACAAAACACTGAAAGCTGCTCTATCTCAAGGCAGAATCATACTAACCTAGAGATCTCTAGTGTTTATACGACGCCGTCTGCCTCTGCTTCCCAAGTAAGTCCTGTGCCATTTAATTGTCTGTCTCACTTGTTTAGGGTTTAGTCCACCGGAGGTCCTAATTAGGGTTTCGAATTTTGCTCTTTTTTGGCTTTCACCGTTGCTTCTGTGTCAATTGGATGGTACTTGAGTCTCATGTTGTTATACCGTGATTTTGATTGCATAGGGCTTGTTTTTTTGTTTTTCTTGGAATTGAATGTATACGATTTGTATTCGTGCAGTTGATACTGTAGAGGTTGAAGTGTAGTTTGACAATGGGAGAGAGTGAGACTGCAGTTGCTGGAACTTCTGCAATGATGGATTATACATCAGCTGTGTATGGTACCGGCTCTGTTGATACTAGGCCAAGTGTTGTTGTCGATGCCAGTGGTTTTGCTGCAGAGGGGTCGGTGTCTACTGATGCTGCAGATGTGTGTTATGCCGGTTCTAGTTTGGCTGATGGAAGCACAAATGTACAAGGGGCTGTTGCTAATACAGTATTTGATACTAAGCCAGTTGTAGGAATAAACAGTACTGTTGGAGATAATACTCCAGTTGTGCCAGCTCCAGCTGTTGGTTATAATCCTGTAAACGGCAGTGTTGGTGGTGAAGCAGGGAGTACAACAATTGATAATGGAAATACCAGCGATATTGTGGATGGAGTTGCTGTGGAGCAACAATTTGTGGATGGATCTGGTATGTTTTCTCTGGCATGCTTGTGGTGACTAATTAACAAAATTTTAGTTTGTTTTGTTTGCAATAAATTTAAATCCTTTTGCTGTACATTTTCTTCATTTGGAGTAAAGTAAACACAAACTTGTTTATTCTTTCTAATAAAATTCTTTATTCCTGGATATTTTTCTTCTTTTTTGGCCCTACAATTGTTTGTTTGCAATGATATAATTATCGGTGGCAGAGTATATTCTAGTTAACTCTGTCATTTTGGATATCTGTAGTGCTTGTGAAGGAGATTGAGGTGGTTATGCATGTCCTTATTGTTTTTGTTGTTTGTCTCTTGCCAGCATTGTCTGCTGAAGAAGAACGCCTATGGAGTATTGTGAAGGCTAATTCTCTAGATTTTGATGCTTGGACTGCATTGATAGAAGAGACAGAGAAGGTGGCTGGGGTATGACATTTCAACCTCCTTATTATTTACTGCTTGTTCTTGAGAAATATACTTACAATGGCACATGAGGATCTAAGCTTTCTGGATTATGGAAATGAGAAACTGTTTAACTAAACTGTGTAAGTAAGGAAGTGTTAAAGCCAAGTTTTACTTCTGTAAACATCTTTTGAGAAACATGTTTACTGTTTGTACAAGTATACTTTTAGTGGTTGATGAGATGTGCAAACATCTATTATTGATGTCTCAAAGCCAAAAGGCTTGATGGCAGTGGAGAGAACAAAAGATGTGGCTGCAAGAAGTGAAATTCAATCACAATTGAAGATGAAAGTGCCTTTATATACTTCTCTACTATCTCCTCCTGATATAACTGGAAGGGAAATCATTTTTCCTCAACCCTAATTAATCTTGAAAGTAGTATATATGGTTACACACCAAGCATCTGGCTGTCATGTGACTTCAATTTCTCATTGCCAATAGGTTCTTGTTTAGTGTTTAATGCTTATTTATGCTCTTTTAGACATGTGTTTGTAATCTCAATGCTTGCTTTGGCTAACTTTCCATACATACTTATGCAGGACAAGATTTTGAAAATCCGAAAAGTTTATGATGCCTTTTTGGCTGAATTTCCATTGTGTTATGGTTATTGGAAGAAGTATGCAGATCATGAGGCTCGCCTTGGTTCTATGGACAAAGTTGTGGAGGTGTATGAACGTGCTGTTCTTGGGGTGACCTATTCAGTGGATATATGGTTGCATTATTGCATATTTGCGATAAGCACATATGGGGATCCAGAAACTATTAGAAGGTATTAGTTATTTGCATGCAGTTGTCATTATTTTGCATCTATTTGAATGATGATTTGTAATTTCTGTTTCCTCAAGGATTTGCTTTGGTGATTTTTGTTGCTTTTGGACACCTGTCAAGGTGCCTGCAATGGTGGTTTGTTACTAATGGTGAAAGGTGTGGTGGAATGCTTTAGAATCACTCTTTTAGTTCTGCAAACCTTGATATCGGATCTCCTTTGTGGATAAATGTTTGCATATTATTTTAGGGTGTGAATTGGTTTTTTTGGCTTTATTTAGACCATAGTTTCTTTCCTCTTCTAAAGGTCTGGATCATAGTAATAGTTGTTTATCAGTTATGGCTGTCATTGACTTCTGAGGTGTATCAATATGTAAAATGCTGCTGGGAAGATCTCATCCGGATAAGGGCTAAGATGGCCTCACTCAGTGATCCTTTTCAGGCATAGTATGGTTTTTATCAGGAAGGTAAATGCAGTATTTGGAAGTGTCATGCTGTTAGAGTGAATTATCCGTTATCCTTCAACCTAAGTGATGCATCTCGCAGTTGGATGTGTCGGCATTCGCTGTTCTAATCTAAATGATTCTTCTATAACATTGTTTCATATTCTGTTTTGAGTCAGGCTTTTTGAGAGAGGATTAGCTTATGTCGGAACAGATTATTTGTCTGCCCCTCTATGGGACAAATATATTGAATACGAAGAAATGCATTCAGAATGGAGTCGTATTGCCTCTATTTACACCAGGATATTAGACTTTCCAAGTAAACAGCTGGATGACTATTTCACCAGGTAAGGGTAACAGCATATGTTCCCTTGTTGTTCTTTTCTTGTATCTACCTGTTATTCTTGTATTCTGTTGCTTGGTATATGTTAAAACTAAACATGTATCCTTGTCTCCATGTGACAGATTTAAGGCTTTTGCAGTTAGTCGGCATCTGTCAGAATTAAGGACTAGTGAAGAAGCTGCTGCTGCTGCTGCAGCGGGTAGTCAAGTAGATGAGGGAGAGATTCATCAAGATGCTGCTGAACAGTCTTCTAAACCTGTAAGTTCTGGCTTAACAGAAGCAGAGGAGTTGGAGAAGTATATCGCCATCAGAGAAGAGCTGTATAAGAAAGCTAAAGAGTTCGATTCTAAGATATGTGATTTTGAAAATGCTATTAGGAGGCCTTATTTTCACATGCGACCCCTCAATGTGGCAGAACTTGAGAATTGGCATAACTACCTGGACTTTATAGAAAGACAAGATGATCTCCACAAGGTATTTGAGTTTGTTGGCTATTCATCCATAACCACTATGTGGTTTGCAGTTTTTAGTTTTCTTTCTTGTAAGTTGACTTACACTTAAGTAATATTTGCCCATCATATGGTTTGTTGGCTAACCCTTGGATGAAGCAACCTTTTTAAACGGGAAATTGAACTGAGACTAAAGCATGGGCCCTCGATTTGGTTTCTATGAGGCTAAGTACTTCAAACCTTCATTTGTCAGTGGAAATTTTGGGTTCATGTATGCATTGAAATTTTATTCTTTTTAAAATTCATATGTTATGCTGCAGGTATCTTCTTGTCTCCTAACCATCTGTCTATCAGGCAAAGAAGGGTCCCTAATATTTGGGGGGCCTTCTCTTCCCCCATGGAGTATTTCTTGTGCATATCTCCTTTGTGCTTTGTTATGATCGTCACGAATTCAATTCAAATCAAATTGCTTTAGGTCGTTTACCAATTTCAGTAATTGATGATTATACAATTTTAACAATTTTGTTTCCCTTCTGATAATGTGTTTTCCATTTCAAATTTACCCACTAGTGCTTGATAGTTGTGATTTTGTCGATTAGGTGGTGAAGTTGTACGAAAGATGCCTAATTGCATGTGCCAATTATCCTGAGTATTGGATACGTTATGTCTTGTGCATGGAAGCCTGTGGAACTATGGATCTTGCAAATAATGCACTTGCTCGGGCTACACAAGTCTTTGTCAAGGTATGATGGATTATGGGTCAAATGTTTCAGTGTTGTATTCTGCCAATGTGCTTAAGTTTTCCCTTTTGGGGAATTTCTGCTGAAAAATACAATCAAGTGGAAAAAGAAGTGTAATTCTCATGTGGAAAAGATTGTGAGGGATGAAGCTTTTAATTGAGATGATTCTAGACAACCAACAATCATAAGAGATCTAGGAAATTGCAGAAGTAGAGAGGCTGTTGCAGAGTACTTTTTCAATAGTGATAATCGAGTGATTGTACCAAAAGCATTTTTCATCTGCTATGTTATTTTTTCCCTTCCCTTAATTATAGATTTAACTTTTTTAGTCTCAGTTAGGACTTTTTTGGATATTCATCCGTCTTTATGTTACTGTTACAGTTGAATTATCTTATAGCTAAATGAAATGTAGGCACCTAGTAGACTGATTCTAAATTTTGATATATGTTGAGGATAGAAAGTAGTACACTTTCATTTTTGACACGTGTATTGTTCGGGTTTACAATTTAATTTTCTAATCTTAAAAACTCAACAGAGACAACCCGAGATTCATCTTTTTGCTGCTCGCTTCAGAGAGCAGAGTGGGGATATACCAAGCGCTAGAGCTTCTTACCAACGTGTACATGCTGAAATTGCACCTGGTCTTCTTGAAGCAATTATCAAGCATGCAGACATGGAACATCGACTGGTTAGTAGGATTTACAAGTCATTATGAGGTTTAAATTTTGATGTGCTTGTATCATCGTTTGAATTGATTGCCTTTTTAATATTGCAGGGAAACCATGAAGATGCTTTCTCTTTATATGAGCAGGCCATTGCCATTGAGAAAGGAAAAGAACATTCACTGACCTTACCAATGTTGTATGCACAATATGCTCGATTTCTCCACTTGGTAAGTTTTGCCCATGTTTTTCTGCATAATTGTTATGCTAGAATCTTTTGGCTGATGATTCTGAAAATCTCTGGAATCTGAATTAGTTACTTACACTTCTAAAAAGTTTAATGAAGGACTATCTTACTAGTGTAGTTTGGTAATACTCAAGAATTTGCTTGTTCCTGGATACGCTTGTACAACTTAGTTTTCTTGCATCTGTCTACCCTTCTACTAAATCAATGAGATGCTAACTCAAAAAGAAATAGTATCCTGCTTCTAGTGATGGATTATGTTGTATATTGGATTTTTTTTTTCTAGAAATTGCTTGGTCTCTTGATTTTGATAAGTTCCCAAGAAAAAGTTGGCTTTTCCATGTAGTTTCCCCTCTCCAATTGTTGTGAGCAAGAAAATGCCTAGTTCAAGGTGGACATGGTATTGAGCAGTCTTGCAATGATTCTGTTTTACATTTGTAATTGATGTCTCTTTAAAATATCAGTTGTTAATCAGCACTACCCTTTAAGAGTTTTATTATGTGTGTTCCAGGTTTCTGGTAATACTGAAAAGGCTAGAGACATTCTAGTTGAAGCTCTTGAAAACATTCCACTATCAAAACCTCTTCTTGAGGTCGGCCTCCTTCCTTCTATCTCTGTGTTGTTTAATTTTTTCTGTGTGATTAAACAATTACAATCTTATCTCAAATCTATTTTAATGTGATTTCTTGGAGCTAATAGTCAGCTTTTTGTGTACACCAAGCAGGCCATTATACATTTTGAGACAATTCAGTCACTTCCTAAGAGAATTGATTATTTAGACTCATTGGTTGAGAAATTCATTGTGCCCAACTTTGATAACCTGAATGCTGCAAGTGCTGCTGAAAGAGAAGAGCTCTCTTGCATTTTCTTGGAGGTTAGCCTATTCCTTTTATTTTATTTCTATCTATTTCTATCTATTTTTTGTTCCCTTATGAACTTGTATTTATATGGAGCTGGTATCCATATTCCAGATTGATTTTTGCCTGATCTGTACATTCTACGTTATATATGTTATTGTGACATAGTAAATACGTGATTCCTCTCATGAGGTGGAATTTAAATGTGGGTAAAGGTGACGGCTCCCTTTTAAGGTATATGTAATATTATGAAGTGGAATTTAGTCTTTAAAAGCTGAGTTATTTATCAGATTGCTCATTTTTAAGCATATGGTCACAGTTCTTGGGGCATTTTGGAGACTTACAAAGCATCAAGAAGGCTGAAGATCGTCATGCTAAGATCTTCGTACCTCACAGGAGCAAGTCAGAGTTTAAAAAACGTCATGCAGAGGATTACCTCAGTTCAGATAAGGCAAAGCTGGCCAAGTCTTACTCTGATGCTCATTCACCTGGCCAGTCCATGACTGGTGCATATCCAAATGCCCAAAACCAGTGGGCAGCCAGTTACAATGTGCAGCCTCAAGCATGGCCACCTGCTACACAAACACAGGTGCAACATTGGGCTCCTGGATACGGCCAGCAGGTTTGTTGCTTTTCCTTAGTCACTTGAAGATCTTCAACTGTATTCTGTTACAGGAATAGTTGGATTCTCATATTTATTATTGCAGGAAAGGAAGATATGAAATTCAGTATTATGAGACACTTTTTAATCTTTTATTCTACAAATTGATCATTTGATTTTGTTGTACTAGGCTCAATATAGTGCTTATAGTGGTTATGGAAGCAGCTATACGACTCCGCAAGTTCCCACATCTTCTGCACAAACTGCTGCCTATGGTGCTTATCCTCCTACATACCCTACTGCACAGGTACAGAATGTTCGTAATACGTCCTCTAAAATTTTTATTAGCTAGCTTTCCCTGATGATATTTCCCTATGAGACGTTTCATTAATTTTCTGTGAACCCATTGGAATTGTTTAACTACATTCATTTTGTTTGATCGTGTAATTTGGTAGCTGATGGCTTATTTATGATATCAGCAGGCCTTTCCGCAACAAAGTTATGCACAACCAGCTGCTGTGGCAACGTTAACTCCTGCACAGCAGCCAGCTTCCATTCCACAGCCTTATTATGGGAATTACTACTGAACTAACGGGGCTTCTGTGCGCTCGCTCTTTTATGTTTCTTATTTTCTTATTTCGCTTCTCTTTCTCATTGTCATGTATACTCAGAACCAACATAGGTTCTTTTTGTTTTCGATACATGGGTTGTAGTGGTAGCTGTGTAGGGACGAGGATGGAAACAATAGATGGCATGGGGGTTTAGATGGTTACTTTCACATCTTTGAGTTCTAGGTATTTGTGCGTAAACTGCATCTCAAGGTGTAACTTCTGATAACACACTGATATTTTGTGCTGATAAAATGTTAGCAAGTGAACTATCTGATTTTGATTTTATTGTTCGAATTCGACACAAAAAGTTCGCAGGAAGTGTTGTCAAATTAAACCCTTCTGATAAGTAATAAGTCAGCGCTGACTTAGTATTTTTTAAAATATTTTTATTATTTTTATTGATTTATATCGTGTCATTTCTAATGTAAAAAGGTGAGACCAACTTTTTAAAAATATTTAATTTATTTTATTTATAAATGTTTGACCTATATTTTATTTAATTTATTTATAAGTCTCCGTTTCATATCTCTTTCTTCTTATTCTCCTGTTGGTCTTCGTTAAACATTTGCACAACTGAAATAACCCCAATCATCAGTCTGTTAGAAAACGTTCTTGCAACAAACTGACAAGATAAAGCCTTTGTACTCATTAGCGTGTATCGAAATCGGTTGTCGAAACTCGAAAGTGTCACAAAAATGCAGCAGCTACTCTTGCCGGGATTAAGAAATATAGGTCAAAGTACAAACAGGGAGTTACAAGAACTCCCAAGTACGCACTAGAAAGCTTTAATCGGTGCTGAAGTTGGGTGATGCCTTCACTGCCATAAGCAAGTCTTATTTAATTTCCTCATTACTCCATCTATGTAGGAACATTAATTCTTGACGTAGAATTATAAACAATACATAACAAACATCATCATTTTTCTTGTCATTTTACACCTTAGCTAATTATAAAAAGAAGTGCTAGAAGTACCATCCATCAAGTACGTTTTCATGACCCTTGAAAGAATATAGGTTGTCATACGTTGGACATATTGTTTAATCTTCCAAGAAAACCCCTTTTCTTTTCCAATTTAAGGTGTGTTGACCATGTTTTTAATTGAATCTTCCTTTCAGCATATAATCACAATAGAGCCAATGCTCACAAATCTTAATGGTCTCCATGGAAATGCTTTATAATTACAAGGAAGAAACAAAATTCTCATATTACCTGATAAATTCTTGTCTTTGCTGTGTAGTGAATATTTAAGCTTCCTAAATATATATATTTATATATACAATATATATTCTAATTAGGTAGAATATGTGTGTCTTTAAGGTGAGCTAAGCTAAATATTTCAGTAGAGTCAATTCACCTAATAAAGTACAAATGCCAAAAAATAATGCAATTAATTTGAGTGAGGCAAAGCCAATTATACATTCAACTGGTCTATTGAAATGAGATGATTCTTAATTTGTAACATATAAAGATCTCCAAAGCAATGAAATAAAATCTTATTTAGTGAGACAACTGATCACCTAGATCAAAAGTGATTCAGTTTTTTATTTAGGTAAGGCAATTATGTTTTCAAAGTAAAATGTAGCAACTCACGTGAACATAAAATGAGAAAAAGAGAGAAAAAGAGAAAGAAAAGAAGAAAAAAAAAAGATAAAGAGAAAAAGAGATTAAAAAAAGAAAAATAGATAAAAAGAAGAAAAAGAAAAGGAATGAAAAAGACAAAAGAAGAAAAAAAGATAAGAAATTACAAGTAATTAAGGATAACAAGTGTAATTGACTTTTTAATAAACTGGATGGAGGATATGAAATAGTTTACATATATATTTATTTTTAAAGTTTGAAAATATACTCAATTTTATAATAATGATTAAAAATATACATTATATCTGTTTTAATTTAGGGTTAATTATAAAAAAATCTCAAACTTTGCTCAATTTTTTAATTATAGCCTGAACTTTAAAAGGTGGCAATAAAATACTCAAAATTTTAATTTTTATCAATTTTAGCTTGACCTTCAAAAAGTGACAATAAAATGCTCAAACTTTCAATTTTTCAATTCTAAGTTAACATTCATATCTCTATTAAATTTGTTGACATGATTTGCCACGTATTTCAGAAACGTTGTTTACTCACATAATTAAAATGACGTCGTTGTTTAAAATAACCTAAATTAGATTACGCAGTCCCGACGACCTCATGTTTTGATTTCAGTTTTTTTCTTCATTTTTAGTTCGTTCTCTTAATTCCCTTGCCTTTCGATTTTCCGATTACACAACCCTGAGACTCTCACACTAAGGGCATCAAGAGAGCAAACTGAAAACGAAGAGCTTATTAGTGCAACACGTTACAATATAAGAGTAGTTTGGGGCATCGGAAGAACAAATAGAAAACAAATGGTTGAGGTCATTAGGAGAACAAACAGATAACAAAAGGCTAAAGCTACGTAAAATGATTTAGGAATTCCATTTTTAATAACATTATTTCATTAATAACTTAACGTTGACGTTAATATTGGGCTAGAATTGAAAAAGATTGAAAGTTTAAGCATTTTATTGCTACTTTTTAAAATTCAGTCTAAAATTGAAAAAATTTGAAAATTTGAACATTTTATTTTCACTTTTTGAATTTCTAGCTATAGATGAAAAATTGAGCAAAGTTTGAGATTTTTTTATAATTGAACTTTTAATTTATTATAAATATAGCATGTGATTTATTATACCGTTAACATTGCTAAATATGGAAGGGCACATATCAGTCCTCATTCTACATCAACAAGAATATGCAATTTCTGATGAATTTAAGAATAAATGAATAATAATTTTATTTTAGGTTAAATAATTAAAGGCCACCGATATTAGGGTCGCAATACCACAACAATCTGTTGAGTTTCTCTGAGCCTCCCAGACTTGATCGTCTCCTCTCCTCCTCGATCGTATTTTACCAGTGAACCTTTTGCTTCATCTACCACATGCACCACCTCCCCGATCATGGCTACCAACAAACCTTTCTAACCACCATCATATCCCTAGTAGACCTCCCATACCCTCTTTTTTGTTACATCTCCTTTCAAGTTTACCATACATAGCTTCCCTCTCCACCCTACTACGTACGTCCACTACGTTTCCATCCTTGTGACCTCTTACCTTTCCCCATTTTCATGAATATCCCCTATTCCTGCTACTATCGTTGTAATTACCTCCTTGGATTTTAATATCATCTAAGTTTCTAGTTTGAAGATCCTATTTTTCAATTGACTCGGCCGTGTTGATTAAAAAGTGGTATCCAATTCCATTAGCCACATGCATGGTATTTTTGGGTCGTGCCAGTAATGTGGTATATGGCTAGTGCTGAGTTGAAGGTCCATGCATGTGAAATTGGATTGAAAACAAAGGGATGGGAGAGGGTTTTCCTCTTATTTTGACCTTTCCAACATGCTAATCATCCAAATAATTTAATTTATTAAGTCACCAAAGAAATCATTTCAAGTTTGAGCCATTTAGTATGATGTAAAAGTCTTGCTTACCTCCTTGCTTTCGGTGTTTTGGAATGATGATGCGGTGATTTGATTATGGATAAGGTAGGAAGGTGCAAGATTTGCAATTCATTCTCTCTATTATAGCTTCACTTGATTATGCATCATATTATCTTATTTTAATTATTAGATGATTTTAATTTTAAAATATAGTTTCTAAGTTGTAACATATTTTTAATTTAAAATCTCTTCTTTATTCTTAATGAAGAATTTATTATTTTTACACCAGGACTAATTTTGTAAATACCATATTATATTTGATTTTAGTATGATATGATATCAATACCAATCAATATAAAAACCCGTTTCTTTTTAAAATTATAAAATATTTATTAAGAACGATGTTTTAATAAGTATTCCTAAAATAGTTGACTATCAATGAATTACTTTAGTTTTCATATTTATTCTTACAATCTGTATCATTTTTTTATTGTCAGGTTTACGTGTGAATTTATCATAAAGAATCTCTTTATTACTTAAGATAAAGCTGCTTATTATCCTATTTCTACGTAGCTCGCTTCACCGTAGGATTTCCGATGGGAGGATGATAATGATCACATCAGTATGATACTGTAGACGTACAAATCTCAAAGTTTGAGCCATATGGTCCGGTAGCAACGAAGAAACCTTATTCCAAATGCTTAATAACATTTATTTTTGTTATATATAATTTGAGATGCTCTGGTCGTAGTCAACGGAATCTATCAACCTGTCTTTCACTGCAATGTACCTCTACACTTGTAATCCAAATGCTTAATGGATGAGCTCTCTTTTTCTCCGTTTATTAAAGCTCGAACAGTTTCAGGAGACATCCGTTTAGAAGTTGGAAACGTTTTTGCAAGTTAAGCAGCAGAAGCCAAAGCTACTTCGTCAAAATGAGGGGAAATGGCGTCTGAACCATCGGCCACTTCTTGTTCATCTTCGTCATCCTCTATATTCCAGAGGAAACTAGCATATGCTGCATGGATATGACTGCAAAACACAAAGATTCGATACTCATCAAACTTCAGTACAGGTCATTAAGACGTGCAATTTCGTGTATAATGGATCACTCACCTGTCTTCCGGGGAAGCTTGAACTGCCCGTTCGAAGTAGCTCGCAGCCCTATCTTGGTCATGATGTAGCTCCCATACTAACTGAGCATATAACGCTAGAATTTCACCATCTTTAGGATCTGCTAGAATGGCCCGAGAGTAATACTCCTCTGCCCCTCTGAGGTCTTGCTTTGTCTGCAAAATAAGATCTAAGTTTTCTGCGTCATTTCCAAAACAGGTAACTGAAGATATGTGACTGGAACTATGCTCACCTGATACAAATATTTTGCATAATTCCTCAAGAACAAGGGGTTGCCAGGATTTTCCTGAACCATTCTCTTATAGTACTCCTCTGTGCCACGCATATCTCCATCTCCACCTCCTGAATTAAATTCACGGCCGCCACCTCTGCCACTACTACCTCCACTGCTATTGCCACCAGTACCATTATTTCTACCGCCTTCAATTCCAAGTCCTCTTGCAAGATACATCTCTTCACAGATTAAACCACTTTCTCCTCGAAAATCCACATTCCAAGTCTTATTTGCAACTATTATCTCCTCAGTCAATACCATATTCTCCATATGGTTAGTTGAACATAAATGTCCACCAGCCAAGGCTTCATCTTCTTCTAGATGCTCTTCCTCTTCCTGATCTTCAATATGTGTTTCTTTTTCTTCGTCATCTTCTTCATAAGGACCTGTAGGATTGTGAGAAGAAAAAGAAGGTATTGTATCCAAGACAGCAAACTTATTCGGTCTATAGCTTGAAAACTTCTTAGATTGGCTTGAGCTGCAGAATTCTGGATTGTGGCTGCAAGAAGCATAGGCTAGTCCTTCCAGGTTTCCGTCCGAGTGAGCACGACGAAAGCCTTTATGAGAATGGTCGGAGAATTCTGCAAAGGAAGGAGATGTGGGAGAGGAGTTGGAAGAAACTAGGGTGGTGAGATTGAGAGATCCAGTTTGATGATGTGGAAGCTTGTTGAGGCTTGTATGATGGAAGGTTTGATGTTTGAGATTGTTGGAGTGGGTCTCATGGTGGTAATTAACATTATTGTTAGGACTCTCTGCGAAAGATGAGAGTAAAGATCCAAGAACTGGTGTTGAAGAGCTCCTTAGCAGCATGGCTTCTAGCTCTTGTGGCTGGTATATAGATCTGCTCCTGAAATTAATGCATAAAAGACGATTGATGAAGGAAAAGCACGTTTGAAGTTTGAAATTGGTCGATTAATTCAAGCTATGTTTCTTTTCACGAAAGATAAGATCAGATAAGGTGTTTGAGGCTGAGGCTGCGAGCCAGAGCCTCGGCCTAAAGTGTGCTGCCACTAATGCTGAAGCCAATGCCTCGGGCCTAAGTGTGCTGCAACTAATGCAAATGAAACAGAAAAATTGATTGTGTTGATATTTCCCAGGCACTACAGCTCTGCAACTTGAGTTTGATAAACCAATTCTGATTTATAAACTTGAACTTGTGCCATTACCTGGTTAGCTTATGTAAACATATAACTCATGCACAGACAACGGACCAGTAAATTGACTTGCATGCAGGAGTTTACTCTCCATTCTTTTAATTCCAATCGAAGGAATCCATGGTAGTTGTAAATAGGAAAAGAAGCATACCCTTTTGGCGCTTAAAGAAGAATGCGAATTTCTCTACCAACACAAGTGTCAAGATAAGATACTTGTTCCAATTGGAATATACGCAAACAAATGATATCGAGCGCCTCCTTTTTATAGAAGTGTTTGATGTTGAATTGTCAAATTCTTTCCCTTACCATAGAATTTCAATTCAGTCTTTATTTATTAAATTGAGGCGGAGAGAGGTCTGAACGATGGTGGAGAAATCAAAATATCAATTTTGTTCTCTAGCTGTATTGTTCAATGGGGGAGGTTTGAGCCGTCTTGCCTCAGGATCAGGCAATCGGGCTTCTGACATTTCTTTCCGTGTTCCTGTCGGCTGTTTAAAACGTGCTACTCTTGCGGCTTGTAACTAACGCCAATTCGGGATACTTTCATCGTTCACGTGGCTAATACGTTTACGGTACGATTCGCTTTCATTAAGTTTAGGCTCGAGAAGTAAGGCTCATGCGTCATCAATTATTTAAGTCGGCAATTTTAAGTGTATGCTTATTTACAATTAGGAAACTGTTGTCTAAGGTTTCTCGTCTCAAAGTGCTTTCCTTTTTTATTTAGAAATTAAAATTTTCTTCTTCACTATTGCAATATTGAACTTTGGCATTTAAGATTTTGTGACAAATCCTTTTATATAGCTCAAACGTTCTCACAATTTAAACCTTATTAAATTTGAGTATGGTTATAATTAGTAACTTAAATTAGATTATAACAACAAAATAAATCTCCACTAGGTTACAAAAATTCTAAATAACAATAATTTCTAGACAAAAGCAAATTTGTTTAAGCACATTTATGCATGTATATGTTACGCTAAAACTTAGATTAATGAATAGGCTGAAAAAAAAGCATGATGTGATGTGTATATTGGATCAAAATTATGCTAAAGGTTACTAAATAAATATAAGTACTAATCATACGAAAAATATTAGTACTAATTATCTTTTTTATAATATAATATAATATAATAAAACGAATGATTGGATTAAAAAAACTAAGATAATTAAACTAAAATAACAAACCAAAATCCTAAATAAGAATAGAACAACTAAATGACAATTAAGTTCTAGGAAGAGAATCCCCATAAAACCCTTATGTAATTACATATGAGATATTAAATTGAATCCAAATATTAATATATCTTAATTCATTTGGAATTAACATATCTTAATTAAACTTTTAACATATCTTAATCCATAACTTTCACAAACTTCCAGTGGAGACCACACAAGCAATCATCAAATACGAAATAGATATTGACTTAGTATGGAATCAGAATCGCATATATACTCTGAGAAGATAGGAAGTACTTCTGAGTCTGTGGTTTCAATCAAATTTATAAGCTACTTAAGTTATTATTCTAACTCATGAATAAACATGGCGAAAAAAGAAGGTCATTGACAATTGAGCGATTTCATGTACCATGACTGATCTGCGGTACATAAAACACCTGGGTTGCAGGTTAAGTTATGCTTAAAGAATCGATGAGAATATAGCTAGACGGGCACCAAAAGGAATTTCATCTTATACATTTCTCTCTTTCCTGTTTCAACTTGTCCCATCTCTATCTCTCCGCCTTTCTATATTATACTTGTGTTCTGTTTTTTCACATCTATACATCAAAAACTTGAAATGTGATGCTTTAATTCTTAATTTCTCCCATATCATGGTATAATTTTCTAAAAGGGGACTCACTAAAAAAATATAAAATTTTAACAACACTGTAAAATGAAGAACACATCAAGGGCACACAAGTTATTTCCATTGCCAGCTGTTAGACACTTCTATTACAATAAACGCATAACAACTGGTTGATGCTCATCTGTAACAAATAACAATATTATTCCTTTTTCTGTTGTAATTCTCTAATGTACATCAAATGTATATAAACAATCTGTGAGACAATAAAACAAATACATATTTCATTCTTCTAATAAGTTCTTACATGGTATCAGAGCTTCCTTGACCAACATCATGGATCCCAACTCTAGCTCATTAGCTACTAGTCATAATGTCACACAATCTTTCACTCTTTCTCTTGATTTTCCTATTCTAGCAAAAACCTTGAACTTCAACCTTCCCATTAAGCTTGAAAGGCAGAATTTCATCAATTGGCGAGCACAAGTACTTATAGCCATAAAAGCCCTTGAACTTGAACACTTCATCACCATTGCACCTCCTCCTCAAATTTTCAATGTAGATGCAGATCAAGCCACTGATTACACAGACTACAAAACCTAACGTAGAACAGATCAGTTGCTACTATGTTGGTTGCTCTCAACCAGTCGAGAAGAAGTGATTGGTCAGGTAAATCATTCCAACTCCTCCCACCAAGTATGGCAAATCCTTGAAAATCTTTATGCTCAAACCTCCATGGTTAGAGTCCTGCAGCTCAAACATCAACTCTCAAAAATTAAAAAGGGATTACTCACTGTATCCAAATACATGCAAAAAGTTAAAACTATAGGAGACTCACTTCAAGTTGCAGGACATGCCATCACAGAATATGAACCAATATTAAGTGCTCTCAATGGTCTTGGTCATGAATATGATCCTGTTGTGGTTTCAACTTTACAATAAGTACAATACTCTCTCATGATGCATGAAATAAGAACAGAACAGTTGAATACAATTACCTAGATAGACAACTCATCACCTGCTGCCAATTATGCAACTTTGAACAACAATAATCAATACCTTAACAATCAAGGTGGAAGGAGTAGTTTAAAGGTAGAGGAGGTGTAGAAGAGGAGGTAGATGGAATGGAAATCGTATATTTTGTCAACTATGTCACAAACCTAGCCATGAGGCACTCAAATGTCACAAAAGGTTCGACATATCGTGGTAAGGAAGCAATAACCAACCATGGAGATCTAACAACAATGGAAAATCTACACAAAACAATCCACAAGGCTATCTTCAATCGTATTTGGCCTTAAGTCAACAAAGTAATCCCTCTTCTGAAACACTTAGTGACAGTACATGGTTTGTAGATAATGGAGCTACAAATCATGTAACAACAAACCTCAACAACTTTTCAGTCAGTTCAGAATATGGTGGCAAAGATTAACTCACTACTGGAAATGGTACTTCTCTTCCTATTGCTAATGTGGGTTCATCTCATATTCACTTCCAAGAAAACATACACACACCTCTTGCATTGAAACAAATTCTACATGTTCCAAACATAACCAAAAACCTATTGAGCATATCTAAACTCACCAAAGATAATAAGATTACTATTGAGTTTACTGATGTTAAGTGTTTGTTTAAGGACAAGGCAACATTGAAGGTTCAACTTAAAGGAGTGCTTCAGGATGGTCTATATAGTCTTGAAGCCACTAAGCCACAAAACCAAATCAGGCCAGTCAAGCAATCACATTCTGCTCCTAGTTCTAATGATTTAGGTTCTCCACACTACATAAATTTTCTTTCTTCAAACAAAAGTTATGAGGCAAAATTAGTACAAAAGAATGCAAATATTTGGCATGCCAAACTAGGACATCCTTCCAATAAAATATTGAAACAAATTCTGAGTTCAATGAAGTTTAACATGAACCTTAAACAACTTGTCCTTTTGTGATTCATGTAAACAAGGAAAGTTGCATAAGTTACAATTTCAAACACATGACATTATAGCCCAAAATCCATTAGATATCATTTATTTTGACATTTGGGGACCCTCTTCATATCTGTCAACAAAAGGACACAAATATTATCTCATTTTTATTGATGCTTGCACTAGGTTTACATGGTTTTATCCCCTAAAGCTA
Organism: Erythroxylum longipes; assembly: GCA_027563885.1. NCBI lineage: Eukaryota > Viridiplantae > Streptophyta > Magnoliopsida > Malpighiales > Erythroxylaceae > Erythroxylum > Erythroxylum longipes. Next base: position 13,161,238 of record JAOQMS010000009.1, read on the forward strand.
AAATTAGACATATTATCTATTTTCATTAAATTCAAAACCAATATTGAACTTCAGTTAACTAGAAAATCAAAGCCTTTCATACTAACATGGGAGGGGAATTTAAAGCCCTATTATCTTACCTTACACAATATGGGATACAACCACGTTTGAGCTATCATTATACTCACTAACAAAATGGTATTTTCAAAAGAAAACATAGACATGTCACTGAAACAGGCCTAACTCTCTTATCCCATGCTCATATGCCTCTTACCTAATGGCTTGAAGCCTTCTCTACAGCTACATTTCTCATTAATAATCTTCCATCTCCAAGACTCAACATCTCACTATTTGAGAAGTTATACAACAAACCACCAAATTATCTTTACCTTAAAACCTTTGGCTGCAGTTGTTTTCCTTTTCTTAGATACCATTCTCATCATAAATTTGATTTCCACACCATAAAATGTGTTTTTCTTGGATATAGTTCAATGCATAAAGGCTATAAATGCCTAAACAATAAAGGTACAACTTTCATATCTCACCATGTAGAATTGAATGAAGAAGAGTTTCCATTTCCTCAACTTTTTCCTTCACACTCAAACAAAAATGTAGCTCCACCAAGTCTTCCTATATCTACGCCACCAAGTCTTCCTATATCTACTCTATCTTCGGCCTCATTCTATCCAAAGGCAATCTAGGATCACCCCTCAACAACAGAACACTCCCAATAGCCAGAATCCTCTGTTAATCGACAGGTAAGCTCTCCAACTCCTTGCTTACCAACCCATACTATCACATCTAACACTGCAATCAATGATTCCATCTTATCATTACCACAAAACACTCATCCTATGCAAACTGTTGGATTCCGCTTTTAGGATTTTTATATTTATATTTATATTTATATTATTTTATTAGATTATCAAGCATGGAAAATAAATTAGAATGTATGAAGTTGAAATTTTTGGAGTTTAATATGGTATATTATGGATTTTGGTAAGGTGGTATAAAGTAAAAGAAGGAGTTAGTAGGAA
>JAOQMS010000009.1:13162353-13174718 GCA_027563885.1 Erythroxylum longipes
ATCGATAATGGTCAAGGTGATGGAAATAAGTTCACGTATTAAGATATTCTGCATGCGAGTTGGACTCCGAAAACGGGTCTAACACAAACTCACTCCTAGGCATGGCAATGGGGACCTGGCCCATTTTTGGCCCGGGTTTGGTGGACGGGCCGGCCATGGGCCAGGCCTCGGGCTGGCCCATCCCGGCCCGCGACCTGCCTTGTTTGAGGCTGAGATGGGCCGGGCAGAGGGCGGCCTGGGCCAGACACGGCCCATTGACATCCCCACTCACTCCAAAAGTATTATCTTTAAACCCAAATTTTATTTTACCACTCTTGCCTCTACCCCACATACTGAGCCTACAACTGTTTGAAAAGCCTTAAATGACCCTATATGGTTTCAAGCTATGCAAGCTAAACTTCATGTTTTACAACAAAACAATACTTGGACACTTGTTCCCCATGAACCCACTATTCACATTCTTGGTACCAAATAGGTGTTCCGAACTAAATACAATGCTGATGGAACCATTTCTAAGTATAAATCTTGTTTTATTGCCAAATGGTTCAATCAAACCCCTGGTGTTGATTTTTCGGAGACCTTTAGTCCAGTTGTTAAAGCCTCAATAATTAAAGTCATTATGTCACTTGCTATTTCCAATCACTGGGATATACAACAAGTTGACATTAACAATGCATTTGTGAATGGTGAACTACAGAAAACAGTCTATATTCGTCAACCACAAGGATTTGAAAGCTCAACAAAGCCATATCATGTTTGCAAGTTAACTAAGGCTCTCTATGGTTTAAAATAAGCTCCTAGGGCTTGGTTCCATAAACTTAAACATGCATTATTCCAGTGGGGCTTCATCAATTCAAGGTATCTTTATTTGTTTTACTCTCACAAGCAAGATGTCACTACAATAATACTAGTCTACGTGGATGACATCTTAATCACAGGAAACTCATCTCAAGCAATCCATACAGTCATAAATCAATTACAGTCTCAATTTGCATTAAAAACACTTGGAAGCATAAATCACTTTCTTAGTTTTGAGGCTTACCGAAATAACAGTGGGTTATATGTTTTACAAAGTCATTATATCCACGACCTTCTTTGCTAAGCCAATATGTCCTTATGCAAGCCTTGTTAACTCTCATCAACATAGCAACAAAATTATTTCTTCATGACGGTACATCATTTGAGCATCCAACTCTTTATCAGAGCATCGTTGGTGCACTTCAGTATCTATGTAACACAAGACCATATATCAGTTTTGCTGTCAACAAATTAAGTCAGTTTTCAGCAAATCCACTGAACACACACTGGGTTGCTTGTAAACGTGTTCTACGTTACCTGAAAGGCACTTCAAATTTGGGCTTACTTTTTTTAACCGTCATCTACGCCTTTAGTCCTTCATGCTTATAGTGATTCTAACTGGGTCAGCTTTCTGGACGATAGGAAATCTACCACCGGTGGTTGTGTCTTCCTGGGGAGCAACCTCGTCTTTTGGACCTCCAAAAAACAACCCACTGTAGCTCGATCTAGCACCGAAGCCGAATATCGAGCTCTCTCACAAGTATCCACCGAAGTCCTATGACTCACGTCGTTACTCTCTGAGCTAGGGTTCTCTCTTTCTCACAAACCAACTCTGTGGTGTGACAACAACGGAGCCTGATTGCTAGCCCAAAATCCTATCTTTCACTCACGGACCAAACACATAAAGGTGGATGTACATTTTATCTAGGACAAGATCGAAGATGGGTGTTTGGAGATTAAATATGTGAGTACCACATATCAGATCGCCGACATCCTCACAAAACCACTCACTTCCACACGGTTTAATCTCTTACTCTCCAAACTAAACCTAGAGGGCCTGAGTGGAGCTGTAAAATGAAGAACACATCAAGAGCATACAAGTCATTTTTATTGCTAGTTGTTAGTCACTTTTGTTACAACAAACACACAAGTAGCTGATATTCATCGGCAACAAATAACAATATTATTCCTTTCTGTTGTAATTCTCAAATGTATATCAGGTGTATATAAATAGCCTGTGAGGTAATAAAACAAATACATATTCGATTCCTCTAATAAGTTCCTTTAGACGCTGTAAGTCTTGTTAAAATAGGGGTTATATTATACCAAACGTTTGCCAAATGTTGAGATCTAATACTTGTCACTAATTGCAATTCGGGATATCTTGATCGTTCACGTGGCTAATAAGCTTACGGTACGATTTGCTTTTATTAAATTTAGGTTTAAGTTAAAATCGGTTGCAGTGATTCTAAAACAGGAAACATGGAACTGCGTGTCTTCAACCAATGGTTAGAACTTCCCCAATAGATTATTGTTCTTTCTTTTCGTTGGTCTAAAAGGATTAGTTCTTTATGGTTGTTAGATTACCGTTGTCTGAAAGGAGAGAGAGGGGAATGTCTGTGTGAGTAAACAATGTCTGAATGCAAATGTTTCCACTGGAGCAGAGTCTCAGATACGTCCCCGACTAAACCTGACACCTTTTCTCTCCCTGCTTCTCTTCCCGATTGGCCGCCAGGTAATCGCCAAGTTCGCTTCTTTTCTATCTTTGATTTGCGGGATTTCGTTTTTCAATGGTCATTCTCGGAATCGTGTTTGATGTGTCTTCATGTATTTATCTTTTGATTGATATTCGTCAGTTGGATTCTGCCCTCTGGATGTGAATATGAATCATGGATCAATGTTAGTTTCTTCTCTATGGCTCTTTCTCGGTTTCGAGTGAAACACAATATTGAGGCTTTTGATCAATCTTTGTGATGCCAATGTTTCGTTTCTTTCCTGTTTTAGTTAATGATTTTATGCCAGTTTGTTACTGTCTAATTGTGTAAATGCGGTAAAAAGAGAGGCTGATGCAGGGATTATAGGCTTATGGACCCTCCCATTTTTTAAGCTAGTTTTTGGAGTTGGCTCTTTCATAAGACTTGTAACAATTGGTATCAGACTTAACACTATTCTTTCGAGTCTTCATGTCACGAGTGGTAACGCCGGTATTACATTGTTCGCCTAAGGTTAAAAAAAGGTCTAGCACGCAGTCAATCAACGGGTGCTTGGGCTGCCAAGCGTGGTCGAAGGTTACGGTCTAATTGTCCTATATCGGTAACGAAAGTTAAGTGACTTTTTTTCTTCTTTTCACGTTTTGGTTAAATAGGAGTCGGTTCTTTTTTAATCTGTTTAGATACTTGTTACTTGCCTTTTCTATAGCAGATCATGAAAGTTCGCGTACAATCCTTAAGGTCCTAAACTTCAAATTAAAGTGCGAATCTTTAGCGAGCTTAACTTGTACTGTTCTCTAGCTAAGGAGACCTTTTCTGAATGAGTTGTCTGTGACTTAAGATCGAACTCTATTTTGATTAAACAATTATGAAGGTATTCACTGCGACCATTGGAATCTGAAGCGGTGGACTCTGCTGTTTTAACTGATTACAGTTTTATTGTTTTTGTTCACATAGTACTTCCTGAATGAACAGGCTGAATAAGTAAAAAGTTGTATAGTTCAGTATGGCTCTCCCCCGTTTGCTCTCTGTTTTTTTTCTTCTTCTGACAATTCATATAGAGAGGCTGACGTGGGTTTTATAGGCTTATAGGCTTTCCCACCCTGTACGCTAGCTTTTGAGGTTGGCTCTCTGTAACAAAGTTCAGTGAGATTTTCTCTTCTTTTCATGTTTTGGTTAAATTGGAGTCGGTTCTTTTTTAATCTGTTTGGACACTTGTTACTTGCCTTTTCTATAGCAGAACATGAAAGTTGGAGTACAATCCTTAAGGTCCTAAACTTCAAAATAAAGTGCGAATCTTTAGCGAGCTTAACTTGTACTGTTCTCTAGCTAAGGAGACTTTTTGTGAATGAGTTGTCTGTGACTTAAGATTGAACTCGATTTTGATTAAAGAATTATGAATGTATTCACTGCGACCATTGGAATCTGAAGCGGTGGACTTTGCTGTTTTAACTGATTTCAGTTTTATTGTTTTTGTTCACATCGTGCTTCCTGAATGAATAGGCTGAATGAGTAAAAAATTGTATAGATCCATATAGCTCTCCCGGATTGCTCTCTGTTTCTTTTTTTTTTTCTGACCATTTATATAAAGAAGGGTGTGCTTTTTGGAGCTTTGAACCGTACGGTCTCCTTTTTGCATTCTGTATCTTCTTTAATCCTTTTTTCATTCTGATAATGTTTTCCTGATAACATGATGATAGATATTCTTCTAAGTTTCAGGTTGCATTAGAGCATCCTTCTAATCAACTGTTGACTATCTTTTAAAAGATCCTGTCAAATTTGAGTGGGCACATTACATTTTTTTTCTGTCCCATTCATAATAATTTCAATGTTTTGGTTGAATTTCTTAGATTTTGAATATCATATCTAACCTAACGCATAATAGCTTAATTTCCCATTTTGTGTTGACCTCCTCTTAGAATGTCAAGGTTACTATTACAGGTCCCTTACCCTCTTTTTAGTTTGTAGCTACCATCAATAGTCATGTTGAACCTGCTTCCATTTTTCTTTCATTTCCTTGTCTTCACACGTTTGCGACAATTATTCAGTACTATTCCTTTTGCCTACTACAGTAATTCTAAAAAAAATCCTTTTGCCTTCTCGTTTTCACATTTCTTTTAAAAGGAAGTTTTGTCAAATCTTCTTTTTATCACTACGCAGTAACTAATCTTTGGCAATACTTTTGGTGACAGTAAAGTGTTAAAAAAATTTTTCTTGGTCATTTGTAAGAATATGCATTATAAAGACCCTGGTTTTGTTTTTGCTTATGTATTAACATAATATTTTGTAAACTTTCAAAAGAAAAACATATTATTTCTGAACTGAAGTATTTTCTAAACTGAAAAAACATATTATTTCTGAACTGAAGTATTTTCTAAACTGAACATAAATTTTGCTTATACTTCAAATTTTCTAGATACTATTCAATTACTTTATAATTAGTTTACTCCCTTAAAAGCTATTATCATATCATACGGAAATCTCTATCTTTTTTGACAAAAAGGTGTCTTATTCTATTTTTTCTTCTTCTATGTGAAATCTTTCCTATATACAAATCTGATTAATATATGTTGTCCTTAGGGCTAGGATTTGCTTCAGGAAGAATACATCTAGGGGAAATTGAAGTTGTTAGAATTTCCCAGTTTGAATTCATTTGGAGCTCGAATCTTTTGGATGATAAGAAAAAGGGTGTTTCATTCTATAAGCCCCTGGGAAAACCCGATGGATTTCATAGTCTTGGTCACTATTGCCATTCTAACAAACAACCTTTAAGAGGGTTTCTTCTTTTGGCCAGGGAGGTAGCGTCTTGTGAGTCAAAAGCTTCTAATACTTCCCCTGGTGTTACCTCACCAGCTCTCCAAAGACCCGTCGATTATACTTTAGTTTGGAGTTCAGAAGATGGAAGCCATGGAAACTCTGAAGGTGGATTCTTCTGGCTTCCTCAGCCTCCTGAAGGTTATAAGTCCGTTGGATTTTTAGTTACCACAAGACCAGAGAGGCCTGATTTGGATGAAGTAAGATGCATTCGAGCAGATCTGACAGATGAATGCCAAGCTTATCGCCTCATGCTTCATGCTTATTCTAGATTTTCTAACTTTCCATTTCAAGTTTGGAGCATAAGACCTAGTCACCGTGGCATGCTAGGAAGAGGTGTTTCAGTGGGAACATTTTTCTGTTCTAGCTACTGGACAGCAGAAGAGCCACTTAATATTGCGTGCTTGAGAAATTTTGATTCTGAGCTTCATGCCATGCCAAACCTTGAACAGATCCATTCACTTATTAACCACTATGGTCCTACAGTTTTCTTCCATCCTGATGAAACCTACTTGCCATCTTCAGTTTCATGGTTTTTTAAAAATGGAGCACTCTTGTATAAAGCGGAGGATTTGATCGGGCAGCCAATTGATGCTAATGGCTCTAATTTGCCAGGTGGTGGGAGAAACGATGGAGAGTTTTGGATAGACTTGCCTAGTGATGAACGAAGAGACACTGTGAAATGTGGGAACTTGGAAAGTGCAAAACTTTACGCTCATGTCAAGCCTGCTTTTGGTGGAACTTTCACCGACATCGCAATGTGGGTTTTCTGTCCCTTCAATGGACCCGCTACATTCAAAGCTGGTCCTGTGAATATTTCTCTTGGTAAGATAGGGCAGCATGTAGGTGACTGGGAACACTTTACTCTCCGAATATGCAACTTTACTGGAGAGCTGTGGAGTATATACTTCTCTCAGCACAGTGGTGGTCAGTGGGTTGAAGCTTATGATCTAGAGTACATAGAGGGTAACAAGGCTATTGTATATTCATCAAAAAATGGACATGCAAGTTATCCTCACCCTGGAACCTATCTTCAGGGCCCCTCAAAACTTGGAATTGGAATTAGGAATGATGCATGCTGCAGTAATTTATACGTGAATTCAAACACAAGTTATGAAATTGTTGCAGCAGAATATCTTGTAGCTGACATCGAGCCTGGTTGGTTGCTGTTCATGAGAGAGTGGGGTCCTACAATTGTATACAGCTCAAGAACTGAGCTTGATAAGATAATTAAAGGCTTACCTTTGATGCTTAGGTATTCAGTAGAGAACATATTCAAAAAGTTTCCATTGGAACTGTATGGGGAGGAAGGCCCTACAGGACCAAAAGAGAAGAACAATTGGATGGGAGATGAAAGAGGCTAGGCTCATTGGCCCCAAGAGATATCTTGTTGTTTAATGCTTCATGTTACCCGGATAGAAAGTCATTGGATTTCTAGGTCTCTTCATTCCTGTATTTATATACTCATTCTTGTGTAGATATGTGTTGTTTAGTGAACCAAAGTATTAGACTCCCCTCCCATAAAGATTGAACCAAACCAAGGACAGGTATGGAATCTTAAGCCATTGCTGCAGTTGTATATTTATTTGCAGAGGCTGTGCTATTGATTATTCATTCATTCTTGACATATTGCAGACATTGAGCTAGTTGTAAGATAGCCTTGGCAAGAGAAATGTGTACTATCCTTCTGTCTAGTAATTCCAGATCCTTATTACAAGGATGGTTTGATACATTTCCTTTGGCTAATTTAGCAGAAGCAGCACGTCATCAACCTGCATTGTTCCCATTTCTTCTCTTATTGTGCATCAAAAGTATTCTACCCAAAATTGGTTTATGCATAGACAGGTAGACAGGTATTGAACAAGAGGACTTGTACGCCTGCCTGATCCAATTTGGTTAAATTCTAACGCAGAAATCTGTTCATATTCAGTCTAATGCAGAAGATGAGCTCCATTTTTAAGGTTAAATTATGTTCATCTAAAAATTTTGAACATGAACGATTCCATATGCTTTTAAATATTAAGATAATTATATTAAATAACTCTAAAATACTCAATCAGATTTATTTTTCATTATGCGAAAAGTTCTCGAGGTATACAAATTCAGAAGCTAAAATTAAAGGAATTGACGTTTTACAAAATATGTGCTGGCTATAGATTAAAGGACATTTGTTACGGACTAATTGTCTCACATCGGTAATAAAAAAGACTGATGTGGGATTTATAAGCTTATGGATTCTCTCACCCTTCAAGCTAGCTTTTGGAGTTAGTTCTCTTAGAAAATTTGTAACAATTGGTATTAGAGCTAACACCACTCCTTCAAGTCCTTGTGCCATGCTCATAGGTGGTGACGCCGGCGTTGCAGTGTTCGCCCGAAGTTAGAAAAGATCTAGCACACAGCCAGCCTGTGAGTACGTAGGTGGTGACGCCGGTATAGCAGTGTTCGCTTGAGGCTAGAAATGGTCTAGTGCACAGTCAACCCGCTGGTGCCTGAGCTACGAAGCTTGGTGGGATGTTATGATCTAATTGTTTCACATCGGTAATAAAAAAGACTGATGTGAGATTTATAAGCTTATGAACTCTCCCACCCTTTAAGCTAACTTTTAGGGTTTGTTCTCCGAAAACTTATAACAAGATTCAAATATATCGCAAGCGCACACATATGCACCCATACATGTATTTATATATGAAAATCATTGAGTTAGGTTAGGCAAAATTTTTTTCTATATTCCATACTTAGATCTAAAGATTTTCAATTTTATTTTACTTAAATTCATAACTTTTTATTTTTCGAGTTTGACTGATTTCAAACCATTCTTTTCTAAAAAAATATATATGAAATGAGAAGAAAAGATCAAACAAAAATATAAAAGATGGAAAACATAGATGAAGCACTTAGAATTCTGTTGTTTGACTGACTCATTTCCCTCTTTCAACTTTCATTCCCAAGTGTTGAACATTTGGAAGTCGTATTTACGATTACGATGCCAAACTCCCATTATCGACTGACTCCTTTAGACTGAGGCTTTGAGTTCGAACGAAAAATAGAAAGAAACCGTGTTTAGATAGGCCCCAAAATAGACTAACATGGGCTCAGTTCTTCAATTTCTGTGGGTGCTTTCCCATTTGGGCTTGCGGCTTTCTTGCTCGACCGCCGAGCCTGACTGTGGCATCAGTGCCAGAATGAGTAACAGGAAGCCGAGGAAGTATACTTAGCGAAATAGTTCGGCACTTATGGCTCTGTGATGTTCCTTTTTACTCCTAAATTTACTGAAGACCAACAGGGGTTAGCCGCCTTGAAGTAGCGTTCTTTGGCATTAGGCAAACAAACCAAAGAGACCCACCTGAGTTTTTAAGGTCATTGAGGGCAGCGCAGGGAGATGATGGCGAGGACGCTCGTTTCTTTCTTCAAGAGCTCTCCAAAATCGAATCTTTACAGGTGAGAACGATGACGAACTCCTTTTGCAGCTAAACGTTGTAATGCCCATCGCCCAAGATTTGACACTGCAGTTAGATGATAATAAAGTCCTTCTGGTTGTGTAAAAATATATTTTTTTTTGTCATAATGATTAGGAGCAAGTATGCCTCACTGCTATACTTTGAATTGTACCGTTTGGTGTTTTAAGTTCAAAGATGGAAGATAGCCTCTTGAGGTTTAACGTTTTTGGCTTATTTGTTTAAATACATTTGCTTATTTTCTGGGAGTGAATGCTATGGAAGAGGGTGCTTTGGCAACGACTACGAATGCTGAGTTTGAATTTCCTATTATAGCAGATTTTATGACCATAGCCGACAACCTTAAATTTGATCCACTCTCCAACAAGAAATCGTCCCTTGGTATACAAACACTGACGAAAACCCAACTTTGTTTTTGTTTTCAAATGTTTCATTTTTGTAGACTTAGGTTTGTTCAGTTCTGCTATAATTTGTAAAGCACATGCATCGTAAGTGGCTATGCTAAGCCCTATAGTAACCACATTTGAACTATTGCTAGACTTTAAAGTCCTACTCATTTACTCATGTCTCCATTCTTCTTGAATTTGGATGATTCATGACTGACTACTTGCTTTTTGCACAGTACTACCACAAAGCTGGCAGATGAAGGAAAAGGTGGTGGGTCATTAGGTCGTAAAGCAGTTTCTTTTGTATTGATTACTGTCACAGGAGGTGTTGCTTTGAGTGCTCTTAATGATCTCGCTATATATTATGGCTGTACAAGGTATCTTTCTTGAATACTGGCATGCTTAGTGGTCAATTATCAGTTGAAAATTTCTGAGCTTTTCAGCCTTGGTGGGCTGGCATTTAATGCAGTTAACTTCTAATTGCGGAAATGTACGATAATATGAGATGCATGCTATAGCTTACTTGAACACTTACTCGTGTGGATATGCAAATACATCTTTTTTCCCTTTTACATTTTCTCTCCAGTATATTTACAAGTATGACTGATCCAGACTTGAGAGTTTGAATTTGTGCTCAGAAATTCCATAGCTTCAATTTGTTAACTAGAAAACCTGCATGTCTTTGGATTTTTTTACATGCGCATGGGTGACTTAGGTAAGTCTGGCAGGATTGAAGGGAGCAAACTGTTTGGAATGCTTTAATTTTAGTAGTTTTTAGCAGTCAAGGGCTTCTCTACTAAGCCATGCCTAGTGGCATCTAATTTATGGTCCATAGTATTATAACCATAACATTTTCAGAAAGGCCATGGAGAAAGCCAGTAACAATCAGGCAATTAAAGATGCTATTGGGGAGCCGATTGTAAAAGGTCCTTGGTACAATGCCTCCCTTGCAGTGACTCAAAAGAGGCATACTGTCTCTTGCACATTTCCTGTGTCTGGACCTCGTGGTAATGGAGTCTTCCAATTAAAAGCAGTTCGTAATGGAGGTATGTGCCGAATTTATTTCTCTATCATTTTTAAGGGCTCTTCCTTATCTAAGCATTTTGTATCTCTATGCTTTATGCTGCAATCAATATGCCAAAATCATTAACCTATCAAAGAACCTTGTGAAAATATGAAGTTTTCGTTGATCCTTTGCTAGGCTAATGGTACATGCATTGTTGAGATATTTCATTCTTAAACCTACTCCTCTTCCCCACCACACCTACCCTTCTTGCATCTTCCTATGTGCACAGTAATTACTGCCTGAATATAAACGTTAGCTATAATTTAGTCTTCAAGGCCAATCACCACTGTCGAGGTCGTTAATGTCAATTTCAGTTGTGCCAAGTACCCTTTTGCTTTTCTGTTATCTTTTCCTTTTTCTCTTCATATGTTTGTAACAAGAAATTTGTCATGTATTGTTCATCTGTTGAAACTTAAAACTTGTAAAGAGTTCAAATCCTCAACTGAGTAGAACCATGTTTGAGAAATTAGAGGATTTGGCCCTGTCATTTAACCGGACTTGTATTCTGACAGACCAAAAAGTACTTGTATCTTTGGTGTTCACACGCTATCACGTTTCCCTGAATCTAACAAGATAAAATGGCTTTTGTGTAACAGATGATAACTGGTTGTCCTTTTTGCTTCCTCGGGATTGGGACATCCTAATAATGGATGCACTGCTCCATGTCCCTTCTAACGAAGGTCAGGAGCAAACATTGCGGATAAACCTCTCAGACAACTTCTCATCTCCACCTTGTACAGCATGCTCCGAATGTCAGCCAAAAGAATCCAAAGATTCAGAGAACCAAAACTGAGACTAGTTTTCCATGGCATTCCAGGACCTTGTCTGATATTTGGGTTAACAAATTTTTGACGTACTATTCAGTCCTTCCATTGCTCATCAGTTTGCCGGTGCTAAAGGTGCTGGAGAGTTTTTGATACATAAAAATTTTAAGTTGGTTTTCAGAAACAATATACTGACCTTAAGTTGGGATCTAGTGCATTAGGGTATGCTTATTTCTATTCTATTAAATAAGGGCTAAACACTTGGAAATTAGAAATTTTAGTGATTTTTCTCTGGAATCAGAAGTCTTTTTAAAGTATCAAGGAGTTGCTTTGCAATAGCTTTATGGCTCTGGGTTAGGAACAAAAGTTGTTAGGTTGGAGTACAAACTAATTAGAATGTGGGGAAAGGCATATTTTGCTGATCTCTCAATTGTAATCCTTCTCATTTGGCCATAAACCAAAGGTCTAAAAAGCTCATTATGTTAGCTGTTTGAAATGAAAACTATGCTCAAATTGGTATAGATAATATTTTGCTGCTTAAATAGTCAAGTTTTAATCTATACATAAAAGTTGTCAAATAGCTAGTTTTCTCGACCACTGTTTAATGAAAATGAAATAAAATAAGTAACTCGTGATTAAACAAAATTTAACGCAAACTAAAGCACTTAGATAAAAAGCAACTCTCCTAAATAAGTCAGTTTATTAATGAAAGAACGGGAAGTTACCAATTTCTACTCATGATTAAACAAAATTTAACGCAAACCAAAGCACTTAGATAAAAAGCAACTCTCCTAAATATGTGACTTTATCAACGAAAAAACGGGAAGTTACCAATCAAGAAATTTGTTATGAATCTTCGATAGTTACTAAAATGTCCTACTCACAAGAGTTATGAAATGTCTCAAATCAATAAACGTTTTATTACCGAAACGTTAACTCAATAGAGCTGCAACAATCAAGATAACTATTGAAATTTTTGGCATCAAACCAAAAACAAAAATAGTAGCTACAAAGTGACGGAAACTACTACTAGAATTTTTGCACGCCAACACTAAAAACAATAACCACAAAATTACGTGATCTCTTAACAGAAAAATTCAGCAATACTTAAAAAAACTAGCTGCCCAATTGTTCTCAATGGACGTTCAAAATAGGGGGAAAATGCAGCTGCCAAAATCAATAATCACACAGCTATAAGAAAGACGCTAACCAGACCCAAAATTAATCTACAATTGGACCCAGCTGAAGTAACGCCCAAAAAGAATTTATGGAGAAGTTCACGGGTATAATAGGAATGTATTAAACATGAAAGATCAAACAAAAATAGAGCTTCACCGAATTCACGCAAGAGCCATACTAACCGCAGCAATAAG
>JAOQMS010000009.1:13174818-13185598 GCA_027563885.1 Erythroxylum longipes
CTAGTGCATTAGGGTATGCTTATTTCTATTCTATTAAATAAGGGCTAAACACTTGGAAATTAGAAATTTTAGTGATTCTTCTTTGGAACCAGAGATCTTTTTAAAGTATGAAGGAGTTGCTTAAGTTTAATGCAATAATAGCTTTATGACTCTGGGCTGGGAACAAAATTTGTTAGGTTGGAGTACAAATTAATTAGAATGTGGGGAAAGGCATATTTTGTTGCTCTCTCAATTGTAACCCTTCTCATTTGGCCATAAACCAAAGGTCTAAAAAGCTCATTATATTAGCTGTTTGAAATGAAAACTATGCTCAAATTGGTATAGATAATATTTTGCTGCTTAAATGGCCAAGTTTTAATCTATACATAAAAGTTGTCAAATAGTTAGTTTTCTCGACCAATGTTTAATGAAAACGAAATAAAATAAACAACTCGAGTGATTAAATAAAATTAAACATAAACCAAAATATTTGAGATAAAAAAACAACTCTCTTAAATATGTCGCTTTATCAACGAATGAACGGGAAGTTATCAACTAAGAAATTTGCTACAAATGTTTGATATAGACGTCACTAAAACATCCTACGCATAGCTGCCATAAAATGTCTCAAATTAACAAACGTTTTATCACTGAAATGTTAACCCAATAGAGCTACAACAGTCAAGATAATTATTGAAATTTTTTGCACCAAACTAAAAACAAAGTGACGAAAACTACTTTTGGAATTTTCGTACACTAACACCAAAAATGACAGTGACAAAATTACGCAATCTCTTAACAGAAAAATTCAGCAATACCTAGAAAAACTAACTGCCCAATTGCTCTCAATGGACGTTCAAAATAAAGGGAAAACGCAACTGCCAAAATCACCCAAAATCAACAATTACACAGCTATAAGAGAGACGCTAACCAGACCCAAAATTAATCTCCAATTGAACCCAGCTGAAGTCACGCCCAAAAAGAATTTATGGAGAAGTTCCCGGGTACAGTAGGAACGTATTAAACATGAAAGATCAAACAAAAATAGAGCTTCACCGAATTCACGCAAGAGCCATACTAACCGCAGCAATAAGATGGATTAAGCATCAACGTCAAGTTAGCCTAGCAGCCCTTCCATTCAATTGACAACCAATGACAAACAGCTCACTTACTCTATGCTTCAGCCCACACCCAGCTAATGCATACGAACTCCTATTTTTTGTTTTTCACACCCACGCTTACGGCCAATATAAAACCAAGCAATGACCAAATCACTCACGTAAAGAGTCCAGACGCAAGTTAGGAGTCCTAACTTGGAGTTACACACACAATGTGATCTTTAGCAATCTCACAATGTCCTCTAAATGCAAAACAACATCATCCACACATTATCCCTTTCAAAATGGACTTTTTTCACACTTAACTAATTATCCAAAAATCCAATTCAAACAATAAATATCACTTTATTACACCTCATCTTAATTTGAATTTTAAGACTTGCATTATTTTGAAGCTCTGATAATTAAAAATGCCAAAATTAAACAATAAGATATACAATAAATATCTTAACACAATCAACTAGAAGAGATGGTGAAGTGGATGAATACTGAAATATCTAAGTTGCCAAATAAGGCTACTAAGGAATGTCCAGCAGTGAAAGAAAAATGTGAAAAGTTACAGCTCTCCAAGCATGTGCCTAAAGTAGCAAATTAAAAGGGATCAATGTCGATACATTTACTGAAAATGGACCTTGCTTTACTAGTTACAAAAGAAGGTTGGATGCGTTCATCAAGATTCTGCAGGACACTTTTGAGGATTTTGATTATAGACATTAAGCACGGCTACATACAAAATAAGAATGAAGAAGCAAATTGTGGGAGAACTCGTGTATGCTCTACAGAAGGCCATTTACGGGTGATGTGCTAAAAACTGGCACCGCCTTCTCCTTGTTACAATCGTATCCACTGCCGTTGCTGCTACTTTTTCTCCTTGGCTTTGCCTCTCCAAGCATTGTTAGTACGTCCCTCATTGAAGGTCTATCCTTGGGAAGCTTGGCCGTGCAGAGAAGTGCTATCCTAAGGACTAATAGCATCTCTTCTTGAACATGTTTGCAACTTCCTACATTGGGGTCTAGTACTTCCTCTAATGATCTGTTGTCTCTAATCTTTCTTCTGATCCATTCAACAATGTCGACAGACTCTCCAAATTCGGGGTCCAATGGTTGCTTTCCAGTTAGAAGTTCCAATAAAACTACTCCATAGCTGTAAATGTCAATCTTTTCATCAACCTTCAAGGTGTATCCATATTCTGCCAGGGAAAAGAATCAGTGTTTTCATTGGTTAAATGAACTTGAGTGGTCAGTCTAAGCAATCAAATGAAACTTACCAGGGGCAATGTAACCATAAGATCCAGCCACCATAGAAACAGTCTCATTCTTGCGAATCATCATCCTGGCCAGTCCAAAATCAGCAATTCTTGCCTCAAGATTTCCATCAAGCAGTATGTTATTAGACTTGATGTCACGATGAATGACAGGTGGGTGACAGTCATGCTGGAGGTAAGCAAGTCCTTGAGCAACCCCAAGAGCTACGTTATATCTTGAAACCCAATCTACTAGTAATCCTCTTTCTTGTTTGCCATGCAAGGCTTCTCCAAGGCTGCCATTGTTCATATACTCGTATACTATCATGATGTCACTGTCATTATGCAGAAATCCTAGTAACCGGACAATATTGCGATGCCTCAGCTTCCCCAGCACATTCACCTCTCCGACAAAATCGCCACTACTGCCTGTTTCAATGTCTGCTCCTGATCTCCATAGCTTCTTAACAGCCACAACTGTGTTTAATCTTGGCATCTCGGCCTTGTAGACAGTCCCAGTAGCTCCCATACCAATCACGTTTGACTCCTTGATGCAAGCTAGAATGTCTACGCTGGTGAAACCTAGTCTCTGGAATGCCATCAATCTCCATGGCCACTCTCCATTCCCCATTTCAACAGTTTCTCCGAAGCAACTGCCATTCGAGTGCCACCTTTTGTAAAAAGATCGACCCACAATAAGGGTGATTCCTGCTGCTAGAACCGATGAAGTACCAACGAGCCATCCAGTAATAATGTGCTTTGTATGCAAGCTCCTTTGCTGTGACACTGTTAGTGAATTATGACTACATGGTGGCAGCACGCCACCACAGAGACCTGCATTGCCTACCAAATCATCTGGATTGATTGTTCTTAGCACCATATTTTCCGGAACAGGACCTTGTAACTTGTTGTACGAGACATTTAGGACTTCCAAAGCCGGGGAGGAGCCAAAATTCTCAGGTATTCCACCAGTTAGGGAGTTGTTTGATAGATCAAGAATAGACAACGTAGGCATCATTGCAAGCGCTTTGGGGATTTCTCCTGTCAATCGGTTGTTTTTGAGATTCAATTTAACCAACTTTTCACATGAAGCAATGCTAGCTGGAATGACTCCAGTGAAATGGTTGGATGAGAGATCAAGCATGTAAAGTGAAGGACAGTCCTGGAATTGGTCTGGGATTTCACCTTCTAAATTATTGTTTGATGCCATAAAAGATTGTAGTTTTGGAATTGAAAGAATTGTGGAAGGAAGAGTAGATCGGATGTGATTTCTTGACAGATCTATGAAAGAAAGAGATGAAGACAGAGCAAGATCATTGGGGATCTGACCAGTAAGACTATTATTTGCCAGTTCTAACCTTTGAAGCTTCCCAAGTTTGCCAAGCCCTACTGGAATTGTACCAATTAGGAAATTGTTCTGCATACGGACACGAACGAGTGACGAACACAATGATAAGCTGACTGGAATTTGACCAGAGAAGGCATTGTTGAAGAGAATGAGCTTAGCGAGATTGCCACCATTACACAGGGTTGCTGGAATTTCACCAGATATGGAATTGGATGATACATCCAACCACACCAATGGTGAATTCTTTCCAAGATCACTAGGCAATGGCCCTGATAATGAGTTGTTCCACAGTTCAAGCACTCCTAACTGAGTCAGTCCTCCAAGTCTAGCTGGTACTGAACCTGAGAGCTGGTTGCACATGAGGTTCAACAGCTGTAAATTTTGTAGCTTAGCAATCTCAACCGGTATTTCTCCAGATAAAATATTGTCTGAGAGATCCAGCTGCTGCAGAGAAGTAAGGTTGCCAATTGTAGCAGGAATATTACCTTCAAAATTGTTCTGATACAAGAAGAGAGTCTCAAGCATCTGAAGCCTATCCAATTCAGCTGGAATCTCACCACCAAGATTGCAAACTGCCAAATCAAGATACTTGAGATTGCTTAAGTTTCCAAATGCTGCTGGAATTCCACCTTCAAACTCATTATATCCGAGAATTAATCTCTCCAGTGAAGAAAGCTGCCCCAGCTCTGGTGGTATTTGGCCAGTGAGATTGTTCCCAGAAAGGCCAAGAAACTTTAAATTCTTCAAGTTGCCGAAAGATTTGGGGATAGAGCCCTCAAAGAAACTCCCCCTGAGATCAAGAGTCTCAAGCAAGGTGGCATTGCCAATGTCGTCGGGAATAAGTCCTGAGAAACTGTTGCTTGAAGCATTTAGGAAAGTTAGGCCAAAAGTTCTCCCGAGACCAGCCGGAAAGCTCCCAACCAAGAAGTTCTGACTCACATCAATACTCTTCAGGGAAGTGAGATTTGATAGAGCTTTTGTCAACGGTGAAGAGAACTCATTGCAACACAAGTTGAGAGACGTGAGGCTCTTCAGAAGTTGGATGTCATCTGATACACGACCACTGAGATTCATGTGGGAAAGATCAAGCTTTTCTACTAATCCATCAGAGTTGCACCAAACTCCAGTCCAATTACAATGACCTGCATTATGGAACAAAGTCCAATTTTGAAGGTTGTGCAATGGATCTACAAGACCAGCTTTTATCATTAACAAAGCTGATGCTTCATCACTGAAAGCAGGTGTCTGAACGGCCTTAACTGAAACAACCCAATTAAAACCAATGCAACAGTAGAAAAAGAAGAATAGGGCTTTGGACTGCATATTGTTTTTCTTCTCCTTGGTTCTTTTTTTTTTTTTCCCTTTTCACGTAGGCTTTTGCCTCTTCACCATTATCAGTGTTTGGATTGTAATGGGAGTGACGGAGAGCTAGAGAAAAGGAGAAAGAAGTATATATGTCAGTTTGGGAAGTTTATGAGCAGAAAGAAGATTGATTAATGTATAAGATTAGTTATACAAATAATGAACAGATGTTTGATTAGATTAATCATAGAGCTCGTGGAATCTTGGGTTCTGCAACAGCTGTTAATCAGTTAGTAATGACAAGGAAGCTTTTGAACTCACAGGAAGTTTCTCCGACATTAAACATGGATAGGGAATGTGTTTCTTAATAATGCATTCTTCTATTTCTTCTGCTGCAGTAATAGTCAACTACAAGTACGTCATAATGGATCCAGTTCTCGCAGCTCTTGTTCTGTGTTGAGAAATTTTCATTTCAGATTAACAATAAATACTTATTTTCGCATGAAATGCTGAGACATTTAAGCCGTGAAAGTAGAGAAAATGAATGTGAAACTATTCTGGCATGAGAAGAGAGCCCCTGCCACGGCCTGTTATCAGATTCGAAGTTCAAAGATGGGTATTTATCTTCAGGATTGAATATTACGTACATCTTTAGCAAAAGGTATCCCATAGATCGGATGTTAAAAGTTGCTTTTTACAAGCAGTTGTTAATAACTAATATAATCAGATATAAGATTAGGGACGTTATAATATAGTATAGAAATGGATGAAAAGGATATGATTGAAGTAATGCATGTTTTTGCCAATATCCTTGGCAATTGTACAAGAAATTTTGGACTCACGTCCCTGACATATAAGCAGTTTTCTCAATGATGAACCATCCATACTGTAGTCGGGAGAAAAAAAAAGAAGCGAAACAAGAAAAAACAGATCAACATCCATCATTCACCGATTAATTAAGTGAAGAGATTAGTTATTCGTTATATGATTGAGTGAAGATGGAATCTTTCCATGTTCGGTCATGAATGAAGACACAACCAATGCCAAAATGATCCCCAAGTTCTTCCCATGTTCTTTGAGTAGTGCACGTTACGAAGCCACCATAGCATTTTAGTGCCAATTATAAGATAAGCCCTTATGGACTCACAAACATTTGGATGGGATTAACAAGATTTTCCATGTCATTGACATAAATTTCAAACACAAATGCTTTGTGAAGAAGGGTGGTAAACAAAAGTTGATAACTTTCTCTTCATCCATTTTAGAACCAAAGGTTTTTTATCAGAAAGAGTCTTAAACTGCTAGCTAAGACCAGAGCTAAATGGGAGAAGATGGGGGAAAAAGAAGCATATTATCAAAATATTTTAGCAGGAAATAAATTTCAGAAAAATAGGAGGAAGAGAAAATGCACATGCACGCATGTGAACTGGTGCAATATTTTAAGTGAAGGTGGGAGCATTGAGGATACTAACAATGGGGAGCATGTGGAAGACCAGCTTCCTTTCGTATGATTAGAGAGAGAAAACCTATTAGCCTTTAGATATTTGAGAGAGCGAATTAAGAAGGTGAAATACACATGGAGGGGAAGAGCGAATTAAGAAGGTGAAATACACACGGAGAGGAAGGGAGAAGGAAGAGACTGTAGCATCTTCCATATTGCCGCTGCACGTGTACCACATGCATTAGCTTCAAGCCTTCAAACCCTTTTTTCCTTTCCTTTTTCTTATTATTTAAGTACATTAATGGTTTGAAATAAATGTTCGATTTAACCCTTTTATTCATCTTATCGACCAAATTAATTTTGATATATTGTACCCTATAGTATGCCGTTTGGATAGGATAGGTTTTAGAAGAAAAAAAAAATTACTATAAAATAATTTACTTTAAAGAAGTATATAATTAATGTTATCAATACCGTACTCGAATTAATATTGGTCAATAACGGATAACATTTTGGATAATTTTTTAAAATTATAAAATAATCATGAATTTTTTAAAATTACATAATAATCCTAAATATATTGTACTATATAATTTTTAATTTTACATCAACCATGTTTGTAAAAATTATAACGATGAAAATTTAAAATAATAACAATCTATTTATTTCTATTAATATTAATATTTACATGTTTCGCATATAAATAATAACTACAATTAATATAAAAATCATTTAATTATCATACAAATATAAAATTAAAGATAATACAAAGTATTTAAAATGTTACAATTTCATCATATAATAAATATTAATTACATCAAAACATCAAATAAAAAGAATAATAAAGTGATATGACTCTCTAATTGTTTCAATAAGAGTTCGTATTGAGGAAACAACCAATTAAAAGCAAAACCTGAAACAAAAATATTTACATTTATAGTTAGATATTGCATTTTGAGTATTAAAAAAAGTTCATAAAATCATAAACACCAATTTCAACTTCTCATTCTTAGGTGTTATTAGGGATTAATAAGTGTTATTTGAGTGGGTCTTTTATATTGAAATTTCAATCCAAACTTTTGAGTAAAGATCATTAAGTCATACTTAGGTATATCAGCATCTTCATCAAGTTAATAGGTCCAAATCTTAGCAAAACTCTTTTTTTTTAATGGAAATGATTTTTTATATTAGGAAATAAGAATGAGATTCTTTTCAATGGTAAAAAGCATTGATTTGTAGGAGATTGTCTCTAGTGGCCCATTCATTCCCCTTACAATACTAGATGATAGGAAATATCTTAAATCAAAAAGATGCTCTAACTCTCTCTAAAAACCTATACCACTGGACCCTTACAATCAACTTCCTTACTCCTAGTTTTACCTTTCTGTTTCATCACCCAATTTACTATATTTAGAAGTCTACCTATAACGCCTCTATCCCACCTCTAACATTTCCATAAACATATCTAATTTTGCCAATAGAGAACCAAAAACCATAAAAGACAAAGCAACTAGGACATCTTACCAAACAACTTTAGCTAGCTTCCATACAAGAGTTTCCACACATCCAAGGTATAAAATCAACCTCAGCTAACCCAAGACCAACCCAAGTTAACCTTAAAACTACCAAACCTTTGGGAAAACAAACTTGGAGCAAAGTAGTAAGGGATTCAAACTCCTTCAATAACCTAAGGTTCATCCCTCCCTCAAATTTTGATGAGTCAATCCTATCCCCAATGGAAGTATTACAAATGGGAGCCAAAAAACGAAGCACGTCTATAGTAGGATTTTTCCTAGAGAATAGGTTGGCGTTCCTAGTTGTACAGAGATAGGTGAATAATATATGGAAAAACATGGTGCTAGATAATATAATAGTGAATGAAGATGAGCTATTTATATTCAAGTTCTCCACTGAGGATAGAGCATAGAAGATCATTGATGAGGCCATGGACCTTTTGTTTGTGAAAAAATGGTACCTTTGTATTAAGTTAGATAGGAGCATGCTAGAAATGATTCTACTGTGGGTGAACTTCCACAGGGTCCACTTTAGTAATGGTCAATTAAGGGGCTAAACTATATAGTTAGTAAGCTTGGAAGACCTACTGGAATGGATGAGAACACAAAATTACTAAGAAGAATAGGCTATGTATATGTGTGTATTGACATAGAGATAAATAGGAAGCTACCAAAGTCCATTAGAATTATGAAGCTTAAAAATGATGGAAATTTAGAGGAATTCATTTTAAAGTTTCTTATATGTAAAGACCTAAAGTGAAGGAGCAGAAGTAGATTTGGATACCTAAAAATGTTGAGCTGGTCACTTAACCACTCGAGGACAAAGAATTTAAGCAAGAAGTTCCAAATCTTAAAAATTTAAATGCTAGTGTCATTAAGAAGAATAGGGAAAACAAGAATGAAGAGAATGCTGACAAGAGAAAGGAGGAGGAGATCTTAGAGTATACAGGTAGACTATAAATACTAGATATCAATACCACCCTTATGTAAATTAGAGGAGAAACATTTGGAACAAAAGATGGGCCAAAAAAGCCAACTCCAATGGGAAGTAACTCGAATAAATCAAGAACAAATTCAAAGACGAACAAATTAAGGAAAGGAAAGAATTAATGCAAGCTCTAGTATGGAATATAAAATGCTTAAGCAACCTTAATAAACAACTAGCCTTAAAGGATTCAATGATCATGTACAGGTCTTATTTTGTTAGTTTTGGAGAATATAATGCTTATGGTTTTTGAACAAAGATTGGATAGTTCTGACAAACCATGTTAATGGAAGAATTGTGGTTAGTTTTAATCATGCTAAATTGAAGTTATTAAAATGATCTAGTACAAATCTAATAATCCACTATGAAATGATAATTGTTAAAACAAGTGAGGCTATAACAATGTTTATAAAGTACGCTTTTAATTGGAATTTCCAAAGGCAGTTCCTATGGTAAAGCATAAGGAAGATCAATGATAACATTAAATTGCCCTGGTGCATAGCTGGAGACTTCAACTACATTTCGAATTCTTTTGAGGTCTTAAGAGGGAGAAGGTGATCAAATATTGACTATAAAGAGTTATAAAGAATAATCAAAAGCATGACTTTAATAAACCTCAAATATCAAGGAAATTTGTTTATCTAGAGTAACATACAAGAGGGGGAATGGCTCATATTGATGAAACTAGATAGGTATCTTATAAACCCACATTGGATATAAAATTTCCATTGAGTTCAGCTATATTCAGAGATTTGGTAACATCATATCACTGTCTAATAGTCCTTCAGTGCATTGAGATCAGGCCAAATAGAACTCCTTTTAGATTTTTTTAATTACATATTGAAGCACCTAGGTTTCATTGAAGCAATTAATAATGGAATGATGATCAATATCTAGGGTTTAAACAATTACTGTTTCATCTAAAAGCTGAAAGCTATAAGAAAAGGCTGACTATTAGAGATAATGATCCATTACTAAAGGAGAAACAAATGGCCTTCGGTGAACTCATTAGTTGCCAGAAGTTTGTCATGCATAACCCTGGGAATGAGGATCTAAACAATAAGGAAGCAATACTGATTCAAGGACAATGATTTGTTAGAGAACTTGAATTCATAACTAAGATAGAAATCAAGAATGATCTGGATCAAGGAACGACAAAGGAAAACAAAGTATTATTTTAATATGATCCAAGCTAGAAGGAATGTGAATCAAATCATGTATCTCATAGATGAACATGGAAGGATCTAGCTTATGCACACTTCAGGAACTAGGTGGGGACAAATCAACCAACACGTAAGATTTTCATAATAGTACTAATTATATGTGGAACAATTAAGGGAGTGCTTGGTTAGTTGGTATGGAAAGAGAGGAATGGGTAAATAATGGAAGCCATATCTATTTTCCATTCCTCACACTATTTATTATAATTCCTATTACCATTCTCCCTAATTGTTCAAGTCAAAAGAAAGATCAGTAGGGAGATTTCAAGGGAGGAGACTAAAGAAACACATTTTTTTTCTGTCAACCTTAATAATGCTACAAATTTAGATGGGTCTAATGGCAAATTCTTTCAATAGACTTAGATCATCATATGGGAATGCAACATCCCACTACCATAGAGTACGTACCTAAGCTTTTAGGGACATAAATTACGATAATAGCATGTTGGAGCAATAACGAAGCTAACTTGCACATGGCATCGTCTAACAAACTCGAAAGGCATTATCTTTTTTTTTCTTAAGACATTTATTTCATTCACTGATAAAATTTACGCTGTTCTTCTCAACGATTGTTTACAAAACTCTATACAGGTTCTAATAACATTACAAAATGATAACAACTGGTTTCCT
>JAOQMS010000009.1:13185698-13198379 GCA_027563885.1 Erythroxylum longipes
TAATGGAGCCTTCCTAACTTAAACAATATTATCCCCATGCTCCTCACGTGTACTATTTATCTCCACTGATTCACCACTTATCATAATTACAATTTGTCATA
Source organism: Erythroxylum longipes (assembly GCA_027563885.1). NCBI lineage: Eukaryota > Viridiplantae > Streptophyta > Magnoliopsida > Malpighiales > Erythroxylaceae > Erythroxylum > Erythroxylum longipes. The sequence goes on from JAOQMS010000009.1 coordinate 13,185,800, forward strand.
CTTACCCGGAAATGCCAAATGAAATCATATATATATTTGTATGGATGTGCCAAACAGTATATCATAACTTATGTCTAACGTTCATTTAGCTTAAGTCACATAAATGTCTCACATAATTATATGTTCTAGTCGTATGTATAGGTGACGGGATGTTACAGGGAAAGTATCATTACAGCTATCCAGGAGTTCTTCCAAAGTGGCAAGCTACTCAAGGAATGGAATAAGATATAAATATTCTTTATTTCAAAACATAGCAATGCCAATAACCTAAAGGATTACAAACCAATCTCTCACTATCATGTAATATACAAAACCATAGCAAAGATATTGGTTAATATGATGAGATAATACCTCTGTAAGATTATAAACTAAGCTTGTAATGCTTTTTTTAAAGGTATATCAATTGGCAACAATATATTTCTCCTCCAAGAACTTCTCAAGGGCTATAACTCCACGAAAATTATAAAGAGTTGCATTCTCAGATTGGATCTAGTTAAGGCTTATGACTCAATCAACTGGGAATTCATAATCCAAGTATCACAATTTATAGCGTTTCCTTTAAAGTTCATAAACTAGATAGAGGAATGTATCACTTCTTTAGCTTATGCAATTTTGGTGAATTGGGAGTCTACAACATCTTTTAAGGATACTAGAGGGCTCAGGAAAAGGGACTCTCTATTCCCTTACTTGTTTGTGCTGGGAATGGAAGTAATCACATGTTTGATGACTAGGAATATTGACAAGAACCCAAAATTTAAGTATCACTTCATGTATAGGAAAGTAAAATTGTTTTATATAATATCTATTGATAAATTCTATTCCTATGCAGAATAGACGCGGTCTTTAATTTCATGTCAATTTGATGTTATGATATATTATATAAAATGATATCCAAGTTGCTAGCTCAGAGATTGAAAAGTGTACTGCAAAATTACATTGATTTCACCCAGGGTGCCTTTATACCAAGTTGGATAATGGGAGAAAAAATATTGTTGTTACACAAAACTCATCCTCCCTCGGTGCGCTGTCCATCGTCCCTCGGTGCGTCGTCCATTGGCAACCCAAGTGAAGCCATCCATGGAATCACGATGGGCTTCACCAGCAACGCCAAAACCAAAGGTAACAACGCAGATTTATACAACCAAAAACAAAACTATTTCATCAAGTCGCCTCAATTTTCAAGAGATATCAGAACAATTCTTGGTCTCAGTGGTTTTGTTGTTTATGGGTTTCCACCACCCAAAAACTTATGAAGATTTAATTTTCAGAACATAACCAATTCAACAACATATTCTGAACTTTTCAGAAATTAGACAGAATCCAATTCAAGGGTTTCGTTGTTTTTTGGGTTTCTATTGTTTAATATATTGTTTAACACTTAAAAAATTTCAATTCCAAAATTCATTATCAATAACAGTCTAAAATTTTAATCAACTTATAGAATTAAAAACTGGCTCTGATACCACTGTTGAAAAACTGGGTCGGAATCCGATCCTGACCACAATATAATAATTACGAAACTTTTTCGCAATATTTGATTTCCCAAAAATCAAGATCTCTTTAATTCTATAAAATGATTAACACAAATCATAATGAAGCAGAAACTTAATTCGTACCTTATTCTGAATTTGATCTTTATCTTGTTTTATCCCTTGAACTGTTTTTGAAACTGATCTGTTTTAACCACCGTAGCCGCACAAATGTTCGGCTTCTAACGGTATCCACAGAATGAGTTGAAAGAACTCTATAACTCTTACAGAGAGAGTTAAGCAAGAAATGCTAGCTCTATAGAGCTAAAGCCTATTTATAATAAGCTTTGAACGTTTTAGTAATTTAATTGAAATTAATTCTAATGTCAATTAAACTGTAATTAAAATTACAAATAATTCTAATTAAATACTAATTATGCCCATATAAGATTTAATATCTCATATTGATCCTTATTTATTAAATATCTCATATTTAATCATAAAGTTTCTCAAACTTTACAATTAAGTCCAACTTGATTAAATTAATTTTGCTTTCTTCAACTCATTCTATATATGAGACCCATTATGTTCCCAAATATGTTGGCAATGATTATAAATTCTAATTCTAATTCTAATTCTAATTCATAATCAGAATTAGATAACTTAAAACTTCTTTTAATTTATCTTTAATTCTCCAATTAAATAATTTATAATCATAGATCAAGATTGACATTTAGCAACGTATTAGGACTACCCAAATATTTAGGAATGTCAAAGTAGTTTTGACTAACCTTTTTCCTTTGATTTTTTCATATAATTCAATCATTTCATCAACCAATGTTCTAATTAGACATAGAGCATGAAATTAATGTCTACACTATTTTGAATCCAATCATATTACTTCTTCGCCATTAGCTATTGATTCAATTAATGATATTTGTAAACTATTTACAAAATGTCATTCTACCTTGACCAAGGATTTCCCAAATCAATATTAATTGAAAACAATGGAAAATTCTCCCTAATTACTTTAGGGTGATGAATCCTATCTTAGTCAGACAACTACTTCCATATAGTTCATGCTACATCCAATGACTATCGATTAAACGACCCATGATTAAATAGATCATAAGTAGCATCAAAACATCGCAATCCCCATACAAGATAACTTTGATGATCTCAAGTCAAAAGATCACTTATACAATCATCACAATGAGAATTCCATAACCATATAAGTAATGTTCCAAATGGATTTATCATATCGGGTATATTCATTGAACTTGTTCTCTAACAAGCATCTACATGTTTGTTTAAGTATCTCTATACTTTAGCTTATGAGATCGATTACTTCCTTTATAAAGAAAAATAAAACGTATGCTAGTCTTTTTACGTTCTATTAATATTCAATCTTAATAGAACAATGACTAAAAACATTTAGGAATAATACATAAATGCAGTATGAATCTCATAATTATAATCTCATTATAATTTCATTTGTAATGTACAATTATTCCATGGACTTTATCATATACATCTAAACATATACAAGATAAAGAATGCCTCTAAATAATTTGTCACTAAACTACAACTAAAGCGATTGGCTAGAGAGCATAAACCAACACTTTATTCCCCCATAAATCTGCCTACTTCTTTCTCAGGTGATCTCTATTAAAAGTTATAGCGTTGAGAATATCGCACCTCCAGCTTTCTCGAATTTTTCCCTATCGCATGTTACAACCTTTTGTGCTTTCCTTCTTGGAGCATCTGCCTTACATCTCCAAATTCTTGGCATTGCATCACAACTTCCTGGCATATGCTTTATAGTTGTTCTAAGCTTTTCCAATAAATCTAACAACTTGAAAAGCTTATGTGGATTTTTGTTACTCCTTGCTAAACCTCCGACGGAAGAAGACTGCCATGATTTTATCTACAATCTTGACGAAGTATTCCAACCAGATAACTCCTCCCATGATTCCTCTTAGAAGTTAGTTGCATAGTCTCTTTTTAAACACGATAACTCTTTTTTAACTACCAATTCAAAGTGCTGGATCTAAAGGCTTATGACTGTCTATAAAGTCTCCCGCTTCATTTCATCAATTTCTTCAGGCGTATATGTTCTCAAGTAATTAGGGTTTAGACGCATTAAAGTCTTTACCGTGCTTCTGTACGTCACCTATTTGGACCAGAACAAATATTAGATTCTAAGCAGACAGTTAATGATCTCAAAAATACTTAGCAGTAGGGAACATATATAAAGAACAATATGTCATGTATGTATAGACTAGATGCCACATACCTTGACAAAGATATTGATGCATATATCCAAACAATCGGTAGAAGCCAGTGTATTAGAAATTCTTCTAAAAAGTTCAATCTCCAACTCCAAAGCCAGATTAAGAGAACTTGTTTCACCTTCATTGACCTTGCTAATGTTTTCGTGCCTTAATTGCTGCAATCGTGACTCGTACTCATCTTGTAAATTCAGCAAAGCCTCATCAAGCAACCCATCAAATTTCATGGTGGTAATCTTCGTGTCATAGAGAGTTTTGAGCATTAGCATAGTCTCTTTTAGCCTATGCGCTTTGAAGTGATTAGTCGCTTTAGTCCTTCTAAAAAACCGACCACCTTTTGTAACTTTGGAATCACTTATCCACTATCACTACTAAGAGAGTACATGGTTGGTTCAGTTTATCAACACAGTTATCATATTTAATCTAAATGTATTCTCCACACAAATCTAACTAGGACGATGCCAAAAAGCTAGAAATGGAAAGCAGATGCACCAATAAGTAAAGCATAAAAGGTTGTAGGCAAATGCGATGGAGAAAAGTTAGAGAAAGCTAGAGATGCGATTTCCTTAATGCTTTAACTTTGAATAGAGATCGTCTAAGAAAAAAAGGATGTAGGAAAATGGATGGGAATAAAGATTATATTTGATATTAATAAATTAATTACAAAATAAAAGCAGAAATTAAAAATTAAATAAAAATGTATTTTGCAAGGATGACAATTTTGACCTGACCCGGCTCGATCTATTTTTAGCCCTAGTTGGTCGGGCCCATCTTTTTTCTAAAATGACGTCGTTTTGAAATTTTTTAACTTAAAAAAATAAATGACGGGCTGAGCCGAGTCGGTCAGGCCCATCTCAACCTATAAGTCACCATAGCTGAGGGCAGCCCGGGCCTTATCTGACCCATTGACATATCTAATATTTTGAATGTTGAAGTAAAATGGGCTTATTGGTTAAATTACAGTCCAAAGTCCCTGTGATTGTCCAAAGGAATTGCCACGAGTATACATACATTGGATATTTCTCTTGCCCAAGTGAATGGTTGATATTGTTACACACCATTCTTCACCCGAACGACATCATCACGACTCTCCATCTCTCTTTTTATGTTCTCCTTCAGCCTCGGCTCGGCTTAGAAGTTCAAATGGCTACTCTTCGGTCCCTTGCATTCGCTTGTCCAGTCTCTCATTGTTCGCGGCATTCCCGTTCTTCTTTTGGTAATTTCTCATTTACTTTTCCAGTGAATTCAAGTCCATGAACTAGGATGTTTAGAATTCATGAATGAGTGTTCTTTGCATTTGTCTTATATTCGCTAGCAATGTCGTTAAAAATGGTTTCATTTTTCATTTTTTCTTCTGCAATTTAAAGGCGAAACTAACCCAGGTGATGTTAGCGGAGTGTGCTTGTGGGCTATTGTGGGTTTTATTGAGATGGTTTTAGAAATTGAAATGTAGAGAGATTGCATCATAAGCTGTTTATATCAGGTTTTGCGGACTTAGTATCATGGGATGTCCATCGTAGTACATTCAATGGTCAATCTTTAAGCTTGCCTCCTTCGCGGTGCGCTTCAATTAAACGGTACTCGGAAACCACTGGACTGATAAAGATGATGGTGAAGCCAGCAATTCAGTTCATTCAAGGAACTGATGAACAGACCATACCAGATGTAAAGCTTACCAAGTCAAGAGATGGTACGAATGGCGTCGCTATATTCAACTTTGAACAACCTTCTGTTTTTGACTCTTCTGGAGAACTGGGCGATATCACTGGTTTTTACATGATTGATGAGGAGGGTGTCCTTCAGTCTGTGGATGTAAGTGCTAAATTCGTGAATGGAAAACCATCACGGATTGAAGCAAAATATGTTATGAGGACTCCTCGAGACTGGGATAGATTCATGCGATTCATGGAGAGGTATGCCAATGCAAACGGCTTACAGTTTGTTAAGAAATGAACCATTGATTGAAGCTCATGACTGGTAGTCTAGTCTGGTTGCCAAATCTTGTTATTCCTTGCCATGTTTTGACATGTATATGTGAGATGGATTATGTAATTGGCGTTTCTATTATTCAAATCTCAAGAATATTTAAAAGTTCCCTTTTTTGGACTGAATTACTAATTTGCAAAGTTTGTACCTTGAAGCCGGAATGCTTTCCTGACAGCCACTAATTTTGGATGCCGAATCTTTAGCCTAAACTAGACGGATAACGTTAAGTTGGAATCTTATTTGTGATTCCATAGCAAGTGTTTTCATGTGCTATTGGATTCAGTGGGACTATAATGTGATATTCTTTTTGGCCCCAGCCAAATATACAAGAACAGCATTAATCTTAGAATATGGCTACCCATCCCATGGGCTGCAGTTCAATCTAATAAATTAAACGAGAAGAAAGAATTTAATCGGGAGTTTCCAAGTGAATGATCAATTTACTTCCAGGTCACTGAAATGGGGCTTCTTACCCTGATATGATTTTTTTGAGAGTCTACCCATGTCAAATGTCCTTGTCCAAAGCTCACATGTCCCTTCGCTGTTCTCTTCCTTGTAATGAACCTCACCCTGTAACTCAAACTTTGGTTTTTGCGTCTGAAAACAAGTCTCTTAGGTTTTACTATCACTTTGACTCCCTCAGGAGCCATCACTTTCAACGAGTAGATCGACTTGGGATTCCCCACGTTTGTTACGCGCCTCCTTATAGTTTTACTCATCACTCCATGCTTAAAGATAACAGAAATGGATGGATAATTGAGGCTGAAACCCTTGTTTATTCGCAACAATTCACTGCAGCTCACATTCCTGTGCGAAATGGTGAAAACCTCTGATCTGGTGTATCCTAGCGTGCATAGATGAGTTACATAATCATTTGCCCTGATATCATATATTAATCCTGGATTGATGGCCTTTTCTGGGTTTACATGCCCAGCTCCGATAGCAAAAACACCTGCTGTCTTATTGCCGTCCATTATTGGGTTACCAGAATGATCAGCTACATCTGCAGTGGTCATTATAGCAGATTTGACAGCAGCTGGTGTCCATTTGGGGTGTGCTGCTCGGATCAGAGCAGCAATTCCACTGACATGAGGGCAAGCCATGGATGTCCCTGACATTACACTGAAATTTACTCTTCTTGTATCTTCAGGAAGGCCAGTGGGGCCCAAGTTCTGGGGCCAAGCCGCAATGATGTTGACACCAGGCGCAATTGCATCTGGTTTGAGGATGGAAGGGTTTGTTAAACTTGGTCCTCTACCAGAAAACTGAGCTACTGCTGGTGCTCGAGACTTCCCAATGACGGTTCCTCCAAAAATGATTCGAGCTCTTGGTGTGGTAGTGGAATTTATGTAAGCTTTTAATCGAATTGATTCTGCGAACCCAACCAATGTTGCAGGCAGTACGTGGACGTCAACAGAATCCTCCTCCATATTGATCTCTGTATTGGTTAAGATCATTGCAGCTCCACCAGACTCCTTCACAACTTGTCCCTTTTCTGCTCTTCCGTTAACACCTCGATCACAAACCACCATCTTTCCACTTACTTTTTCTCTTGGGAGGGAACCTCTAAAACAAAATTCACTCCCTTTATCCCCACCTTGAACATAAATCAGTTCGATTTCTGTTCTGGTGCTTGATATCCCGTTCCCTGGGTACATTGATTCTCCATAAAGGTGTTCTCCGTTTCCCAGTTGAACTATAGCCGGAAACCTTCTATCGAGTGTGCTTGCTCCAATGGTAGCAATCCAAGGAGCTTCATTGGCAACTGAATTTTGGAGAGGTCCGTTGTTTCCTGCTGCACATATAACTGAAATTCCGTGCTCCATTGCTCGAAAGCTCCCGATTGCAATGCTATCTGCAAATAGAGGAAGCGGAAAACCACCAAGAGATAGGGAGAGAACATCAACTCCGTCTCTAATTGCAATGTCCATGGCAGCTAGGATATCAGAGCTATAACAGCCATTAAACCAGCAAACTTTATAAACTGCAACGTGAGCACCTAGGGCCATGCCTCGAGCCACTCCTGCTGCGTTTCCGAGCACATTTGCCATTGGAACTGTAGCTCCTCCGGCAGTGGAGGATGTGTGAGTTCCATGTCCATGAGAGTCTCTTGGTGATACGTACTCCTGAATGGTGTTTGAAGACGACGTAGATGCCACACGATGACCCTTAGTAAAGAACCTTGCACCAATGAGTTTCCGGTTGCAATTTGATGCATTAAAGTTATCTCCTTCTTGGCAAATTCCTTTCCACCTTCTGGGAATGGGTGGCATTCCTTGGTCGTTGAAGCTTGGACTCTCAGGCCAGACTCCAGTGTCAAGAACACCTATTATTGTTCCACGTCCAAATCTAGACACGTACCATGCGTCATCTTTAGTGGGGTTAAGTCCCAAGAAGTTGTAGGAATAGGTAGTCTGAACATCAAGTCTTCTGTCTGGCCTAATTGCAACAACATCAGGCAATTTCTGCAACAAGTCACGCTCGGGTTCGGATAGCTGAGCCGCAAATCCTTCCATTGCAGAATGGTAAGAGTATAGAAGCCTAGAAGAAGGGTTCTGATCTTCAGATAAAATTGTTCTTTCAAGAAACGACGTGTGCCAGTGAAATTTGGAAGTGAATGAGGAGCTGACACCATGTGGGTGGAGTTGAACTATGTAGGTTTGGAGAATGTTTGCATGGAGGAAGATTAAGTGGGAAACAAGAATGAGAAAGAAAATGCATGTCTTGGCATCCATAGACATTTCAAGCTCAGATTGATGGCCGGAGTTGGACATATGGTTCTGTGAAAAATTGGCATGGTATTTAAGGAGAAATTGGAGCAGGGGATTGGTAGATTATTCTAAGGTCTGAGTTAGAATATGAAACTCGTGAAATATAAGAGCTCTTCATCACGAGGATCCTTTGCTGTACTGGAGACAGAGAGGCCGTGGTTTCTTGAGAGGAGATGAAGTATTATACATTTTTGTTTCACGGGATATTATGGCTAGCCTTAATACATGCATTCTAGGAAACATTAGATACGAACTGTAGGAATGTTCTACTTCTGCCTGAGAATCTCCAAATAGAAAGAGACTAAGGACAATGTTTCAATAAATGAGACTTGAAGTGCATAAATGCAACACGCTCTATGCCCCAAGGCTCCCTCTTCTCGTGCAGCCTGTGCTTTTGCAGTGTAAGGGAAGGATATTAATTGATCACATTCTTTTTATTTCTCTGTATTGGAGGCAAAGCCAAAAACATGATACATAACATAACTTCTTCCACAGATTTTCTTTTGCTTTTCTGACTAAAAGAATGAAACAGCACATTATTATGTCTCTTCTCTTCTCACTCTCCGCTCTGGTTTTTACTGCTTTTCTTTTGTATTCAGGAGAAGAAGATACAAGTGGCTTAGATCCTTGGGTACTACACCCCTGGACTTGTACTTTTCAGTTTAACCAGTCGAACAAAGCGAGCATCCGGTGAATTGGGATTTTCCTATGTGGGTGTCTCGAACAATTCTAGCTCATACGGTGGTGGGCGTCTTCTGGGTGGCAGACTTTCATGTAAGATCTCTGAGGCATTTAAGAAGCGCTGTGCTGTGCCTGTGGCCCAATATAATAAGGAGACTACTTAGAGACAGCAGTGAGATGGATGTCTACTGCCAGCAGTTTGAATTTGGCCTGAAATTTAGTGGGCCCTTTAAATAGCATTCCGACTTTAGTTGGCCTTTCAAGTCCGAACTCGGCCTATCTCAAAATCAAGGCTGTTAACTGTTAAAAAGTTGATTAATTATTTAACACCATGCGCGAAACTCGGAATCTTATTAATGTAAATAATGTGAACAACCCAAATTAGAGCTCATCTTCGAATATAGACAAGTTTTTACCCAATCCATGATCAGTCCAACTTTCTATTGCATAAAGAACAAGATTTACAATCACAGATGCAGCCCACAATTCGAACGTTAAAAGTGCAGTGATGCAGTCCATTTTCCACCCTACAAATTGATGAAAGTCCATATATTGAAAAGCAATAAGTTACATGATCTCAATATGATAACTATGGGCCACCAAAAAAAAAATAAAATCACGGTACAAAGAGATTATCTTCTCACAATTGTCAAAATATTATGAACGCCTGAAGTTGATGCCAAAACTTGGATGCTTATTCGACTCACAATTTATTTTCTGCAGAAGAGACATCTCAGCTGCTACAAGAACAATACAAAAGAAAGAATCGTAAGTTTGAGGACTTTTGGTCTACGCTAATGTGAAAGATTGATCTGAAGCTGACTTGATAAATTCTATATTCATATGCATTCTCGTCACAAAGGCCCGCAACACTCTTACCTGATCTGCACGAACCAAAGCATTTAATTACAATGGTTGTGGTTTGTATAACTTGTACATCATGACTGGTCTCTTTGCTCATTCTTCCAAGAATTTTTCGCAGCTTCAGCTGATGAACCACTAGAATCACCTTCTCCTTCCTTTTTTGGTTTTGAAAAGAAAGGATCCCATTCATGACCTCCAACCTCCCTTTGTCCTTCCTCTAACAATGCATATTTCCAACTATTCTCCTCAATGAAATTATCATATTCAGTGCGCCCTTCGATAATGTTCTTCCTCAACCTTGTAACTTTGTCAATCACTGCCTGCACTGCAACGTCAAAAGCATCTTCGAGAGTTTCCAATTTTGAGCGAGGATCTGCATATATAAGCCCTGGGATGAGATTTATAACCGTCTCCCTCATGATTTTCACTTGCTCAGGAGGTATCTGGCGAAGCCGTTCCTCTATGCTCAGATTTCTTTTACGGACATCATCCTCTGGAATGAATACTGAATAAGTGGTGTAGTTCTTTGGAAGATGCCAGGTATACTGTGTGTATGCCGATCCAGGATGGAAGAAGACAGGAATGCAACCGGCTAACATTGAGTCAAAAGCTGACCTTCGTGTATATGAGTCCCCCTGAGGTTGCAAGCAAAAAAGTGAGCTTTGAAACATCTGCATTATGCTGCTCGGAGAATGACACTTGCTTTCCCCGAAATCACATTCCAATAGCTTGCCAACGTTTGATTTCCTACACTGATCAATGATCTGCCCTCTAATGGACTTTGGGTTATCAGGTCGAGGTGCCCCAGCAAAGGAGAAGAGCCATTTCCGCTCTAGCTTCCTCATCCTTTCTTGCCAAATGAAAACATCAGCATCCTTTGCAGGATGGAAGTAAGTAGGGTAAGGAATGCCAAAATCGTTAGCATTCCATGGACTAGATTCCACCACAAGCATTGACATATTTTTTGCAGCAGGCAGAAACAAAAGTTTGTTACCCCAATCCGATTCTTCATCAGATAATCTCCTAAAATCCCAAGTTATCCTCCCGGCCACCAGAAAATGATCCCTGCCATCCATGATCCCCCACTCAGGTCTCTTCATAAGCCAATCAACTAAATCAAGCGAAGCAGCATCTCTTCTGGAAATATTGTATCCCCAAAGATACCTTGCAATGTCAAACCCTGCATAGAACGGCACAAAAATTGCTGCAGCAAGTGACGAGTCATTGGTCAAGCAATCATACTGCTTCATCCTATTACTGAATATAACATCCACTGCAAACTGGTTGGTTGCGTACCACCCAGTATTTGAAAACACCCCTTCAACATTCTCTAGTGGAGGACCCATCCCAGCGTTACTTGTAAACTTACACATGTTTGTCCAAAGACTCAAACTTCTACACTCCTTTAACATCTCCTCGTTAAACCTGGGAGGCAAATCATGGACATAGATATACCTCCCTCCACAAGGGTCACTCATATTCTCTACGGTTCTCAATGCTTTCATAAACGGGAAATTATTAGTCTTTTGACTACCACTGCTACTGTTGCTACTACTAGGGATAGTTTTTGCAGGTATATTCATCAAAAGGGCATCTGCGACAAGAGAAGGGACTTTTGGCTCAGCGCTTATTGGATTGGATTCTAGTTTAACAGAATTGTCAACAGTTCTACTACCGAGTACAACGAAATGGAAATACAACAACAGAATCCAGAAAAAGGCAGAGAGTGAAGCCAATAAACAAATGCGATTCTGTTGAGTTTTGACCAAACCCTTCTCCATTTGAGATAGTGGTATACTTGCCGCGGCGCGGCGTCTCATCAAAGCCCCCAACTCCAGGATCAATCACTTAACCAGTTCCATACAACATAAACCCACTTCCAATATCAAATCTTTTGATCCAATAACAACATAGATAAACTAAACCCAGAATACATCTATAACCACAAGCTTCCAAAGTAAAAATCCGGTGATCTCAACAACCTTTCAGCACTGAAGGCGCGAATGCATCAAGCACAAACACCGTAACAAAGTGAACGTCTTTAGAACAGAAATGAGATAATATTTGGACAAGTGCATCAGAATGAATCAAAAGAAAGCAACCCAAATCTCGCACTCCTTTACCGGATCTCTCGTGGCCAGAGATGGAACAGACAGAGCCTAAAGAAAGAAACTTTTGACAAATGAAACGATTAGAAAACTAAACTTTTAAAGACCCAACAGAAGCTAACGTGCATTAGTTGTAGAAAAACTTTCAAAAACCAGGATTTGCAAAGAAATTTGGAGGAAAGAGGAGGAGAACAGGACGAAGAAAGCTGCAGAGAGGACGCGCAACAAGAAGAAAAACAAATAAATAAAGCGAGGGTTAGCGCAAGTTAGAAAAGGGTGCGCCGCATTTGTCTGCTGTCGGTCGTCCGAATGAAAGTACCACGTTGGAATCGTTGACGTGACGTGTCGGTCGAAGGCACGTCAGTTCCTGGAATGGCGGTGTTTGTTTGTTACCCAATTTGCACGATTTA
>JAOQMS010000009.1:13215409-13248775 GCA_027563885.1 Erythroxylum longipes
TATAATTAATTATATAAAAATATTATTATTAATTATTTAATATATTTTATTTTATTTTATTTAATATATTAATTCTATTTAATATAATATTATGACTTGGTTACAGTTGGTATTACGAAAAATTATTGAGGGTATATTAGGTAGTATACATTTATTAGTTTATGTTCCATCCTAAACCCTCCGAATCGAAGGTTTCTTATTTTCACTGTTTAGGATGGAATGGAACGTAACATGAAACCCTCCGTTTCCATCCCATTATATTATATTTCATTATGAAACCTTCAACCAAACAATGGAAGTGTGTTACATTTCATCCCTTTCCATCCTCAACTCCTCAACCAAACAGAACCTAAAGCATCATTATCCTCGATGACACCATTTTAAATGAAAGTGTACCTTAAAGAAGTCCAATAGATACTAATTCTACATCTAAAAGAGATATTCACAAAGAGCTATCCATAGAAGAATAATAAAAATAATTAGCACACTATTCATGCTATCTAATTTATTGTTGATCTTGATTATTATTACCTTAAATTAAATTTTTAGTTAGATAAAGATTATAATTATGAGGATTTGCTAGCTTCCAATGAATATAATAGCCCTTTATTTTGATTTAGACAATTTAAATATAGAACAGGTATATAATTATTATCCTGTATAGTCTATATACCTAATAAACTATTTTCATATTGAATCTCTCTTCTTGATAAAGAAACGTTACAAAATTAGTTTCAAATTATGGGTTGATGATAATGGCCATGAATGGAGACAATATTTCAAATCATTTGCATCATATCCTAATATGTTTTTAAATTAATTAACTTTAACATTTATGAATATTCAGCAAAACCTTATAATATATTTCTTTGTAGATTCTTATTTTGACTTCTTATTAATATATTCATCACCATTATAGAAGAATAAAGATTTCTTTATAAGATCAAAAATAGCCTTTATACTAGTTAGGGATAAGGATGCATACTTCTGGACCTACTCAGGCCTCTCGTCTGGGTGGGTCTTCTATTATAATATCATTTTTATTGTAAAAATTTCTTTATAAAACTTCCATTCGAACTTAATGAAGATGTAAATCATATAAGAGCAAGTCACATTGGATGCAACATGATTACTTACAATTAGCTACTAAATAATGTTGATTATTTTAATAATAATGAATTATAGAGCCTTGATCAATTAAATCTACAAGCATACATAATCAATTATAGCAAGTTATTAGAATTGGAGTAAATTTATAGTATTGAACCCACAAGAACTATATCATTATATTTAGTAAAACTAGTTAAAACTAAAACATTTGATTAGAACTTACTAAATTCTATTAATTAAGATACATGGTGTGGTTTACACCTGTGAATTGAGAACATAATCTTACTGTGGCTTCTAGGCTCGTGGAATTTTTCACCTATAAGACTCATGGGAGTTACATCACTGGTTTCCAGCCTATATACTTACCTAATGGTTTATTATGCCTCAATGTTTCAAAAATACCCATATTAAATGCAATCCTTATTTAATTCAATTGTTACATCAGCTTTAAGTTACTAGTAATTAGAGTCTTTCAGATTTAAGTTACTACTAGAATGTTAAATCAAAACTTTATGTTATTATCAATAATAGTCAGAGTATTGCAAACAAAGACATAAAAATAATACATCATTTGCAATAAAAAAACACCCTCATACCACAAATACTCCCACTAGTAAAGCAAAACATATTGGAGACATTAGTTGAACGACTTACCTTAATGGACAGACAACCGCAATCTACAAAGAAGGAGAACGTTAGACTATTATGGACGCTTTTCAACACAAAACATGACCTGCAAATAATAGAAACAAACAAATGATCTAAGATATTAAATCAAGTGAATGGGAGCTTTCCTATACTAACTTGTGGTTAAGTTCTGAATAATAATTGGAGAATGATCTAAGAAAAGAGGGTTATTAAAGATTGTTTTGCTTTGTAGAAATTCGTCCGACTAGTCATCAGTGGCCAAAACCCATCTACATTTTTCTTATATGCCAATTTCCAATTTTTTTAATTCCTCCAATTTTATTTTTAATTGGACTTATAAAAGAAGTAGAAAAAAATTTATTCCTCTCTTGAAGCAAGTTTATTAAGAGATGAATAATTTAATCCATAGACAAAATGTTTAAGACATTAATTCTATTCGGATCATAGGCAATGACTATACATCCATATGGTTTGTATATATACACAAGGATGTAAGAGTAACTCTAAAAAGGATTATTTCTCTATATGATAACATTTCATTTCCTTCTTAATTGATGTTTTCTTTTTTCTTTTTCCCTAACGATGTTTCTTCCCTTAATAAAACCCTCAATTGAAATAAAGGACTATATGTTAGACTTATGCACCAATAATGTTGGACATTAATCAATAAGTCACCCTTTAAAAGTTAACATTTTGTTTCTTTAAAATGAATATTTTATTTCTAATTTTTAGTAATCAAACTACAGTTACAAGTTTCACATGTTAACTTTTCCTTTAATAGAACAACCACTTAACATTTAAAGAAAAAAGGATGTAAGAGGGCTTGGAATTAAAAGCATCAAATTAAGATTTTGTGGGACCAACTACCTTTCTATTGTGCTCTGATTGGTAGGAAAGATGAATTTCTCTATTTTAGCAAGTACATCTTCCATTACCCTAGTTGGGTACTTTGTAAACCAATACAAGTTAGAGTGACACTATAGTAGGCTTCAATTCACCTATTTTAAGCTACTTAAAAAGAGATAAAGTAATTAGATTAACATCAGCAAATGGAATGGAATCATAAAACTCCCAAGATCCTTTACCTTTATAGGTAATTGGTCATGCAAGTTACTCAAAGGAACCATAACATAATAATCAAGTTTATTGTTTTAGAGATAATCTTCTTCAAACTTACTCAATATATATGAAGGGTATATTAATATGCAACTTCTTTAAAATATTTCATACTTAAAGTTTTCTATTATTTTCTTTAGCATCTAATTAAAGTTTTCTATTATTTTCTTTAGCATCTAAGGTTAAAGAATAGGTAGCTGCTAGGATTTGACAGTGGTTCAAGATGAATGCTCCTAACTATTTTCGGTAGAAGATGAAACTAATACCAGTTTGCTTCTGCCCATCTCATTCATACTATCTTCCTCAGACTACTCTAACCTTTGCACTTTCTTCTTTCTACCGCTCTAACCTTAGACTTCTCAGAATTAAATGTTTTACTGCTCTTAAGTCTAATAGCTAATACTTAATTCTAGGACTTAACCTTAGTTTCAAGAGATTATTCGTGAACCAAGCAAGCCAACCCGAAGAATGGAGCACGGATCAGGCGACAATGAAGATGTGTCAATCAGGCAAGACATTAGTTCAACGAAGGAAGAAGTAGGGATCAAGGGACGGTTTTTATTCGTGAACTAGGCAACACAACCTTTTTACGAAGACTGGAGTGGCTGACGGTGATGAAGCGTCCAAGAGGGAAGACGGTGAAAATTTTAGGGTTTTTGTAACTTTTACTTTTGGGGTTTCTTTTTTTACTTTACAAAATTTACTAACATCTAAGGTTAAAACTTAAGATACCACGTAAGCTTTTACTCTTTTAAACGTGACATTTTAAACAATTAGAATGATGCCATGTTTACATTGTAACAGCGCGTATAAAATACGTCCTAATTTTCATCCAAAAAAGTCTTTAATTAAGTAGACTCATGAAATTTTAGCCCTTCATTGAGCAGGTTACAACTTTAATTCCTAAACTGATCAAACTTAAAAAAGTTGAGCCCCAATTTGAGCTTTTAGCCTACCTTGAATTACCTTGTTTATTGTATTTGAAGTACTATGAATGATTGTAAACATCCCAACAACAATATCCAATGTTTTAAAAATCAAGCCGGTTCAGTCAGATTAACAGCAAAAACTTTGAACTGTTCAACTTTTCGATTTAGTTTTTAACTTTTCCGTTTGATTTAGTTTAATAATCTTTGTCGTTAAAAATTGATCATTCTATTAATTAATCGGTCAGTTTTTGTAAGCTAATAAGTTTTTAAATCAAAACAAATAGATTTCTAATTAACCTTTAAATTTTTTGATAGGTAGAGATAATCGTTTTCGATTATTTTTTAAATTATTTAATTTTATTTGATCTTGAACTAGTTTTATGATGATCTAATATCGATTGAACTTTTTAAACCTTAAACTTTTATCTAGTCCGGTCTTTAAAATATTAACAATACTTTTATTTTTTTTAAAGACAAAAATAGGTCGTTATTCAAATGTGTAAAAAGATTCAATTGGAGAGCTGTGTCTATTGGCCATTCGACCATCATAAATTATGGGTGGAGTGTCTTCCTCGGCTGTCTTGAATTTGATTTCTCCGATGCCATCTTTCTTTTAAAAGAAATTTGCATCTGATATAAATAATGACTTTTAGATTGATTAATTATGAAGTTTTTGTAACTAGTTATCCATCAATCAAGAAGAACTTTAATAAGCTGTTTATGAGAGATTTATTAAGAAATTTGAACACAGTTTGGTGCCTGTGATGCTGATAATAATACTTCAATGAATAAAGCATCATTTAAAGATGAGAGTCCGATCCTTTATTTTTTAAATCATTTAATAGTACAAAGTAAATATAAAGCTTTGTTGCTGCATTTGAAACGCCAATAATTTGAATTTATACCTTTGTTGTCTTCAAGAGATTGTAATCGTTAAAATTGTGAATAGTATAATGATCATTATTCCGGCTTTTAAAGTGATTTGAACAGTACCTATCCAAGCAGCTTGGAACTATTTCCCTTGGGAACCAAGTAAAGCTATACGAACAGTTACAAGTCACCTTTTCGAGAATGTAATGTCTAAATTGATATTCTAAAGTAAAGATGAGAGTAACTATTGATTCACTTGCAAGAAAAATTATCAAAAATATTTATAAAAACGAATTAATTTTCAGAAATGTTTAAGATCTAATGAATATTGAATTTAGATATTTGAACATGTTCTTTTATTTTTTAATAATAATATCATACCATCACTACTATCCAACCTATTATCCCATAGCAAATTACCCAAGCACCTTTACACCATGTTCAAATACCAACTCAATCTGGTTCTCAAGTAACCCGAACCAATTGTCTCTCAAAAGCAAGAAGATTTTAAAGAATCTAAAGCCTATGTTATCTTTAATAACCCATGGCCAGCATCTATAATGAATGGTACAAAGCCTCTATCCATATTATTGGAAAAACCTCAATTATGTATAAAAACTACTCAACCCGTTGCTTCAGCAGACTTTAGAAATCCTACTCTTAAACCACAATATAAATAGGCATTAGAAAATGAAAATATTAGGCAAGCTCATTAACATGGAAAAAAAATTAATGCATTACCCACCAAAGCTCTCAAAGAAGAAATGAAGAGAATTACTCCTGAGATCTTTTATGATTGTTTTCAAGCGTAAAACACGTGGAAAGAGGAACAAATTTTTTTTAAGCATTATCCTCAAAATAAAGGACGATATAGACCTAAGCCTATTATCTTCCCATATATAGATCTACTTACCACCTATCTCTTTTTTTAAAGCGGGTTAGTAGATATTATCTATTTAATCAATTTAAATAGTCTTGTCGAATTTCCTTCTGGATTCACTCTTGCAATAAAAAACTACAAAGAAAGATTTGCCAAGAAACGAAAAATCTTTATTAAAGTCTTCAACAATTATTCCATCTTTAAAAAGGTAGACAATTTCAAAGATTCAGACGTACAACTATCTCGAATAGCTTATATTTAAATTAAAATCAGCAATGGAATGTATCTATCTATCGATAATCCACCAAACTATGAACTCAATTGGGATCTAGCCAATCAGTTCAACCTCTATTGCATTGAAGGTGTTTATCAACAATACTTAAAAATCACTCCTTAAGCTTATGTCTTCGATTTTTGTAGAGAATTGATTTTAGTGATGTTTGATACTATATTTGGAGATAACGGACAGAAAATTTTGACTTGTTAGAAGCAGGAAATCATGAAAATAAGTATTCTTAATTTCCTTTTTGAAATTTACTAATTTTAAAATATATTCTTACCTTAATACTATTTATAGATGTACGTAGATTAGAATCCAAGGTACAAAATTTTTAAGGTAAACAAGATACATTAATGCTCGATCGGTCGGTGGATTTTTTTAAGTATTGTAATAAACAAATCCCGAAAAGAAGGGACACCGAGTTTGATAAATACATCAAATTGTCAACCAAAAATAACGTGCCTTCCAATTAGTGGACTTGCAAAATTGTGAAGATGCTATCAAATGAAGACATTTAAAAATTCTTAATTTCTCAAAGGACAACCATGAAAGAAAAAACGAGATGAAGAAAGAAATGAAACTCGAGTCTTGTTTCTTGCAAGAAGCGAGATGTCAGGCTGCTAATGACCTAATTAATCCTGAATCGACTGAGAGTCGTAAATAAACAAAAGAATGGTTAATGAATTAAGCAAAATCTAATAATGGATGTCACAGGAACATGGAAACTACGAAAGACAAGAATATCAACATCAATAACGCAACAAGTCCAAGCTTAAGCTTGTTGCTTGATTTTCCTCCTGTTTTCATTTCCTTGTCCTGGGATTCCACCCACAGTTTATCTTTCAAATAAATTCTAACACCAGGATCTCTCATCTTTACCTCACTTCCAAGAAGAATGGAATTGTTCACCCCTTGAATGTTGTTGTTAATGTAAATGTTGATGCAGCAACAATCTTGTGGTTCGGATGTACGGCCATGGCGAATGGACATAGAAGCCCCCGCATTTCTTCCGCTCAGATGGATACCATCCAAAAAGCCGTAGCTTCTTTCCGGGGCCATTTGATAATTGGTACAGGATACCACTGACAGACAATGGGCTTCATATCAAACTTCTTGTTCTTTGAAACTCATGGTCTATGTCCCTGCCTCTATTCTTTACTTGCCTCGTGGGTTGCTGAGAATTTTGCTTTTCTCCAGAGAGAAGAAAAGTTGCTGTCCTCTAGCTCCAACATACTTGATCCACAATCTAACTTGTCAGTTTTGTATAACCTTTATGGCTGCGGTCAAGCGTCACAAACAATCTGTTCATTTTCACAATATGATCTATCCATAATAGAATAGAAAAAATAACTCGCCCAAAACTAGATTCCCAGCAGCCTTACTAGAAATCAAGAACAGCAACTAAATCCTCAATAACTTGTAACCCAATATCCGTAACTTTTCTTGCAGCTGCTCGGACAAGCAAATGTTTCTAAAATTGTACTACGGTTTAAATTCTGATAGGAACTCGAAACCTGAATCTCTTGCAAAGTAACATCATCAGAAGTTTCAAAAGATTCATTTGCTTTTCCACGTGTTAAAAACTCTTATCCTTCAGCTTAAGCTGAACAAACAAATTTCAATCTAGACAACATTTAAAAAAAGAAGAAGATAAAATGTATAAATTAATAAATGAAATCATATTCAGCCGTTACATCAAAAGAGACAAAGTTAAAGAGACTACAAGCATCTACAACTTATAAAGCAGAACGACTCCGGATAAATGATGTGGAAACGACGACATTGGCAAGTGACCGAGAATGCTACATAGGGTAAAAAAGGATGCCTCTCACAGATGTTACTCCAGAATGTTCCAAATTAGGTCAATGCTCGAGTAGTTTTACTTCTCTTTCACAGGCGTTTACGAAAAGGTAGTGATTTCTGTCTAATGTGTATTGTTGCGTCTTCTTCCTTGTCGAATATTCTCTAATTTTTGTTCCCTATGAATCAGTCTCGCTATTTGGGTTTGTCGGATCTGTGTGAAAATTTACGCCGATGTTCACTTTTGGTCTTTCGGACTCCGAGGAGATTAGCCTCACAAGATAAGAGATTTCTTCCTCTCTATGGTTGCTTTTCTTTCTGTTACTTATTACTGTTCCACTCTACTTAACCGGTGCTTCTGAATCCTGCAAGAGTCTTCTTCCACCTCTGTTGCTGTTAGGCCTTTTCTTTAGACATGTACTCTCTTTTTTTTTTCTGTCTTTTAAATACTCCAGCTCGATACTTAGTATTGGATTCTCCATGAACGTGCTAGGTTAGGGCATAAATCTTCTGACTTAGTAGGTAAATAATTTTTTCTCTAATTCCACCGATCAACGATTTAAGCACCTCTTCCTTTGTGCTTGCCTTCTGTTGGAATCTCCTGTTATTTCTTTCTCGCCAAATCTCCTTAACGGAGTAGGCAAAAGAGATAACATATATATGCTCAGTATATTTTGGAGTGTGGGTCAGCTTTAGTAGCCATTCAATGGCTTCTGTGAAAGTTGTACTTGCATTAGGAATAAAATTTAGTGCCTTTATCCCCTCCTAAATGAACTATGAGAAGGGGCATTTGAAGAATAAATGCTCCCTTATTCTGATTCTCTCCACATAGGATACATTCTGAGTTGTTGATCATAAAGGGTAGACTATTTGTAGTACTTCATCTATTGAGCACTATAAGCCATAAGATGATTGAGTAGCTCGACATTAAGGACCTGTACCATACTATAAAAAACCAAGTTTGACCTGGATTGTTGCGACTCTGCCATTTCCTGAATTTTGCTGTGTTAAGAATGTTAGGAGGCAGATTGAGGCAATAAAAAGTATCCTCCCTTTGTAGGTTTGGTAGATAGCTAGGTATTAAGTACTGTAACTCAGCTGGGAAGTTCCACTGACCCCTCAGTATTAAGGAATTGACCTTTACATTGAGAGGAACATCAGACCATAGTTGTAGAGCCTGAGGGTGTCTAATTAGGGATCCTTGCTCAATACAATTGTCAAACCACAAACAGGCCTTCTCTCCATTCTCAATCTTGCATGAGACTATGGATTCCAGTATAGGTCTAAGTTTCAGTAGCTGAGACAAAGACCATGAGAATGACGGCTTAATAGGTATAGAACAAACACTTGAGCCTTTTAGAATATAGTTGTGCACCCATCGGATCCAGAGAGATTTCTTGTTTGTAAGAATATTTCATAGATTCTTAGTCAATGCTGCTTTATTAAAAGGGGAAATTGAAATCAGTCCTAAACCCCCTTCTTCTTTCCTTTTGCAAACCTCTGTTCATTTGACCTTAGCAAAGTGGATTTCTGAATTCATGTTTCCATATAGAAATCTTCGGACTAGCTTTTCAATAGATTTGATAACTCCTTTAGCTAATGAAATATTTGATGACCAATATACATGAAGGGAGTTCAGCACTGCTTTGATAAGCTGTAGCCTCCCTCTTAATGATAGTACCTTGTTAGTCCACATTCCCAGTCTTTTCTGAACCTTATCAAATAATGGTTGACATTCTAAATATTGTATTCTTTTTGTGGTAATGGGAAGTCCCAAGTAAGTCAGGGGGGTTGATTTTCTGCTCATTCTAGTGATTTGTGAAATTATGTTCTCCATTATGTTTGCCCCTGTAGCTAATACATACTGACTCTTAGCAAAATTAATCTCCAAACCTGAAAGATCCCTAAAATCAAACAGGATTGACATAAGTATCTCAATAAACTTCCCATGCACCTTAGAGAAAAGCAGTAGATTATCTGTAAAGTACTAATTGATCAGCCCTACCTTCTTATATGTAGTATGGAATTTAACAAGATGGCCTTTCCCCACCTTCTGTTGGAATAGTTGAGTAAGCATTTCCATACAAATTATAAAGATATAAGGAGAAATAGAGTCACCTTGCTTTAAGCCTCTAACACTCCTGAAAGAATCTGTTAGAGCACCATTCATTAGTATAGAGTAAGTAGGAGTGGTTATGCATTCTTTAATCCAATTGACAAATACCTCAGGGAACCCCAAAAGTCTTAGAGTCCGTAGGATGAAATCCCATTCAACATGATCAAAGGCTTTCCTAAAGTCCACCTTTATAATACAATTCAGTAGGTTGTTCTTCCTTTAATATCCTTTCATTAGCTCCTGTACCATAGCAAAATTATCACCAATTCTTCTGCCTTGGAGGAAGGCACTCTGATTATCAGAGATCTGAAAATCTAGAACCAATTTCAACCTATTGGCTAAAATTTTGGAGATAATTTTATAAAGAAAATTGGTACATACAATAGGCCTATAGTCATCTAATGTAGAAGAACAAGAGGTTTTAGGAACTAGACAAACATGTGCTTTGTTTATCTCCTTCAGCAGAACCCCATTAGTGAAGAATTCCCTTACTGCTTTTTCTACCATAGGCCCAATATCTTGCCATGTATTTTGAAAAAAAAAACCATTGAACCCATCTAGACTTGGGAACTTATTGGGATGCATCTGGAATACCACTTCTTCTATTTCTTTGTCTTCCACTAGTTTGATAAGGTTTACAGCTTGTTCTTGGGAAAGTTTGTTGTGTATAAATGACTCGAGTGATAGAATGGGCAAGGTTTCGAGAGCATCCATAAAAATTCCTGAAGTATGATTATGCTTCCCTAAGGAGTTCCTTTTGAGTAGAAATTTCCCTTCCATTTTTTAGCATAAGAGAGCATATTCTGTTAGTATTCTTTCTGGCAAATACTGAGTTGAAAAATAATCTTGAGCATCTTTCACAATCGTTTAGCCAATTAACTTTGGCTCTTTGCTCCATTAAGCTGTTATGATCCTTAGCTTTAGAAAAATAGGACATCGGTAGGCAATTTTTAGTCTGCAGTAGGCTGGAGTTGGTAGAATCTAGGTCAAGTTTCTTCTGAACCTTCTCCAGTTCCTCTCTAGCTATGGTAACTGCTTTCTATGTTGAATAAGGTCTTCTCCTCATTAGTGTTTTCATTTCCCTTTTGATAGATTTAAGCTTCTGGACATAAATAAATTGGTGAGTGCTTGTAATCATATCATTCAGTCCTTTATGCAGAGCCTCGGTAAACCCCTCATCATTAATTAATAGTTTGTTAAACCTAAAAGGCCCTCTTCGATTTTGATTTTGAGTCAAAATTTCAACATGCATAGGCGTATGATTAGAGAATAAGGGGTCTAAGAAGGAAGTTACACTATTCGGAAAGTGTGTGATCCATTCCTTGTTCACCATAGATCGATCCAGTTTTTTCCTCAAGGCCCATCTTCCCGTCTGCTTATTACTCTATGTATAGAAGTGCCCCTGTACCTTTAGATCAAAAATACCAAGTTGACCCATACATTCATTAAAATCAACAGAGAAATATCTCATACTGTAATTACCTTCAGCTTCTGTTCTATATAAAGTAGAGTTAAAGTCTCCACTTAATAGCCATGGCCCATTGACCTTTTATTGAAACTGCACTAAGCTATCCCAAAGCTATTTCCTTTGAAATGCATGATTGGAACCATAGATAAAGTAGGCAAATATGTTAACATTTACCTGAATCAATTTGCATTGAGGTGTATTACTTACGTCTCTGTAGCCAACACTTGCACATCCACCATATTAGGATCATACCCAATAATAATTCTCCCATACCGATGGGTATTAAGATTGGAAATGAATTTCTATTTTGATCCAAGTTTATTCAGTAATTTGAGGTTTTCATATCTAATTTTAGTCTCCAAAAGAGCAAAAATACATGGCTTAGTGTTGTAGACAAAATCCCTTAGAGCTGAAAGCTTTTTAGGACAGTTGATTCCCCTTACATTCTATGTTAATATCTTCATAAATTAAGGAAAGTTATTTTTAGATCTCTTTCTCTTTCTCTTGCTAGTTTTCTTCTTAACTACTGCCAAAAATTCGCTAATTGTGGGGTCCTCCTCCTTATTCTCCATAGCAGTACCCAATACTTCCTTTTGTTCCCCTTTAGTATTATTCTCAGGAGTGCCTAATTGAGTTTCAGTCAATTGTTCCTCATTCATACCCTCTACATTGGCCTCTTACCCTTTACTAATTTCTATAGAAGGTTCTCCTTCCCTTTCTTCACATTCACTCTCTAATTTCCCATCAGTTTCACATTCCCTCTCTATTGTCCCACCTACCATTGCATTTTCCCATCGCCTTCTAGGATACTTTTCCCTTGACCCTCTTCAAATATATTTACAGATGTGTTCTCTACATTCTGTCTTATCTCAGTGTTTGTGATAATATCACCCATCATCTCCTTATAATCCCCTCTAATAAAAGTCTTCCCTGTCAGAATCTATTTTTTCCTTTAAGCTCCAAGAGATGGTTTACACTGATACTGTACTGACACCACCCATCAATCCCCAATCTTATTATAGGGATAGCTTCTAGTAAGCCATTAGAAAGATCCATGTTAATGCATATCCTGACATACCCTAACCGTCGTCTATATGTTGTATTGTCATCCAAACATATAGGTCTACCTAGAAAACTCGCAATCATGCTCAATCCTTTTGTTGTCCAATATTCAAGAGGGATATTAAATAGATTTACCCACAACGGCACTGGTCTCTTATCCTTACAATCCATTTGGAATCCTGGCTGCCATGACTGTAAAAATAATGGGAAGTTTGCAACCTGCCACGACCCTTCTTCTACTACTTTTGAAGCTTGTGCTTTGGAAGAAAAGAAAAATAGGATATATTTATCTTCAACAATAATCGCCTCCACAAATCCTTTTTTCTGCCAAACTAATTTTGCCCATCTTTGAATGACTGGGAAAGCTAGTCTTTTGTCCCAAAAAAACTAATTAGAGAGTTTTCACATGATTTAACTCCGTCCTGCAATGTTTCTCAGTCTAGAATGACAATTGTCTGCCCTTCTTCTGTCTTGGGAGGACAGAAATGCAAATTCAGGTCTGCAAAACCTCCCACTACTTGCTTCCAAGTTCTCCTCTCTGTCAAAGGTTTATGTGGTGTTGGAGAGGTTGAAGGAGAACTAGAGATGTGGCTGGGGTGCAAAGGGGGGGTTGTTTCTGGGGTTAGTGTTGTAATGGTGCCAGGATTAGTTTTCCTAGCAACACCTTGGACTGAAGATGGCGAGGGTAAGAGGGGAGATTCCTCCTTGTCAGAAGTGGTCTATTGCATCTGCATTTTAGAAAGCAGTAGAGGTAGAGTCTAAAATAGGAAAAAGAGGTAGGCAGGAAAAGGGTAGGCAAGAGAAATGTCTAAAATGCCCCTATATCATAGCTGTGCTGGTGAGATGGTAAGGAGGAGGAAAGGACGATGGTGGATGGAAGGAAGAGTGGCAAGGGTGGTGTGGCTATCTAGAAGAAGGAAGGGAAGTTGACAGTTACGAAGGAATGAGAAGCAAGGAAGCAGCTAGTTAGAGCTAGAGGTTAGAGAGAGGATAGAGCATATCTCTCTAACCCATGGTATTTGCACCTTCAATCTATCTAGACAACATTGTTAAGTGATAAGTTTGATTTTATATAGAATTAGAAGACCTGAAATCTTGGCTAAAGTGGAAGTTCACGTCACTTTCTAAAAATAAAGGAGAGTTTAAAAAATAGCTTGAAGAGGAGCTATAAGTTAAAGAGAAAAATAATCCTACTTAAAGAAAGTATAACGATCCCAATGAAAAAAGAAGCGTGAGCATCTTTGTGCAAACATGATGTAAAAGAGGATAAAGAATAGTGAATGTAAACCTTAAAGTGCATATGGATGCTCGACTTGTAAACTATAGGCAGAGAACCTGCGAGAGAGAAGAAATCATCACCTTCTGTAGAAACAATAAACCTCAACTTGGGCCGAGACCAAATGGTCGTCGCATTTTGTCTTCTATATGGAGTTTTCAATGTTATGGCGGCTATTAATTTCAAGACTATGTAGTTTTAATTTATTTCAAAGTATAATAGATTCTTTTTTATTATTCTTAATACCTATTTGAGATTGGTCATCTTAAAGATGATTTTAATTCATTAATTGAGATACTTTGTCCCAAATAATTGATAGATCTATAAAAAAATGTAACTCGTGATTAATGAGAGGAATGACCAAAGCCAAGATTAATTATATGTAATAATTTGATCTTTATTTATCAAATTAAAATTTATAATAGAGATTGATGCATTCATACCCTTTTATCTTTTAAATGAATAATAAGAATTTTCAATATTGGGAACTTACTAACCGAGGATAGAGATTCAGAAAACTAAATAAAAGATTAATAATAGGAATAAATAACTAGTAAATTCATTACTAGCTATTGGGTGTTGATCACATTTGGAGAAGCCACCATTTCATAATATAATTGTCATTAAAGAAATTTTTGAGGTACTTCAGAATATTTTGAAAAACATAATTGAATATCGATATGTCTTAATTTTTTCTTTAGTTTGGCTTCTAAACATTTTTTGATAATACCTATTTTACTATTGAAATAGCTCCTCCTATATTGTAAGCTACTAAATTATCTTGTTGTTTTATTAAAAATAATTCTTCTACTGTTTTATTTATAGGATAAGGTGATTTTTGTATAAAGATTTGCATATAAATTTCTTGTTCGGGAAGTGTTAATTTATAATAATTTTTATATTAAAAATATTTTCTTGTAAATAACAAATATCACAAATTCTTATAGTTTTCTTTCTTTAGCTAAATTTTTAAGAAATCCTTGATCAAATATATAATTTCATAATCCAAGAAATTTTTGAACTTTAGTGATATTTTTAATGTCTCTGGAAATTGTTGTAATTTTTCAAGAATATTAGTGTAAAACCCCGAAACTTTCCTTTCATTAAACAAAAATTTTCATTTTGGTGAATCATATTTTCAGATAAATAGTGAACTTTTGTGGGACAACCTCGAAATAATGAAAAATATATAAAATAAGTATTAAAGTTTAATGATACTAAAACAAATCGAAAATAAGTCATATAGGATGAATTTTGAGAGTTTCGAAAGTTTTGAACTAAAGTGCCCTTTTTGGAAAGTAATAGATATTAATGATTTTAAACTCATTCGAAAATTTTTTAAAGCATCCAATCAATAAGTATGAGTTTTTTTATTCATAGAATCTCAATTTTACACATGCATGTATGTCTGTTGTACGGCATTAAATTCCTAAATGCTGCCATATTCAAAATAAACAACGTAATAATACTTATAGAGGTATGGAAGCAATCAAGCGTTCCGCGTCAACAGTATGATTTATCCTCAAAGGAGATGTTTATTTATTTCCTTCATAGTCTGTCAAAAGATAATGAAAAATGAGAAACAAGAAATACTAAATAATAAACATCATTGTTGGGAAACAAGAAATACTAAATAATAAACATCATTGTTGGCAATACTAACATCTTCTGTTTTAACATTTTTATTGAGAAATTCATATTTTCAGGGAATGAACTTAGACTTTACCTTGATGCTAGAAATTCAAAGTGTGATATATTAGGAACTTGCATTCCCAAGAATTCCAATGTAAAGAAATTTGTGAGAATGATTTTCTATCTTTTCTTATTGAAGGAATAAAAAATATATACACGATCCAACCCAATAACTTCCTAATTTAGAGTACATAAATAGTTACAGAAGATAACCCAAAATCTCCAAAGAATATTACAGATATATATATATATATATGTCCACGTAATGATTCCATAATTATCGCAATACTCCCCTTTAAGTTGGAACATATAGGTCACGAATGCCCAACTTGCAAAGAAGATATTGAAAATGTTGTTTCCTAAAAGCCTTGGTAAGAATATTAACGAGTTGCTCCATGGTCCACATATGAAAAGTGGCAATATTGTCAGCTTGTATTTGATCACGCACATAATGGTAATCGATCTTGATATGTTTAGTACGATCATGGAACACATGGTTCGCAACTATGTGAAGAGCCGCCTTACTATCACAAAATAAACGCATGGGGCATGGAGAGGTACACTAAGAGAAGTAAGAAGCGACTTAAATCATGTGAGCTCACAACTAGGAGTGGCTATAGAGTGATACTCAACTTAGCAGAAGAATGAGATACAGTAAGTTGCTTCTTTATCTTCCATAAGACCGGAGAGACACTTAACATAATGAAGTAACCAGTAATAGTATGTCACGTTAACGAACAAGTTGCCCAATCAGAATCCCAATAGGCATTGAGATGTAAATCACTATCATGACATAGTAGAAGCCCTTAACCATGATGCCTTTAAGGTATCGGAAGACACGAAGAGCAGCTTTCCAATGAGCATCCTTGGGATATTGCATAAATTGAGCTAGAGTATGTACCACATAGCAAAGTTTTGGACGGGTAAGTGTCAAATAGATGAGGCCATCAACTAATCGTCGATAATGATCAAGTTCAACAAATTTAGGCTTAGTAGTAAGCGCAAGCTAGTGATTCTGCTCAATAGGGAAGTCACACGGTTTGGCATCAAGTAAACCAGCTTTAAAAATAATATCCAATGCATATTTATACTGAGAAATAAAGAGACCTTTAGGACCACGTGCAATCTCAAGACCAAGAAAACACTTCAAGGGTCCTAAGTCTTTCATATGAAAACAGGCACTCAAATATGCTTTAAAATTAGCAATTTCATTAGATTTATTGCCTGCAATAATAAGGTTGTCAACATAAACCAGAACATAAAGCGTAATATCATTGCATTGAAAAGAAAAGAAGGAATAATTTGCATATGACTGGGTGAATCCAAAAGATTTAAGAGCGTTGGTAAGTTTAGCAAACCAATTTTGTGGTGCTTGACGAAGACCATAAAGAGACTTCCGAAGACGACATACTTTTCCAAGAGAAGAACCCAAGAAACTAGGAGGAAATATCATGTACACTTCCTTAGCCGGATCACCATGAAGAAAAGCATTATGAACATCCATTTGGTGTAGTTCCTAGCCACAAATAACTGCCACAGCTAAGAAAACTCGAACATAAACCATTTTTGCAACAAGAGCAAACATTTTATTATAGTCAATACTTACCACTTGATTGTTTCCAAGAGCAACAAGACGGGCCTTATGATGCTCAATAGTGCCATTGGGGTTGTCCCTGAGTTTATATACCCATTTACTCCCAATGGCCTTCTTACTAGGAGGCAAATCCTCAATTACCCAAGTCTTATTATTCTCAAGAGCTTCTATCTCTTTGCGCATGGCTTCACGCTAATTAACATCACTAACAACCTTTGAAAATGTTGTAGGCTTATGTCTTGCAGTGATGGCTCCCAATAAATAAGCATAAGGAGCAAAAAAGTTATTACAGTTAACATAATTAACAAGAGGATACGGTGTACCTAAGGATGATGAAGATGCAGGTGGTGTCGAAAAGGAGATAGGGTCTACGCATCTGGTCGTGTGACAAGTATAATCTTGTAAAAGAATAGAAGGTTGCCTATCCTGAGAACCAAAATGGGGAGCTTCATCTAAAGACTGCTGAGTTTCAGTAGTAAGGGATATAGAGGGATTAACATCACTCCTCCTCTCATCAGGACTGGGTGAAATAGCTGGGGGTATGGGGGATGCGCTCCCCCTTACTTTAGTATCAAAAATTGTTACGTGCAGCAATAAAGAAGTAGGAGCAAGTGAACATTGTTGGGGTTAAAGATCAGTAAATGGAAATTTATTTTCATAAAATACCATATCCCGAGAAATAAAGAAATCTTCACTTTCAAGATCATAAAATTTGTCATCCCTTTTTTCGATCAGGGTACCCAACAAATATACATTTATGACTATAAGGGTTGATCTTCTTTTGATCTCGAGGAATTTTAGATGCAAAGCAAAGACACCAAAAAATACATAACTGGTTATATAAGGGTGGACACCTAAAAATAATTTCATAGGGAGTTTTTCCTTTGTGAAGGGGTGCCGGGGTGTGATTTATGAGATAGCATGCAGCAAGAATACATTCCCCCCAAAAATCAAGTGGCAAATTTGCTTGAAAACGGAGGGCTCGAGCAGCATTAGGTATATAACGATGTTTCCCCTTGACCCTACCATTTTATTGAGGGGTACCAACACACGATGTCTCAAATAAAATCCCTTGTTTTGTAAAATAATTCTCCAAATAAGTAAATTCAGTGCCATTGTCACTACGAATTTGTTTAACCTTCTTATTGAATTGCATTTAAGCCATAACATAAATTTTTTTTAATGATTTTATCGACCTTAGTTTTATCAACCATAAAGTAAACCCAAACACACCATGAATAATCATCCATAATTTTGAAAAAATAAGAGGCACCATATGAATATGGAATACTATAAGGGCCCTAAACATCACAATGAATCAACTCAAAAATTGCAGTAATATGACTAGAACTCATGGGAAAAGAAGCACGAGTTTGTTTTGCTTTAAAACAAATATCACATGGTTCATCTTTATTCCTACGACAATTAAAACTACTAACCCCAGGAAGAGAAGAAACCAATTAATGAGAAGTGTGCCCAAGATGACGATGCCATATTTGATAAGTATTTGTAGTAGTCGCAGAACAATGGCCAGTATGTGACGTCACCGCCCGAAGCCAATAGACTCCATTCCTTTCTTCACCCGCACCAATCACCATCTTGAAAGTGCGGTCCTATAGCACACAAATTTTGGTAGTTAATGAGACTATGCAATCATGAGCTTTAATCAACTGTGCAAACGAGATCAAATTACAATTCAAACACGGAACATATAAAACATTCCGAACTCAGAGAGTATTACTAAATACCACTATCCCTTCCTGAATGACATTAGTATTTGTACCATTAGGTAATGTAATAGGAGAGGGAACTATGTCATGAAGG
This sequence comes from Erythroxylum longipes, assembly GCA_027563885.1. Taxonomy (NCBI): domain Eukaryota; kingdom Viridiplantae; phylum Streptophyta; class Magnoliopsida; order Malpighiales; family Erythroxylaceae; genus Erythroxylum; species Erythroxylum longipes. The sequence goes on from JAOQMS010000009.1 coordinate 13,234,075, forward strand.
TCAACGAGCAAACTTTTATCACCATTAATGTGATGGGAAGAACCAGTATCTAATATCCAAGAAGAAGAAAGCTTACTAGTAAGTGTTTCAGTCGAGGGGACCTTATTATTATTATTAGTGAGTGACTTAAGCATATTAAGCACTGTATTCCATTAATCATCATTAAGGACAGAACCACTCACTCCGATCATAAGAAGAAAGATGATTGGTTGCCCCATTCTGAGTTGACGAGGGTTGTGATACACTTTGAGCAGAATTGGCAACCTCGACACTCCCCCCTCAACCACGCCCACCAGATGCAATACCTCCACGATCTTTACCACGCCCAGATGAGCCGTTGTTTTTGCATGCCCAGTCCTCCAATCTAGATAGCCAATGAGTTTAAAGCATGAAGTTACCTTATGGCCTAATAGGTTACAGTTCGAACAAAATCCTTTATCATTGCGGCTGCTGGATGCTTGCGAGGAAGACAAGGCTGCTTGGATAGCAAAACTAATAGCCTTGCTCCACCATTCCTTCCCTTTAGTCATTTTTGTGTCTCTCTTCTTGAACCATAAGACCATAAGCAAGATTCAAAGGCAAAAGCGGATCTTGAGCAATAATGTTAGAATGAATATTCCTATATAAATCATCATCCAAGCCCATCAAAAATTGATGAACTCGGCTTTCTTCACCTTCTTTACTGAGTTAGGTAGCCCAGTTGCATGTACACTTACCACAAGTGCAACCTTTGATTGGAACATACACAGAGAGTTTGCCCCATATTTTCTTGATTTTCCTATAATACGCAGCAACACTCTGACCATTTTGTTCACAACGAGCCAGATTAGAAGTCAATTGTTGCAAACGAGAGTCATTGCCAATTGAAAAATGTTGGTGTAAATTATCCCAGAGGTCCTTCACTGTGTCATAATAAGTAATATAGGAACGTAGAGTGGGCTCAATAGAATTAAATACCCATGCTATAAGCATGGAGTTAACACTCCACCAATCTTTAATCTCTAAAGTTGTATCATCAGGTTTGGTAATGACTCCGCCCAAGAAGCCTAATTTTTGCTTCACTTGGACAGCATTGCGCATACTCTTTTCCCATTCCTGATAATTGTCACCCTTCAAAATCACCTGACAGATATTCATTCCAAGATGGTTAGAAGGATGAAGGTAATATGGAGAAGTAGGTTCAAGCAACGTCAACTTCTTCTGTTTGTCACCTCTATCACCCATGGTGTTTATATTGCACCGGATTCAATAATTAGTTAGGCTTTTCTTTTCCCTACTCTGATACCATAAAGAAATTTGTGGGAATGATTTTCTATCTTTTCTCATCAAAGGAATAAAAAATATATACATGATACAACCCAATAAGTTCCTAATTTGGAGTACCTAAACAGTTATAGAAGATAACCTAAAATCTCCTAGGAATATTACAAATATATATGTACACCTAATGATTCCATAATTATCGCAATACAATGTGTTATGAATTAATCTCTACTACCTTTGGAACAGCAGTAACCCCTTTAATCCCTTTCCCTGCATCTTCTTCCCGAATGGAAAACTGTATATTATGTTGTTCTTAAATGTAAGGTAGAAAGCCATGAAAGGGAGAAGTATTAATGTTTTCCTCATATGGTTATGGAGATTTAAAGATCTATATAGTTTGGACTAAGCTGCTAGAATTCAAGTTATAAGTCAGCACACATGGAGGTTCTTGTAAGTCGTTGTTCTCTTAAGGATTTACTAACATCCATTGGCATCTTTCTCTAGGTAGTAATGCCAAGAATAATCTGAATCACTCGAGTCAAGTAGCTTCCTGTTCTTTTTTGGTCTTAATCTCTAATTGTATTTTAGTAATTCCAATATTTATATTTATAATAGCATAGCTAAAGATCGATTTCATTACTAATGAAAGATTAAGGTTGACGTGATAGATGTATAAGAATATTAACCCATTATCATACAAAAAATATGAACTTAGTAACATAGATCTTGCAGAACCACAAAAAGAAAACTTATCCATAAATAAATATAAAAATGTAGAAATTGAATATATGAGTAATAATTTAATACTTTTGATATAAACTTCAGCTTTTTCTACCCATCTATATCAAAATCAAGAACTCAATTAGACTAGAAACCCAGAAGTTTTTTTTATCATAAATACGTAAAAACATGAAACATTTCTTGGTTTTCATCTCACAACCCACTTTCGTCCAGTATTACCAAGAATGAAATACTTACTAATTATGATGTCTTTTGAGAACTGATCTTTTATATTATAAAGGAAAGAGACTGTTATGTTCAAAAATATTGATAAGAAGTTTAGTAAGATAAAAGTGGTAGAACAAGTGAGTTAAGGAAAAAGAAGGAGAGAGTACACAAAAAGGATAAGAGAGAGAAGGTAGCAAAATATCCAGATGTCATTAATTGCTTGATATAGCCATTACAAAGTCTAATAAATAGTACATAATCTTTCTACAATAGGACACACTTATATGGTAGTTATAGGTTGTTGCGATCGTTATAAGCTATAGTATGTTTTGTTTTATTTCCTTTAGGTACAACTATTTGACATCATTTGTTTTGTCATCTTTCTAAACCTCTAAATGAATCTTAATCAAACTTTGCTCATAATATTGCCCTCTCCTTCTAGAAAGACCTTGTCCACATAGTTAACTTTTGAAAATCTTTTTTATCATTCAAACATAGTTTCTCACGTAAGGCTCGCCTTTGTTTCTCCTAACTATTGTACTGACTCTTGTGTCACTACCTTATTATGTTATTTAACCATCTTCCTTCCCAAAATAGTTGGTGTTTTATTTACTTTTGTGAGTACTTGTGGTAGTTGTGTTGATGTTAGAATTTTATCATATACATATTCTTTAAGATGTGAGATGTGGAATGTGGGATGGACAAAGGATCCCCTTAGAAGTTGTGGAGTATAAGCTACCTTACTAACCTTAGTAATGATCTAATATGGATCATAATATAAAAGAGTTATTTTCATTTGTTCCCATCTTTGCAAAGAGGACTGTCTATAGTGCTAAGTTTCACAAAAATCCCTTGTCTCACCTCAAACGCTCGATTTGACTGTCTCTCTTTCCTACAATGGTTATCTTATTAGGACATTTTGAGAGTCTCCTGCGAAGTATGACAAGTATATAGGAGGAGAATATCCTTATAAAACTTCAAAGGGAGTAAAGTTAATAGCAGAATGATAAATAGTGTTATACTATCATTCTGCTAGAGAGATCCATTTAATTCACTTGTTTGGAGAATCATTGCAAAAAACCATGAGATATGTCTCTAGTATCTTATGTTCAACCTTCAACTAACCATCTATCTGGGGTTGGTAAGATGAAGAAAAATTTAAGCTTACCACTTGAAATTTAAACGTCTCTTGCCAAAAAGCACTAAAAGTAATGAATTTATATCACTGACAATCGTCTCTGGCATTTTGTGAAGCTTAAAAATGTGACTAATAAATATTTAGGCAATGTCTTGTGCTGCATAAAGGTGTTTGATAGCTATAAAGTAGGAGTATTCACTAAATCGTTCCACCACTAAATAAATGATAGATTTACCTTTGGATAAAGTTAATCCATTAATAAAATCCATGCTTATTTCTTGTCAACACCTTTTTGGTCAATGGAGAGGTTAAAACAGTCCAAGGTATGTAGAATTACATGTTTGCACCTTTAACAAATTATACATTTCTTCATATAGTTCCTTACATCTCTAGCTAGTTGATTCCAATGGAATAAATTTTGTATGCATTTAATAGTGGTGATGAAACTAGAATGGCCCCTTTAAGGAGTGTTATAGGCAATAGTTATTAATTTCTCTCAGCTGCTTGTCATAGCTTATAATCAATCATCTTTTCCACCTTAACAAATCATCATTTCACTTAAATACGCCTAATTTTAATTCCTATACTTCCAGTTTTCTTATAAGGACCTAGATTGTTGCATCTTTCTTCCTTCCCTTTTTAATCTCCATTAGTGTTACATAGATATGAGTTAATGTCATCGTTAATAATTCTCATCTTGACACTCAAAATAATGCATCTACCACCTTGTTCTCCCTACCACTCTTATAAATGACTTCTAAATCATACTCCATTATCTTAGGCAACTAGTTTTGTTATAAGGGTCTAGTAATTCTTTTCTCTAGCAAATTATAAACTATAATGATTAGTCTATACTTTAAATATTCCCCCACTCAAGCAATGATGCAAATATTTTATAACTTTAATAATTGATAGGAGCTATTTTTTTAATGTTGAAACTCATGAGTGTTTTGGTGTTAAATATTACTTAAGAAAGCAATTGGATGTCCATTCTGTTGGAGTATAGCACTAATTCCTGCAAGCATCTGCTTCAATAATGAATGGTTGTGAGAAATTAGGGAGAACTAGCACTAGGGCTAAGATCAATGCATTCTTGAGCTATTAAAATGTTTTTGTTGTTCCTCCTTCCATCCCCATTTTCACAAAGCTTGTTTCTTTAATAATTCATTCAAAGGATTTGCTAAGATTCCATAGCATTTGATAAACTGCTTTTAGTAGCCTGTTAATCCCAAGAGCCCTCTCATTTCCTTTAAAGTTTGTGATTTCGGCCATTATCAACTAATGGCTATTTTGTAAACATTTTTGGAGACTCCTATGACAGAGATGGAGTGTCTTAAGTGATCAATTTAGTTAGCTTCCAACATGCATTTGCTATCCTTAGTGAAAAGTTATTACTTTTGAAGGACTAGTAAAATCTTGTGTAAGTGTTCCAAATGCTGCCCAAATATATTATTGTAAACTAGGAGACCATTAAAGAAAACCAATAGGAAATTTTGAAAGATAAGGGTTGAAAGCTTCATTCATGAGACTCTGAAAAATAAAAAAAAGCATTAATGATTCTAAAAGGCTTACTAAAAACACATAATATCCCTTATATGTTATAAATTTTGTTTTCTGTACATCCTCCTCCTTCATTTGAATATGATGGTATCTTAATCTCAAGTTCAACTTTGAGTACTAACTGAACCCTTTTAGCTCATCAAGTAACTTTTAAATCAAAGGAATATGGAATTTGCTCTTACTAGTACGCTTATTGAACTTCTTATAATCCACATATATACTTTAATTATTTTCCTTCTTCTTAACAAGTACTATAGGTGATGCACAAGGGCTCACACTATATCTGATAAACCCTTACTTCATAAGCTCTTATACAACCTTCTCGATATCATTCTTTTGCTCTTCTGAATACCTATAAGTTCAGATAATGATGGCATATAGTCCTTCCTTAAGTTGAATACTACAATCTTGATTTCTTTCTGGGGGCTAAGTGATTAGGTTCTCTAAAAACTTCACTGAATTCAACTAATAATCCTTCCAAATCCTCTTTCGTATTAAACTGGTCATCTAAGTTAGATCGTTGCATATGAAACTCAATAAGGTATGATAAATGTAGCACATATAGTGTTATGTTCCTAAAATTTTCTAGTAATTTATTAAAACCTTTACTTTAAATCACCTTAGTTGTTTCCTCCAGATTGCTAGTCAGTTTTGCCATCTCCCCTTTCCACATGAACTCCATGGTGTGATCCTTAAAATTATACATCATATTATTGAGTGTTTCTAATCACTAGACCCCTAAAACCATATCACAACCCCCAAGCTTAACAACCAATCCATATGTTATGAATTGGAGCCCTTTCTTTTTTAGGTAAACTTCTGACATATCTTGTTACAACTTAATCTTAGGCCCCCTCCTCATTTACAACTCAATATCTCATTTGCTGACCACTTCCTCGTCTAGAAAATTATGGTACTCCCGCTGTCTATCAAGAAGTGTAAAGGTTTCTTCTAATGAATCCTTATAAGCCTCATTTTTTTATACTCTTGTTGATCCTTCAGCCCTATCATAGCTTATAAGGATACGTTGGGATTTGACTATTCCTTGTCTTCCTCTCCTTATTGTTTGGTTCCTTCATTTCTTCTTCTTTCTCCATGTACAAATAAAATTTCCTTTTCTTACACTTGTGCTCCAATATGTATTTTTCGTTACACCAAAAGAGTAAACTTAATGCCTTCTTCTTATCAAACTCTCTACTATTCACATCCCTTTGTCCTTTATTGTTTCTATTGTAAGTGGCTCTATTAGGCTTCCTTGGCTGCTGATAATAGGAAGGAGTTTTGCCTTTGTGTTACTTTTTATTGCCTTTCCTCCTCCTACTTGAGGTAATGGTTTAGCTCCTCCCTTCCCAAAATATAGGTTCTAAATTGAGATTCGTTATTTATTGGATGTTAGAACCTTATAAAAAATGCAAGTTCACTCGTTTTCACATTAGCCTCTTATTTCAAGCCTAGCACATAGGCTTATTGAAGCATTTAGGGATCCACCTTCTTAATAATAAGCTCCAATTCTAGTTTTAGGCCCTTTAAAGAAAAGCCTATCAGGCATTGTTCTAGCAGCAAAATTTTGTTTAAGTACTTATCAAACTGATTACAATAAATCCTTTTGTCTCAATTCTCCAAACGAATCTTAGAAGATTTCCTCCATCAAATCTTTGTCGAAAGATGGCCACGAGCTCTTCCTATTACTTAAGTAAGTTGGTACCACTCTTATGCTTACTCTCGTAAGTGCATGGATGCCATTCCCATGTTCAATTCATCAAGATTGTGGTCTAGTGCAAAAAATTGTTCACATACGTAAACCTAACTTCTAACTCCTCCTACTTTAAATGCCGAGAAATCTATCTTGCTAAATCTAGTCGAGACAGTGTAGTTTCGCCTTCTCCTACTATTTAGTTGCAGCTCCCATATTCTTCTTTCTCATTTTCTATATGAGTTGGTGAAAAATGAATTTTTTGTCGTTAATCTCTTTTTTGCTATTTACCGGCTCTATTATGACCTTCCATCAATAATCTTTCATTTCTCAACTGAGCTTTCAATAAATTCTTCATTCCTACTTTTAAGGGCCTCAACTCTACTCCTCTTGTGTCTTCTGTCATATTTTGATGTCAGGCTCGTTTGCTCTAATATCAAATGTTATGTTCAAAACTATCGAAAATAAGTTTGACAAGATAAAAGTGGTAGAATAGTTGAAGGAAGAAGGAAAGAGTCCAGAGAAATAATGCAAAAAGAAGAATAAGAGAGAAGGTAATATCATTCATTGTTTAATATGGTCGTCTTAACGACTAATAAATACAAATTGTTGCGACTGATACAAGCTATGGTATATTTTAGTTTATTTACTCAAGGGGCACTGTTATTTTTAAAATATAATTATATTTTAAAATTTTGCTATAAAAAATTCAGAAAATCCATTAAAATAAAAGCAAATTTAAAGAGATTAAAATATGATAAGAGACTATCCTAACCGAAATTGAAGTTTAATACAAGTCTTGTTTAAAAAAGGCAAGGTTAATAAAATAAAATAAATTAAGCAAACATGGTGCAAATTCAACGGGTAAAAACAAGAATATTTCCAGCACGAAGAACGAACCGCTGATCCTGAAACCCCTGAACAAGAACTCATTCCATGTATTCTTTCTCAAATTAAAAAGAACAAATATGACTAGCTACCGTAAACAGAAACATCTTCATATCATTATTCTGGCCCAGTTATGCTGGGCAGTAACTGGTCTCTCTACTGAAACCTAGGGCACCATGTTTAGAAATTTATTAACGACTCCATGAACTCCACAAAAGTACAAATATGATGTCCGTCAACTGTAACCAAAAGTATATAAACTGTCAGCATGGTTATTGAGAAAATGTAACTTCATGAACAAGAAAAAAATAGCGGGTACTCGATGTCCTCCTTGCTTTCCTAAAATCAAGGTTTTGTATCCATGCTGTCGGTTCCAAATAAAATGCAGATCCGAAACTATAACCATGATGATCTATGGAACCTTAAGGGAAAGAATCTGGGGAGATCTTTTCACTGATTGTTGAACCAAATTGTGGACCACCCTTACGATAAGATACAAGGAACTCAATAGGGTATCCCTGAAGTTTATGTGGGACAATCCCAAGATCATGGAATGTTAAAGCTGGAAACCAAAGAAAAGACCAAGCAACAAAGAACACAAGTGAGAAAATATTTCAAAATAGAAAATGGGCAAAAAGAAAACAAGTGTCAGATGCCTTGATTTACTGAACTAACCAGTTTCTGACACAACAGTATCTGTGGAGAGTGCATTGATCTCATCCAAATTGAAAATGTTCGGAGTGGGTAATGGAAATGGAACCTTTTTCAGTAATACTTCTCGTGGCATTGCAATTGCCTAGAAACATGAAAACCTTTGAATCTTAACATTTTGTTCGGAAGTACACATGAATACAGAAGTATAGCTGTTGACACAACCAAAACAATGCCATTTTGCTGCAGTGTTTCTCTTAGTAATTGTAACAGGGAATCGACAAATTTTTATGGGAAGCATTCATTTGTGGTCTGCAACAGGTCAAGAATTTACCTTCGCAATAGGGAATGGTACTTTCACATAACGCGGCCATTCACGAATTGTATCAAACATAAGCTCTGCCTACAGGTGAATTCAGTTTCCAGCATTATCAGCTAGCATTACAATAAATAACAAAAGCAAATCAAAGAGAAATTACCAGTTCATGAACGGTAAAGATTTCTGGCCCACCAAGCTCATAAGTTTTACCCATACTGGTTCCATCATCCTTCAAAGCTGCAATGATTGCAGCAGCTACATCAACTACATATACAGGTTGGATTCTGAGACAAAGACAGAGGTCAATATCAATATATAGTTTACTTTTTGTTACAAGCGATTAAGACAAGAAAAACTTACTTCGTTGATCCATCTCCTATAAGAGGAAGAAATGAATAATTTTTAACAAAATGTGCCCATCGGTTCATAATCCGATCTTCTGTACCAATCATCACAGCAGGTTTCATGATTGTTGCCTAAACAAGTCACGTAAGTAATAAGAATTTCACCCTTAACTTGACATGGTAAGAAATTAGACATGTTTATAAATTAAACAGAACGGCAATCAATATATTATCAGTTAACACACCTGCTTCAACCAATTGAATTCATATAAACAAAAAACATAAAATTGAATTCACATAAACAAAAAAACATAAAAGGAAAGATGAGGAGAAATGACGGCCAATTCTAATAGCATAACTGGTATATAACTCCAGGACATAACAGAAAGAACCTACAGTGCTACCTCAGGTATTTCTCTCAATACAGCTTCCTCGCCAGCAGCTTTGGTTCTCAACATTCTTGATGAAGATGACGGAGATGCTCCTAGGCAAGAAATTTGAATAAATCTCATGATACCACCGTGTTCTTTGGCAATCTGCACAAATTGAAGAATATGGAAACTATATGCATTGAACTAGAAAGCAGTATTAGGACAATAAATCAGTCAGCTGAAGAACAGCCTCAACAAAAGTCCAAGACAAAAATCAAACCATATACATATTAGCTAATTCCAATCAGAGTAAGAAATCAGCATCAAGAGGACCCCAAGCCAAAGAATGAATAACAATCTAAAAGCCCTGTCCCTTCAAAATCATATTCTCACAATCCCTTTTTTTTTTTAAATCTCTTCCACTTCCCGTAGATAAAATTTATGTTTGAATGCAGAAGATCATTAAGCTCTACACTTACTACTTTTATACTATTGAATTGCCAATATCTTGTGGAAGTTTAAGGCAAAAATGTGACACAGACTTCACTTTCCCCTATAATTTTAATAATTTAACCAGGTGCAGACTTTCAAGTTGATAATTCGAAACAAAGTAGAATGTGAACTAGTAGTGGAGTACATTTGTTACTTTATTTACCAACCCAGAATCAATTCAATGAAACAAGAATTTCAAATGAACTAGAAACTGAACAATCACCAACTCGAAGTTGCTTATGACACAAACTACATAATCAACAACCAGCTAAGAAAGCTGACGAAAGAGAAACAATTGACGATTGTTAAAGAATGGCACTAAAGTTAGTAAATGACAACTAAAAGCATAACATAAATAAATTTCACAAATAACCCATAAAATAATATAGCAAACACATGGAATTCAATCCTGAAATTGCGGTAGAAGGCTTATTTTGTGTGAAATATTAAATATTATGTCAATGCATATTTTGGATAATGTAGGGGTGTGTTATGTCCTTCTCTGGAAGTATTATCACACTTCATTCAAACTCCACAACCAAATTGCATTTTCCAAATTGTCAAGATAATGCTTGCTAAATAAAACACATTCAAGAGAAGCACGGAGCTAGCAATTTCAAAACACAAATAACTGTAGGAGCACATGACAAAGCAGAACCTACTGTAGCAAATTGTTCGGCCATTCCATGGTGCACTTCCTCAAAGCTGTAATTTCTTGTTTCATACTCCCTTCCTGAAGATGGCAAACCTGTATTAAGATGACAATCTCTCGCAAGTAGAAACTTTTGATAGTTAGAGCGAAAGGAGTTACCTATAAGATTGATAACAACATTGGCTTTTGCCATTACAGCCTTGACTGAATTTTCATCCCGCGGGTTGTATTTCATAGGTACAATCTAAAAAGTCAAATGGGAAAGCATTTCATTCATATTAAAGAAAGAAAAATGTAAATTGCAGAGGCCAAAAGTTTTATATGCAATTCTACCTGACCCAAATCTCCCATCAACTTAAGGTGGCGAGGAGAGTCCTCAGAACCACGAAATGGAACTAAAACTTGAGATCCCATTTTAGCTGGAAAAGAAACAAGAAAGAACATATGATCCATTACTACTGAGAAAGGATAATAAGCTTAAGAGACCAGGAAACAAGCTACTGCCAAAATACAAGTTAATAAAATTCAATCTAATATATAATTTAGCACACAACATACCAAGTTGCTGAACCAGATAGCGACCAAGAAAACCAGTAGCTCCAAATACTGTAGCAACTATGCCACTGCAAACCAAAAGATAAAAGAATACAGTTACAAACATTGCCTAAACAGATGAACATGCGCTAATCTTTAATTGCTGACCTTAATAAATATATGAGGGAAGTAAAGAAGGTGAGAGAGAGGTGGATACCTAACCGAAGATCTTCCACCGGTACCTTTGCGAACAAGGTGGCCCACACCCCTGGAGTTGGTGAGTGTAGATGCATACCTCCATTGATCAGCTGCTCCATTATCTATTAATTACACACAAAAAGTGAAAAAAGAACCATATTTAAACAGAAGCCTAAAAATGGGGGATGAAGAGTACATTGATCGTAAAGAGGAAAGAATGATTCGAAAGAAGGAGTGGGCTTCAGAGATTGGTGCCCTAATCGCCTTGATACAGCCTGCATCGTTCTCCGATTAGAGAGAGCGAGTGAAATTGTGATCTCAGGAATCGGTATAGAGAAAGAATGGCGGATTCCGATTTGGGCTGATGTTGTCTCCTTATCAGTTCGGTTGAAAACGTGGGCTTTCGCTCGCTCGAAAGTCAAAACTGATGTTTTTTCTCCGATAGGGATTAAGCTTGGCATATAGTTCGGGTCTGATCTAACCCGACCCGACTCAATTTAAAGTTAACAAACCTGACCCAATTTGAAGCCCGATTGTCTTTACATTATAAAACTAAAAAGACATCTACAATATCAATTTTATATTTTTTATATAGCATAAAATAACGCCGAATTATACTAATGAAGCTTATGTTTTTTGTATAGTATAAAACGACATTGTTTTACACCTAGTATAAAACAAGGTCGTCTTACCAGGCTTAATAGCTTGTTGAAGCAGATGAAGTCATTAGTCACCACTGCATTAAAATTCCTCGCCATTCAGTCACGATTACATGCTACATCTACATTTATGTTGCATTTCGGTTCTGCTTTGTTCTATGTTCTATAAGTGAATGGCTGGGTGTTCTTTTTTGTTAGTTCTTTTGTCGTTTTACACTATAATGCTTGTTGAAGTTTGGCCCTCGGCAATCACCACTACCCTTTTTCCTGTTATTATATCATATTACTTGGTTATATTTGTTTGTTTGTTGATTACTTTTTACTTACAAAGTTGATAAATTAAACATTTGATTGTAATTTCTAAGTGGGCAATGTTCCTTTATTGAATTTTCCTTTTTGATGAGCGACTAAAAATTGGAATTTTGGAAACTTGAGTTTTTCTGCTTTCAAAAGTTGTCAAAAATATAAGAGTTTACATGAACAATAATATAAAAATGATGCATCAATTTCTAAGATCAAATTTTTTTTGTAAAAGTATGAAGAAATTGAGAAAATTGAAGAAAGAAGAACTCTTTGGTTTCTTTTTCTTTCCAATTTATTACTTATTGAGGAATTCATAATCTAAAAGACCGAAATACTACATGATATATGTTGTTCCTTAGTTGAAGAACATATTGTTCTTGACAATAACAAGTTGAATCACTTATGTGATTCTGCTCCAGGGAATTTTCTACTGTTTCTAACTCGGGACTAGTTAGTTTTCAAGATTTGCATGCATTATATACAAAAATGGAGGATCCCCTGAACCACCGTAGGTTAAAGAAACATAACAACTTAATGAACTTAACAATATGTTGTTTATATGCAAAGTGTAGATAGGAGAGTTGCCTTTCTATACAAACAACAAATTATAAACATGAATAGGTATTGCATACTTATATTTACAAGAAACATATTGGATCTACCCTCAATTAATTTATACAGTGGAACTATAAGCAATCAAAAAATATCGCAAGGTCAAAAACTATTAGGAAATAAGAAAGATTTTGCCCATTGTTGTAGAGGACTTGAATAAGCACCATAGTAGTCCAAGTAGTACATAGTCATATATGTTGACCTCCTTTTTATGATCATGAATCTGATTAAAATGGTTGCCACAAAAAGGATAAGGCTCAATGTCCAGACATTTGCTGACATTTTGTCATCCTCCATACCAAAAATTGTCATTCTTTATATTTTCTCATTTGTTTAGTTTTGTTATTGTTTTAAAAGTGAACATACATATACTATTTTGTTTACCAAATCACTCTTTACAATTAGATATAGAATGGTAATTTTTACCAGTATTAGTTACTGTGCATCAACGAGTAGTAGTAGATTTCGATGTAAATATTATCTTTGGTACTGTTATTAAGTTTACACACTAATTCTATTTTCTCAAGTACTTAAAGATTTTGATTTGGAAATTTTTAATCCAATGAGTCCCTACATTCATATTGGTCATGTCCATCTAATATAATTAGTTTTAAACTATATCTATTATAGAGATGTCCATCTAAACATTTAAACATTCAAAACTTGATTGTTAAATGTTTACTGAAGTATACATATACATGTAAATGTCCTTGAATAACATATAGTCATATATATTGATTGTTTCAGATGGATGAGTACATTCCTTTAGTGGAGAGTTCTAATCTAGGACTGGAGAGTACACCGGTAAAGGCTTCTAATTTGGTACCAAGTGAAGATTGAAGTGTACTAGGTCCATTGAGAAGTCATGTTTAGAATCACTCCAACAAGACTAGATCATGGATGGAATAGAGAAGGCCAAATGTAAATATTGTCACAAGTTGTTGGTCAAGAGTTCAAAATGTGGAACCTCCCATTTAAAGAGACATGGATTAGTGCAATAGAAAGAAGATCGTATCAAGAATTCAAACATTTTTTACCCCTAACCTAATGAGAGGAAAGAATGAAATGATTGCTACAACTTATGGCAACAATAAATCAAGGTTTTGATAACTAATATGGTCATTAGTGATGAACATCCACTCTCTATAGTTGATAACAAAAGATTTAAGATATTGCTCATCTTTCTCCAACCAACCTTCAAGATCCCAACTCAAAATATCTTGAATAAAGGCATTTTAAAGATATACGAGGATTAAAAGAAAGAAATATTTAAAATGATTGAAGGATGGGTTATTATCACATTGGACATGTAGATAATCGATAACAAAAACAAAGGTTATATGGCAGTAATGGCACACTATATCGATAACGATTAAACTCTATATAGTACACAACTAAGGTAAATTATATTATTTAATATTGTTATCATTTATTTTGTGATTATGTTATGATTTATATTTGTTTAAATTTGTGAATGGTAAGTTCATTTATGTGTCGACAACACATAAAAATGAAAGGTTGACAACTGTGTTGGTCGAGTATTTAATGGATTGAAATATCAACACCAACCTATCTACCATAACACTCGAAAATTGTAACATGAACAATATGTGATTAAAACAGTGAAGAATAAGTTAAGAGTTAAGAGCTTGTTAGTTAATAAGCAGTTGTTCCATATACATTGTTTTATGAATAATCTAAATTTGAATATGAAGGATATATTGGATATGACAAATGAAGCAATATAGTCGACCTAGGATAGTTTAGTATATTGGAGTTTAACACCCTAAAGAGTTAAATTTTTTTTGAACAAACTGCATGAAAACTATGCATTCCATGGACGAAGAAGTTGGTATTAAATTATCCTAACAAATGAAATTCAACCTTCAAGATGTTGGAGTTAACAATCTAATATGTTGATGTGCTTATCAGGGTGAGATAAAGAGATTTTTAGTACACTTGTCTTCTACAAAAGAGCAACGAGAGTTGGCTAAAGAACTTTTTGTGAATTTCAACATATTTCGCACTACTTCAAAATTGTTCTCAGCAACAAAATATCCTACTTTGTACAATTGC
>JAOQMS010000009.1:13253651-13267028 GCA_027563885.1 Erythroxylum longipes
TAATCCGATAATGGTCCAGGTGTTCTCTTTGGGAGATAAACTCACGTATTAAGATATTCTGCATGCGAGTTGGACTTCGGAAACGGTGTCCAACATGACTGCTTTAAGATAAAAAGAATAGCTCGATTTAACAAAGAAGTCACCTCAAATTAAAAGAGTGAGATCAAAAAGCGACAAATATAGGTTAAAATTTGTTATTGCAATAATTATGAACTAGTATAACCTTCCATTGAGATTACAAACTTAATTAGTAAATTTAGTAATGACTTAGTGGGAACTTATGAATGTTTTAGCTTGAATGTTTGCACAAACAAGTTGAATTCACTCCACAATTAGAAATTTCTCTCAAAAGGTATTTTTTCTAGTAATTTGAAACACCTACAAATACATGAAAAATATGCAACCTGAATACAAATATACACACACATTGATACCATTTCATGCTTTTAATTTTTGAGATATTATACTTTTTATAAATTTAAATTTAATTTTGCATTTATAAGGTTGTTACTTAACTTCAAATAAATGTTAACTTATGTCTTCATGATCTTTAAATTGATCTGCAAGTTGAATTTCTAAAAATGTGTATTTCTTTCCAAGGGAATTAAATTATGGAACCTACATGTAAAATTTTCATTTTGTTATGGTCTATTATAAGCTAGTTAGTTTCAAATTAATAATATGCATTGTACTTATAATATTCATTAATTTTATCATCCATCCTCTTCAATAAAATATTCATAGTAAAATATTGTAACTAAAAAAATCAAAAGAACCATGAAAATAATAAGTTGAAATATACTAAACCAATAAGAAGTTCAGTGCTACAACTATAATAATGGAATTACTTAAAGTAATAGAACTTAAATTGTATTATTGGGTAATTGCTTCACTCATAAAGGAAATCACCATTTAGCTAGTGTAAATGCCACCATTGTTTAGAAGAAAATACTACCACTACATACTTACCTATGCCATAATACTATACAAAATGCCACATTAATATACAAAGAATACTATCACTCTGTACAAAAACAATACCACTACTCTTTACAAAGGATACTATTACTCCATATAAAAAATGTTAACACTTCGAACAAACATACATTTACTCAAATTTGAAATTAATACAACTTTATATTACAAATACCATAATCATATATGAAATATATCACCACACTACACAATAAGTACCACAACTCTTTACAAAAAATTATAAACAAAAATAATATTCGAAAAAAATTATAACAAAAATAATCTACTGATAATTATCTTGATAACTTGATTTGATTTTATCTATCTAGAATGATTTTAATCACCTTCTTGTTGGAAACAACTATAAGATGTGCTCTAAAGCCTCTCTTTCGAGAGTCTGCTAACCTTAACCAAAAACTAAACTAAAACCAATCAATCTATGGAATTAGGGTTTCTTAAATATGTCCTAGGTCATGTTCTTCACTTTTTCTTTAAAAAATAAGCATATAATGGTTTTATATCTCTTATTATTTTTTTGACATATTTAATCATCTCAATCAAAGGTAGATGAGAAACTCATGCTTAATTTAAGAAGCATTGTTCAAATAGTGTATTTTTTTTTCTTTTCAGAAAGATATAAGAGAGACAAGAATGTATCTGAGGTTGTTTTCTTTATTTAAAAAAAAACCTTTTGGATCCCTTCCTAAACTTTTTGTATCATTTTTAATCATCTTAATCAGAGATCAAATGAGAAAGTTATCTTAATTTTGAGAAACATTGTCTAAACTTTCTGTAATTTTTTTTCAAAGAGATAAATAGACTAGGACTCAGTAGTACCCTAGACTTTTTTTTAAATACTTTTTCTTAGAAAAATCAAAAGATAGATCTTTCTAATATTTCCAAAGCATCTTGAATCATATCTTTCAGAGCTCAAGTGAGAAAGTTTTGCCCAATTTAAGAAACTTTGACCTAATAATTATTTTTAAAAAAAAAGAGGCATGATGGGACATAGTTGTCTCCTGTGTATCAATCCAGGTTTTTAAAAAATTTTTAAAACAAAAATTTATTGTCTTCTTAAAATTTTCATAGAATCTTAAATTATTTCCATTAAAGATATGATGAGAAAGTTATGTTTAATTTAAAAAGCATTATTCGAACTATTAAAATCTTTTTCTAAAGAGAAATATAGCTAAAGACACAAGTGTTCTTCACTTTTTCTCAAAAAAATCAAAAGAAAAGTTTTAGAACTCTTCCTAAGTTTTCAATGGATTCTTGAATCATCTTCATAAAATTTTGGATAAGAAAGATATACACAATTTAAAAATATTGTGTAAATTGTTAAAAAAATTAAGAGAAAAATATAACTTGTGACATAATTGTGTCCTTCACTTTTTCTAAAAAATCTCGATGATAAAAGTTATTTTAAAACTATTATTAAATTTTTCATAACATCTTGAATCACGTCCATTAGAGGTAAAATAATAAAGGTATGATCAAATTAAGAATTATTGTCAAAATTTTCAAAAAGAATTTTCTTCTCTAAAGAGAGACACCGTCTTCTACATCTTGTTTTTCATTTTTCTCTAAATATTTAAAAGACAATCATTTTAAAGAAAAGTTGAATTAAATTAAGCCATATAAGGCAAAAAAGGAGTACAAATTCATGGAAACTTGCAAATTACAAGGGCAATGCCACTATAAGCTTACAAAAGGAATACAAACTATGGTTCCAAAGTAAGAAGTGTTTATACCCTTCAGTTAGAGTTAATGAATTGTAGGTCCTGGTGCTTATGCTTGTAAATGGCAATGTGAGTTCTAATAATCTTTGTTTGTCGGTTGAAAATTTGCTTTTTAGATAGGCATTTATCATGGAAAATGCGATTGTTTCTTTCATCCCATACTGTTGTTACCAGAAAGGATAGAGAAATGCAGAAAAACCATTCAATAGTTTTGTTTGGAAACTTTATGTTAGAAAATTAGACTTTGACACTACTCAAGTCACTTGCAAAATAATTGATTAGACATATGTGCATTAAAGCTTTCTAAATCTCAGAGAGAAAGTTACATTAGAAGAATAAATGATATATGTTTTCCTCATCTTGTTTACAAAGAATGCAACAGTTTGTGAGGCTCAATAATTTTGCAATTCTATCAACAATTGGTAGGTTATTTTTCATTGCAAGTCATAGATTGGTGGAAACTTGTGGAAGTTGGTGACTAAATCACATAATATTAGTCTAAGGGGAGTTTCTAAATTGTTAACAGGTATTTGTCTGCATGATTGGTTAGTGAATATGCCATTGGAGGTGTTCTTTCATATAACTCTGTCATTATCAATACTGATAGATGCCTAACTAATCTCATCTTTCAATGAAATGGGGATTGGAGCTTCTTTGATGAGCTTCTTTTTTGTTAGAACTTTTGCAACTGTAGCCTTTTCTTAAATCAGTGGTATGGGAATTAAAGCTTCATCCATTATCTCCAGGGGACATATAGATAACTAATTATCTTACCAAAAGTTAGTTGTTTTATCATTTCCGAAGAGATGAATAAAATCAGGTCTAAATCTTTCTCTCATCTTAAATATAGCTTTGAAAGTGCTAAAAGCCAGATTATTTGCATTCAAGCTCTATAATTTATGTTTCTTAAGAATTAATTATGAATCCACTTGCACTAGAGAGTTTTCTTGTCAAAAATAAGTTTCCACAGTCATTTAGTGATCAAAATAGTGTCCATAGACATGAGTGATATTATGTTGAGGCCAACTTGGTTTTTAGGAATTCATACATTCCTCCGTTTCATCTTTACCCTACTAAGATTTCCTTTACAACTAGTCCATAAGAATATATTGAAGATCTTATCAATGATTTTGGTAATTTTAATAAGCAAAGCAATGTAAGCTACCCAATAAACATTAATGGAATTTAAAATTGAAATAATAAATTATGCTCTACTAGTAGTTGAGACGGTTTTAGAGCTCTATGATGCTATTTTGTTGTTGATTTCGTCTATTAAACTGCCATAATCCATTAAGCTTAAACTTGAAGCTGCCATTAGAATACTAAGGTACTTTAATGGTACTGGTTATTGTTTGAAACCAGTAATAGAGACTAGTGTTGATTCCAAGTTTGAAACATTCTTGGAAGGAACAATCCACTGTTGGAGTAGTTAACTTGGCAACTAGACATCCTATTAAACATCTTGAGAGCTTTCATTAGAGCTGTCACATATGTGGGATCTACTTAGGAAAGTAATATGAGATCATCTGCATAACATATGTTTGATGTTTTAAACTTTCCACATTTGGAGTAGGCTTGGCAATTTTGGCCCGGCCAGCCTGATTTTGGCCTGGGTTGACCAGGCTACTGGCCAAAAAAATTCAGCCCGACCGAGCCACCCAGTGGCCCAACTAGAACAACAAAGATGTCGTCATTTTGTTAATTTTTTATAAAAAAAGTAAGGATAAGCCGGGCCTGTCAGCTTGTCGAGCCATGGGCCAGATAGCAGATCATCTAATGAGCAGGCTCGGCCTGACCCATTGACATCCCTAATTTGGAGGGATATCTAATTCCTCCAATTCTTTCTATAACCTTTTGGAGAAGGTTATTGAAAACTTCCATTACTAGACCAAAGATACAAAGTGAGATAGGGTCACCTTAGCGAATTCCTTTGCGAGTTTGTAGGTTGGCCATTAACAATGATAATATAGAAAGGGAAGGTGATACATCGAGTGATCCATTGGATAAATGTCTTTGGGAAATTCATAGTAGATAGAATGTTGACAATAAAGTCCCAATCCACACTATCATGAGCCTTTTTAAGGTCAATCTTAATGTAACAATTGGACCTACCTGTCTTCTTTGAATAAGCTTTACTTAAATCCTGGAGAATCAGAACATTGTCACCAATAATCCTACCAGGGATATAATTACCTTGAGATGCTCCAATGTGATTTGGAAGGATCTTTTTCAATTTATGAGCTAGTATTTTTTAGATTAGTTTGTAAATAGAATTACAACATGAGATGGGGCAAAATTAAAAGGTAAAAGTTTTAGATCTCTTTTTAAACTTTTTATTGCATCTTGAATTATCTCCATCAAAGGTCAAATGAGAAAGGTATTCCTAATTTAAGAAGTATTGTCCATAATTAACAGACTTGTCAGATGTTGAATTAAAACAATTAAAACAAAGTTACAAAATCTATGTTGTTCGCTTTTTATTTCCTTACAATCTTTATCATCACCATATACACATTTCACAATTAAAGTAATCCATTCTCTCTTTTTATCTTCAATATTAGATGTCAATAACTTAAATTAAGTCTAAAATGTATGGACATACAGGAAAAAGAAAAACCTCGATGCTTTTAATACTACCCATCCTGATAGAGGGAGACTTAAATTAACTAAAATTTGGGAACTTCTAATAACAAAGATTATCATCTAATTTGTACGTTAATGATATTATAATGGATTTAATGCATATAACTATCAAGAAAACTATGGAAGTGTTAGAGCAAATGTAAGAGAAATTGCCAAAGAATCAACATAGATATTGTTGCCAACTCTCATTTCTAGCTATAGGGATCTAAGGTTTTAAATCCTAATTCCCTAAATTTTGAGGTTTTATATTTATGGGTTTCATATAAGTTGTTAATAAGGTGATATTTTATATAGAGGAGTTGTATTTATAATATGAACTAATAGTATTTACAACATTCAGTAAATGTGTTTCGTGTATATAAGTGGTGGTATTTTTCACAAATTATTGTAGTATTTTTTGTATAAGGTTATGATATTTTCAAAATGAACTAGTAATATTTACAAAGTAGTGGTATTTTTTAAAGAGATAAGGTATATTTTCCATAAGATGGTCACATTTTTATAGGATTATAGTATTGCAATATAAACTAGTGGTATTTATACTATTAACTACATGTATTTTTAGTACATATTGGTGGTTTTTTATATATAAAATGGTGGTATTTATTATAAAGAGTGGTGGTATTTTTTGTATAGGGTAGTATTATTTTTATATAGGATTAAGGCATTTACAATATGAATTGGTAAAATTTATAGTTTGATTGAAAGTATTTTTTTATATAATGGCGATTTTTTTGTAAATAATAATGATATATTTTATATACAGTAGCTGTATTTTTTGTAAAATAATTATAATATTTGCTATATGAACTAGTGGTATTTATAGTTATGATTAAAGGAGTTTTTATACATAATGACGGTACTCTTTATAAAGAGTGGTGATATATTTAGCATGAAATGGTGGTATTTTTTATCTAAAGTTTTAGTGTTTGCAATATAAACTAATTGTATTTGCAATCGTGACTAAAGGTATTGCATACACAATGGTGGTACTTTTTGTATAGAGTGATGATATTCTATGTAAATCCTGCTGATATTTTTTTGTAAAGGGTGATAATATTTTTCATATAGGATTGTGGTATTTTTAATATGAATTTGTGATTTTTCTATCGATATTGATCTACACTAAGGCTCATCATTATGCCCCTTTTTATATGCAATAATGATGAATGAGCTCATCAAGAATCTCCAAGTGGATGCGTATCTTGTTTTCTGATGATATTGTTTTAGTAAATAAGATAAGAGAGGGTATCAGTGTCCAGCTAAAACTTTAGAGAGATACATTAGACTCGAAAGTCTTTAAATCTAGTAGGACTAAGACTGAGTACTTAGAGTGTAACTTTTCAGGCCATAAGGTGGCTTCCAATATGGAGATAAACATTGGTTCAGAAGTTACACCACAAAAAGTGTATTTTAAGTACCTAGGATATATCATCCAAAGCAATTGAGAGGTCAATAAAGACACAGTTCATTGTATCAGATCAAGGTGACTTATATCGAAAAGTACATCAGGATTTTTATGCGACAAGAACATACCACTAAATCTCAAAGGTAAATACTATTGTTAGAGATGGCAATGAGCTGAGCCAGGTTCAGAGTCATGGGTCGGCCCTTAGCCTGAAAGGCCGGTAGTTACCATCCACGATTTAATATTTTTTCAAAAATGAAAAAATGACATCATTTTTTACAAAACGATGTTGTTTTGTACCTTCCCATCAGGCCACAGGTTAGGTTTGGCCCGTGGCTCTATCAACTCGGGCCAAAGTCAGACTAAGCCAGGCTATATTTGCCATCCCTATCTATCGTTTAATGATTAGATTCATTATGCTTTATTGGATGAAGTGTTGGCCCATCAAACACGTGCATTGTCATAAATTAATAGTGGCGGAGAATGCTTTGTTAGATAAGTAACCTTACTAGAGGAGATAAGGTTAGGAATTTGATGATAAGAGACAAATTAAAGGTATTAATGAAAAATTAAGAGGCACAAGGCTTAGATGGTTTAGACATGTTAAGAGGAAACATCATAACGCTCTAGTGAGAATATTGTACTTAAATACCATAAGAGGAGAAAATGAAGGCCTAAGAAGAACTGCAGGGAGGTGATCAAGAATGATATGGCTCTGTTGGAACTTACCGAGGACATAACCATTAATGGAAAACTCTGGCGTACTAGGATAAAGGTAAATGATCTCATATTAAAAGGTTCTTTTCTTTCTTATAAATCTTTTAAGCATTTTCCTTCAAGGCTTATATCTTATATTTAGCCTACGTATTTTCTTGTAATAACTTGCTTGATTTATTTATTTACTTGTCTACTTCCTTATTTGAGTATTTATTTACTTATTTTATCTTTTATTCTCATTTTTAACGTTATTCTATATTTATTGTATTATTTATTTTATATTTTTTATTTATATGTATCTACTGTCGTTGTCGTCGTCGTCGTCGTCGTCGTTGTCGTCATCTTTATGTCTATTTTTATTTTATTTTTAAATTATTTTTACTTTATTATTTCCATTTTTCATATGGATCTATCAAATATAGCCTCTCTACTAGTTAAGAGGTAAGGCTACGTACTTTTGTACCTCCCTAGATCCCAAAATTAGTAAAACTTTTACTAGATTGTTGTTGTTGTTATAATATGAACTTGTGGTGTTTACAATATTAACTAAAGTTATTTTTGTACACAGTGATGATATTTTTTATAATATGATAATATTTTTATTATAATAAATGTTACTTTTTGTATAGTGAGGTGGAATTTTTTGTATAATAGAATTGTATTTTTTTATAATGTAGTGATATATTTTTTTAATATTTTAAAGACTCACATTTACCACATTGGTAGCTTACATAATACCCACCAATCTAAAACTTGAAAATTTTAGATATTTCAATATTCAATGCATAAATTTGGATATCTATTTGAAGCTAAATTTTCTAGATTGTCGCAATTTTACTATATCACCATAACCATTTTTTGTCTCTCTACGAACTTAAAATAATATATTGTTGCAAATCTTTATTTAGACTCTCACATTTTGATGGTAGTATTAGAGATGTTTCATGTAACTAGGCTTGTCATTATTGTGTGCTTTAATTTTGAAGATATCAAAGGGGTTATATATGAACTAATAATGCCTTATAAGAAATAGATGAGATAATAAAAAATATTTACAAACAGAAACTTATAAAAAAATTTAATTGAAAATCTAGTAATACAAAGGAAAGGCTTTTTGATAAGCTTATTAGAAAGTTTGTAAAAAGTTAATAATGTTGCTTACATTTAATTTTGTCAAAAAGGATTGTTGAAAGTTTACCGATTGAAGGCAATGTCTGCAAATGCTCGCCAAAAAAGAGAAAGAAAGATGAAATGAGTTGAGTATTGATGCTCACAATTAAGCCTCTTAATTTTCTCCAAATTAAAATGAGTCTTCATTATGTAACACACTTAAAAGTTTTAAGTTATCTATTAAGATTTAAGTTTTTATATGAATATATTATTTGTAAACCAACCAGAACTTTCATCTTTGTTCTTTTTGGTTTCTTTATTTTATTGCTTTCTCTTTATTTTGTTGTCTTTTCGCTAATCTATTTTTTATTTGATTTCCCTTTAGTCTTCTACCTATTTTAGCTATTTAATCCTTACATTAAAATTTTAAATTATCCTTTAATTCACAAAATCATTTATATAATTTTTTTAATATTGTTTTATCAAATGTGATAAGTGATGGCCACCACTTGTCAAAGCACAAAAGGTTTTCCTACTTCTGATAGTTGCATGTTCTTAAAATGGTTTAACATGTCCCAACCAAAGTGGCATTCTCCATCTTCAACACATTAATAATATCTAAGGGAAAATCGCGTTTAAAAGCCATTAGCGCGAAACAAATTTATAAAAAACTTAACTCTCCATTCTAATTATGGTATAAGACGAAATATTTAAAATACTCCTTATCTAAATACAACTCTTCGATCATAATTTTCAGGCAATCATGTATTCTCAAATTTTTATTGTCACAGTCGTAATAAACAGATTTATTTTGTACTTGTATCAAAGTAGCATGGGAAAAGTGGTTGTTTTGACCGCTAAAGTTCTAGGATTAGGCAATTATGTAAACATAAAAGAACCAAACTTCATTTACTTTCAGTATAATATATTTTATTTCATATAAAGTTTGCCGTCCTAACTAAAATTTCTCCATCGCACTATATAATATACACCGTATTTATTAAGAATTGCAAGATAAATGTAGAAATTATCAAAAAGTTTACTATTTCATATAAATTAGTATAAGGTAAAATTATAGTGAAAATGTAAATACACACTAAGAACCCTATGAGATTCGAATATAGTGAAAATGTAAATACACACTAATAACCCTACGAGATTCGAAAAAGTCGCTTATTACTACTTTTCTTTTAGGAAAGTAATAAACAATATATGTATACCCTTTATTTTTCTTAAATCTCCTTGCACACACTCTCAATCATTAAAGTATACTGTCAAATATCTCACTTTTATTACAAATAATTTACAACTTTAACATTTTTTCTCAAATGATTTGAAGTTTACGTTTATAATGAAAGCAATGAGAGTTAAATGAAAAATTAAAAGCAATTTATGATTTTTCAAAATTGCAGCTATTTGCTAAATATGCCAAAATCATATTCTCCACTTATAAAACACTCAATTCATAGTTGGGAATGGGGAACTTGCTTCATTATGGTTACATAATGCATGTCATTTAGAATGAAAGTAACAGGAGAATCTTTTAACGAATTAAGAGAACATGAATAAAGTGAAGATGGACCTAATTGTATAGATAAGGGAGCGACTTGTTATGCAAGAAGTTAGTAACAATTGTTGTCCCTCCTTAATACATGTATGGGATTTATAGAAAGCTATGAAGGAGTTTCCTTATTGAAATTCCCTAACCTTGCTGGTTATCCTAATGGAGAAAACTTTGCTCCAATATAAAGAAGCTAGATAGGGAGGCTAGTTTACTAGAATCTTGGATTTTTAGAGTATTTTTATTAAGGATTCATGGTCATATTTACCCACCTTATATGAAACTTTCTATAGATTAATTCATTTACTTTATCTTTAAAAAACAACTTTAAGTAATTCATTTCAACTTTTGGATATTATAAAATAAAACAATAAAGTCACATGTTAAGTTATCGCTTCACCGTCTAATAATGGGAATTTTCCTTTTCTCTATTAAATTTTGTGGCACGCTTTATAAATCTTAATCTTGAATTGATGACTTGTTTCAACCTTTTGG
This sequence comes from Erythroxylum longipes, assembly GCA_027563885.1. Classification (NCBI taxonomy): domain Eukaryota; kingdom Viridiplantae; phylum Streptophyta; class Magnoliopsida; order Malpighiales; family Erythroxylaceae; genus Erythroxylum; species Erythroxylum longipes. The sequence goes on from JAOQMS010000009.1 coordinate 13,264,300, forward strand.
TTTGTAGGAAATACTTCTTCATGTTCATTTAATACCTTAGAAGATTTTCGTACATTGCCTACTAAACAATATAATCCACCATATGCTTCTCCATTTATCGATACCTTTTAACCATACGTAATCTTCATAACTCAACTTGAAAAAGAACCCTTAGATCTTATAAAGACTAATTGTCTAAGTGAAATTAGATTTCTGTGTAACTTTTGCAAATACATAACAAATTAAAGTACCTACTAATTCATCAAACATTTGATTTTCACTGTCTTAATATCAATAATGATCTATTTTTAGTTCTATTATAAGCTACTTGAATGGGTAACAGATGTATGAACCATAATCCAAAAATACCCTACATTTCTTTTATCTTTGAAACTCATAAGAATATTCTTGTCTAAAGAATATATCGACTTCTCGTCTAGAACTTAAGAACTAGTCCTTTTAAAAAGTTGTGATAGAAATGGCAAGGCTTACCCAACCCAACCCGAGTTGACTGGACTTTTGTTATAACTCAATTTTTTTCTAAAAATTTCAGGCTTAGCTTGGGTTGCTCGGCTTGAAGCTCAAAATTTTTAACAAAAATAATGTTTTTTAATTTTTAAAAATAAAAATATATATCTAATTGAGTTTGGCCCGGCTTGATTGGACTTTAAGCCATCAAGTCTTTCAGCCTTGGGCTTCAAGCTGGGCTTAGGCCTGATCATAGAATTTTGAAACCTAAGAGCAGCTAGACCCATTGCCACTCCTAACTTGTGATAATTGCTTTGGAGTTTGTGAGAAAAATATAATTCCATTACTTTCTACCAAAAAGGAATTGCATCACTATTATCTTTAATTTCCTTTATTCTTTTATTAGGGCAATCATGTTTTTCTTCACAATGATAATAAATAATGTTTATACCTCTAAAATTTCAATCTAATTTTCTAATTGTCATTATAAGAGTACATTTCTTTCCTATATATTGCATTGCCATTGTCATTCCTGGTCCATCTTCAAAAATTTTTCTTTTGAGTTTTCCACGATAATAAAGATGCCTGAATATTATTAAGATTAATTTATAACCTTACTATACATTAATGTTGTGATCAAAACATCATTGGACTATAAAAGCTAAGTAAGAAGTAAAAGTGTGTTTCTCTTCAACTTTGGCACCAGCTTTCTGTAGCTGATATAAGATCATTGAACATATTAATGTGATCTATGAGATTTCTACCTTATTGCATCTATAAATAATACAAGTGTTAATTTATTCACAATTTGTTGGTGATATTCTTTGTTAAATAAATATTTTTTCAATTTTCTTAAATTTTTGGTAGTGAATCTTCATCGATAATGTTATTAATGGATGGTGCTGACACAATGAGCTTCTAATTCTTTCCATTTACTTTATTTTGTCATTTATGGATTTCTTTCTTTAACCTTCAAAGCTTTTTCTTGATATCCTTTATCCTTTTTGGATAAGGATGTCCTTTATCCTTCACTACTAACAAAACTTTCACTTTCTTTGAATTTTTTAAAATTAAAACTAACCAATGATGTTGACATGGTGACTATCTATATCGACTATATTTATGACTTTGATATCACTTATAAAGAAATTAAAAGAGAAAAATAAATATAAGAAATATTAGAACAAAATTAACACTATAGATAAACCAATAAAAAAAGATTATGTTAAAAAATATGAAAACACAAATAAAAACTTTTATGGTTCGACAAATTTGCCTACTTCCATAGAGAGCTACTAATTTTATTTTGGGAGAGTAGTAAATAATACAAGTGAACTCATTGTTTCTCTAAAAACTAAAGCCCTTGTGTACCCATTCACAATCCTAAAATATATTCTCAAATACCTCAATTTTACTATAAATAATTTGTACCTAAAAAAATATTCTCTTAAATGATTTTAAAGCTTAAATTTGTGTCTATATATAATGTATGAGGGGTACTACATAATAAGTAAGAGGTAGATAGAAAAATCAAAATTTGAAATTTTGATTTTCAAACTTTCAAATCTTTGCTTAACATTCCAAAATGATATCTCCCATATGGAACAATTTTGATTGACTCATTTCATATACATATTACAGCTCATCAACGAAGCTATAAAAATAAAGAAATAAGGTCAAATGTTAAGTTGTCACTTAACCTATCAAATAATGGGATTATCCTTTTCTCTATAAAATTTAAGGTATGCTTCACAAATCTCCATGTTGAATTGAATTAGATGATCTCTTAATGTAACTCTACCTTCTCCAAATATTTCTATGAGGACTACTTTATCATCACTAATACCAAGCTACAAATAATTTGTCATTACTTTAGAAACACGTTGAAAATATAAATTATTGTGACTCTTTTTTTTAATACTAGTTACACACAAAACTAAATTAGAAATAAATTTAATTTCATTTGAATAAAAAACTTAGGCTGCGTTTGGATCTGCGGTGCGTTAGAGATAAGTACTTATTCACCGCAGTTTTCAAACGCAGTCACATATTTGGATCTGCGGTAAACAACCGGAGGTTGGAGAAAAGTATGGTGCCACCGCAGAAATCAATAAGCGGAAAGAGGGTTGCGGTAGAAATTTTACTTTCCATGAATAACCTTCACTACAAATATTATTTTCCATTATACTCTTAATTAATATGACGAATAATATATTTTTATGAAATATTTTATTTACTAAATTTATTTTATTTATATTTTCTTATTTTAATTTAATATTTTA
>JAOQMS010000009.1:13280589-13301483 GCA_027563885.1 Erythroxylum longipes
CACCCTCGCGGGGCACGGATTCGGATATCACCATCGATATCGGGTTCGGGTCCAGCGGGAGTGGGGTGTTACAATTCTACATCTTTGATTTAAAATTTGATCTCTCTTTTATTATTGTTTAAAATAAAATTATCATTATTTTATCTATTTCTTAAATTAAAATAAGTTTAAGATAAAATTTTAATTTGTATTTTTACTATAATCTTATTTCTTATTTATAATTATGCATTATAATTTAAATATAATAGTATATTAATTGTTGTAATGGTTAGACTAAAACTACTTATATTTAATTTTTAAAAAATATTAACTTTTAATGAGACTTTAGTACAAAATTTCTCAAGTCCAGGCTGGCTTGAAGAATACTAGTAAAAGAAATCAAGTTGAAATCTCTAACTATTAATATAAGTGGAAGCTTCTCTTAGCTGGTTATTTGCATTTAGCTTTAGACTTCTGCATATAATGGCTCAAGATTATTATTTCATTAAGTAACCCCCTAGGGCCTTAGTGGAAGCCTCCATATGATTCCCAAATCCATACTATATCTCATATTTATCTTATTGGTAAAGAGTTGATCGCTCACATTGTTAACTATTGCATAAGTTAAGTTTCTTTCATGTGTGGACCCATTCACAAATATTCTTTGATTCCTTTCAATCTATGATCTATAAAAAGTGTTGCTTAAGGCTAACTTGAATATTTTCCAAACTGCATCCTTCCTCTTTTGGTTCCTACAACACTAGTTAACCAAATTATGCCATCTTAAAAAGGGGACATTCATATGAAATAATTCACTTTTCTAAGACTAAAAAGGGGTCATTCATGTGAAATAGTTCACTTTTCTAAGACCATATTCTCCTTATGCATTAGTAATAAAAAAGGTGATTCATAGAGTCAGTGGCTTGATTGCATAAAACACATACATCAGTTAAGTGTACATATTTTTTCTCAGTCTATCTAGTATATTTGGTTTGTCTTTAATAAGTAACCAAGGACTGATAGATGTACGAGGGGTAGGTTTGTTCATTCTAAACTAAATCATGTTGTGGAACTTTTGGGGATTTGCTCCATCAACATCCTTTGCATAAAATATTTATAAGGGCCCCTAGATGGTGTCTTCTCTATTTAATTTGATTTTCCTAGTTTTGATGGAGATGAATCATCATATTGCTTTCCATGATAGAGTTATAGATCATGTTATTATAATAAATTAAAGCTTTAAACATAGTGGCTTTGTCTCTAGCACTCCTCTAATTGTTAAGTTCCTAAACTTGTGACAAAGATCCTAAAGAGGACCAGTTATCATTCAAAAAGGATGTTGAAACACAATTGCCAATCCAATTTGATAACTCCATCATATATCTCTCCTTTAGATTTATTATGTGATTTTGTCCACAAATTATCATATTTAGTTACCTAATTCTGAATGCTTAATTCCTTTATATAATAGGATTGTACCCATTTCACCCGTAATGAGCTCTTATCATTTAATAACCTCCAAATTCCTAGTGAATAGGAAGGAGGATAAAGGATCTTCTTACCTTAGTCCCTTTGCACCTTCAATAAGATTTTTTAGCTCCCATTTACTAAAATGCTATAGGATACACACATTGAGAGATCTATTTGATGAACAATTCAATGAAACCAAAGGCATGTAAGATATTTTGAATAAATTTCCAATCTTAGGAATCAAATGTCTTATGAAAATCAACTTTACTGGCATAGTTCTTGCTTAAGTGCTTCCTATTGTAGTCCTTGAATCATTCTTGAACTAGTAGCATGCTATCCCCTCTTAGTCTTCCCCTAATGAAGGCTCCTTGAGAGCTATCTGCTACTTATGGAATCACAAACTTTAGCTTATTAGTTGGTAACTTATTGATGGTATTATGACAAGAAATAGGACGAAATCCTTTATGTAATTGGGGGATTGTACCTTGGGAATGAGACAATTATGTCTTATTAAGCTCTTTTAACATACTTCCATTCCTTAATAATTCAAGGATTGAATCTGTCACCCTTTTTTCAATATAAGGCCATGTTTTATGAAAGAAATATATATTGTACTCATCTAATCCTGGTGCCTTGTTAGGATAAAGAGAAAAGAGTGCTTCCTTAACATCTTTGGTATCAAGAGGTTTGAGTTGGGATTCATTCCTTAATAATGTTTTCCACCATAGTGACATTTAAAGAGGCTTCAGGGTTTGCTCCAATTATTTTGGTAAGAAGTAAGCATACAATCATTTTCATGCTTTAGAAAAATAATCTTATTGATATTCCTCCTTGCAAAAAGAGTTATAAGGAAGAAATGAGTGTTTTATCCCTATTCTTTAGTCACAATGTCCTGGATCTTTTCTTCAGTAATGAAATGCTTAATTATAAGTCCTTTAGAGATAACTAACTCAAATCCATCCATCTCAGTTAAATAATTGTTAAATCAAAATGGAAGTTTCTTCGATGTAGGCTAAAAACGTTTTACACAAAAATTGAGGTATGGTCAGATAACAAATGACTGATGAACATGCTATATATATATATGTTCTCAGATTTTAATTAACAATGATATAATAATTTTTAATTTCTCTAAGTCTAGCTAATCAAAAAATATTTTTTAAAAATAAAAGAATATAATTTACATAGTATTTGAATCTATGCCTTTATTCTTACTGTCTTTTTAACTATCACTATTATAAATAATAAAAAATTTAATAAAAACGACTTTCAGTGACTACTAAAAAATGACTACTTAATTGGTTCTTATAAGTAATATGAATGCGTGAGAATGTGATTTTTGCTAAAGCAGATATACAGAGGAATGAGGAATTAACAACACTGGTTTGTTATATGTTTTTTGGTGCTTTCTATGTTATAATATGGCCAAGTCCAATTGTAAGCTATACAAGTGTCTCTGCATGCATGCTTAATCATGTGGGGAAGCAAAGGTTCATGAACATTTTAAAGAAAGAACAATAAATACAAAGATTTGTTTAAGTTTACATTGTACAACACTATATAAAAAATTTAAAAAAATTCTGCACTTCACCTTTACAGTCAAAATTTAGATACCTTCTACCTGACGGACTACAATAATTTATTATAATTGTAATTTAATCGTAATGAAAATATTTCCCTCGTGAAAAAGGGAACATAAGCTTTCTGAGGAAGAGTCAGAGCCACTATCATATCAGGTTACGATCAACGTACCATAATATGCCTAGAGTGAGCCAAACTGTACGTGGAAGCAGAAATAAATCACAACTCAAATCTTATGCTTTCTCAGTAGTTGGTCGATGCAAGTCTGAACTGTTAAGATCATTTTCAGTCTGAATCATATGAATGCTAAAGCCTAAAGTTTGACAGGAATGCCTGCCACGTGATTGTAACGTCTTCCATGCAACATGAGCAGATCGTTAGTCACTAATAAAAGAAAATCACACCCAATCAAACATGAACTTTACTTTTTTTCTTTTTCTTTTTGACTGCGATAGTCATATATTTACAATTAGTGTTTAAATGACAGGAGCTAAGATCACAATCTCTATAAAAGACCCTGATCATGATCCTTTGTGTTTGTCAGTCTTAGCACGCAATACAGACATGCCATATTGGTATAAGGCAATCTTAATAATTGCCACAATCCTATATGTTACAGATACCATTTTGCAATCTATCTCCATATAAGTTCACAGGTAATGGCTCCAAAAGCTTGGTCAATGGAGGATTTCCTAAACTTTAAAATGGTTAGTGTAAGTGGTAAAGGTCGGTGATCTTTTCTGTGCATCATTAATCCTTCTAACACATGACTGCCTATGACTGCCTAAGTCTTGATCTGGAGATCGCAGTTCTTTGCAGGTGTAATAGACTTGATAACGTATAAGTTAGACGCTCTCATGCTCAAATCTCGACAGCCGAGAATCAGATAGAACAGTGAACAATTGTGTGTCTACGAGTAGCTGCAAAACAGAGAAAACTGGAATAAGCAGTTAAAACAGGCACTTTAATAACATCATGAAAGTTGGAATCTACAAACCTTAATAAATGGTCGGTCCCTGCTGGGAAATGAATCAACAAAGCTATCCTTGAGAAGTAAGGAAACCTGAAAAGAAGTTATTCGAATTGAAAAAAAAATGCCTCTTACCATTTCCTACCAAAAGAATGGATCCAATATCTACTAATCGTAGAAGCCATGCAGCAGCACTTACTCTATCGTTTGACTGTACACTAGTTATTGTATGAGACCTCAATTCTGAACAAAGCGATTCCATGTAGCACCTCATAATCATCAAAAACTTTGACGCAGCCTCGGCCTGAATAATTATGCGTACCAGTGTAAACAGGAAATAATAAAGCAACAAGAAATCTAAATGATGCTAACAATGATAACAAAAGCAGCTGCCATAAGCAGGGCAGTTTTGCATTTGAGTTAAAGAGTAAAACCTGTGTTTCACTGCACCTATACACAGGATGCCTTTTAGCAATTGGACTCTCAAATTGTAGTCTAGCATGTACTGGTCCAAGTTCACGGACAAGCTCTTTGTACCTTGGCAGTGTTGGCAAGTGAGATGATTTCACCTGGAATTTTAAGAAGAAAGTAAATATTTCCATAACTTGCTTCTGTTGGGTTTTTTACAGGTCCAATGAACAAATATTTTAAGGTTTAGGCTGAAAGACATCACAGTGACTTTTGTGGTCTAGAAGCGATGAACAAGAAGTTCCACATAAATCACTAGTGCCGAGACCCACCACCAGCAGATTATTCTCACCATTCAATAGCAATCATTGTAACTGCTCATCCGATTATACTAGAACAAACTTGATGATGTGCCATTGCTTTTCGTGACAGAGTGCATTATGCATGTTATGGATAGTCTAAAGGCATAGCAAGCAATGGCCAACCTACTCTAGTTATGTGAAAAAGGTTTTTCCTAAGAACAAATTACCTGGTCCTTCTGCACATTGATGTGGACAAGATTAAATGTTCTCAACTTCAAGTCAGCAGGTTTATGTTGGATGCCAACCTGGAAGGAAAAGGAAGCTACATGAAACCACTGAGACAATTTTCTAACAACTGAATCCAACCTACTAGAGTTCCTTGAAATGTCTGCTGAAAGTTTCATTTCTTATTAAGTATTGAAATCATAAGAAAGAATGTTTGTTAAGTGTGTCAATTACCTACATTGATCAAGAGAAAAGAAAGTGATTTACATAAAAAGAATGTATTAAAAATTTTTGGGCTGAAGATGAAGTCCCGCCTTATAGGTTAAACGCTTATAAAACCTTAAACCTAACCCATCATTTCCTGACAGTTATAGCTAACTCTGAATACGAAATTTCACATGGTATCAAGGCTATTTCCATTTTCTACTCCACCTCATCAAGTAGTTCTACCTCGTTTATTCTCCAGTACTTTCACATATAAGTTTTTCTTTAGTTGACGAGTTCTAACTTGGTTGTCATCATCTCTCCTGCTTTAAATGACTTGCTGTGCTATATGTCCAGTCAAGTTTCCCTCAGCTTTCTTTTTGGCAATTTAATTTCTCCAAAAACCCACCCTTTTCCTCGAAATACTGGGATTAAATTGCCCAGTCATTGTAAATAGAGGCTAAAACCCTAATCAATAACAAATTGTTCTATCTTCTCCTTTTCTGTTTTACATGATATCAGAGCTGAATAAACCTAAAAAGCATAAAAACAAAAAGCAACTGCTTTCATCTATGCTTATGGAAGAATTTGAGAACATGAACTTCAGCAAGTTGCCTAGCTAATTGATCCTTATAAAATCTCTGCAGCTAAACTCACCCCTCAGAAAAGATGCAACGATGGATGATGATCAAGTTTCCAGCTTACTGTTTGGCCACAGTGAGGTGCCCAATCAGGCCATATATAACAGTTTCTACCTTGCTTGGAGCGTGCTCTCATATTAACTGCACTCAGACTCTATTGGATCCATAAGTCATGATCTCATTTTTGTTTTAATTAACCTTGCCTGTAAAGATATCTTATTATTGCGAAACTTTCAAAAATCCTTTATTAAAATGGCAAGCAAGATTCATAAAGAAAAAAATTAGTCTTCACCTGTTTTTTACTTTTAACTTAACAAAACTATCCAATTCAATCTATATTTTGATTAAGAAATTCCGGCTATCAACTTTAACCCCCAAGTACCAGCCTTTGAGCATCAATCCATTACTGTTGACTATTCCACCAAGTTTCATCTTTTGGAACTCCTCACAGTTTAGTAGCTAAATGAGAAAGGATAGCAGGACGCTAGAATCTCCATTCAACAAGCTATTCCATTCTTTTAAAGAGTCAATGACAGTCCCATTGCCCTCTAGCTAGCAGGTAAGCATGTGAACAGTTTCCCGGTGGAGAACATGATGTGAGTCATCTCTCTCACCTTAGCTAAGCACCTTAACTCCTTTCTGGAGACTAGAAGTTGTACAATAATCTAAACACAAAATGCAAAGTTTCCCGCCGCTCAAACAGAAAAATCTGACAAAGTTTACCAGTTCATCGTTTTAATATTATCTGAAATGGTGTCCGGACTAATAATACTAACTTCAAATAGTGCATAAAACCACTGCACTCTTCTGTATATGGTGAAAGGTTCAAATGCATCCAACTTATGCCTGCCCAAGATAAAAATTATCTGGCCAAAACTCATGGCAAACTACCAACTTCAGAAAGTTCAGTTACATTGAAAATCTACCTTTTACACCATTCTATTAATTCCAAAAAAATCCTAGCGTGTTCCCAGAAATTCAAAGAGTGAAGCACAGAATTTATAGGGGATAAACCAAATTATGCTGAATAGGAAAAGCTAAAGAAAATTAAACACAAGCAAATCGGATTAGAAAATTGACACAAAATTCACCGAACATGCAAGCAATTCATCTCATCTATAACAAGAAAAGTACAGAACTCACGATATAGGGAACTGGAGCATCAAGAAAATCCAGCATTGTTGTGGGGAGGATCTGCCAAATATTGAGAAAATATTTGCTAAGAACCAGCTACTGGAGGTCTGTAATCATCTGTTAATGGCTTAAGCAAAACATGCAATGAAAATTTTCAATCACCAAACCATGTGAAAGAAGAGAAAGAATGTTTCATCTCTACTATGACTATAACAACCAAGGTACTATTGATTCTGTATCCTGAAAAGACATTCGACTATATTCAGAATAGAAATTTATAAAGTCCCCAACTCACTGAAAACAGTATCCCACATATCCAGAGTATGAAAATAACTAATGAATCACTGATCAATGAACAAAAAGGTTAATATTTAAATTCTTTTTACTAGAAACATAACAAGGTCATGTTATAATTGATACAGCGGTATCAAAGTTTTGAAGTACTGGGATAATTTATCTCTACTGATGCTTCAAACTTTCCTGCATGCAGATCATCACCATAGAAGGTATGCATGCATAAATGAAAGCCAATAATTGATCTTTATAGATTGCTGCTACATTTTAATGATGGTTTGGGAAAATAGCATGCTTGTTGTTCACCTTCTGCACCTACATTCTTTGGTTTCTGAGCTTCACCTCTGGGTGTTTCATATCTAAAAGGGCCATGAAAAAAAATTCTCAAGGTACTTTTGGATGCACTAATTTCCAACATAAAAGCATGAGATACAGAAACATTAAAACTCAAAGATTCTAGTCACATCATATTTGGCCTTAGTTCATCAGAAATTCAACTTCCATGATTCAAACCCCTAGAATTGATTCAAAAATAACAAAAAAGAGGAATAGGATTTTGGACAGCTAAAATCAAAGTTGTCAAGTACTTACAGGAAGAAATAAACTCTGCCATTGAAATGGACGAATAATGGGAAGAACTGAAAGCACGATAGCAGATAGGACACCCTGCAGGAATTTGGAACTAGTGTCAGCAATCTTTAGTTAATCATTATGAAACCAGTTGAGCATCAAGAATTTTCAAAATCTGCAAGTTGAAACCACTATTGCAATTACTAAAATGTTATAAGTTGACATAATTATCTTTGACAATTTATCAACGTACCAGGTTAGGGTACACCACCGCTACCTGTTTTTCTAGTAGTGTGCCAGCAATCAGAGCCAAAACCTGAAAGAAGAATATTTTTCAAACTCAACACACAAACAGATGAATACTGGATATCTATCAAGCCCAATTTTGCATAGTTTGAGCCTTAAGTATGCTCATTTGGTCATTGGAAAAAGTTCAAATCCGTAAGAGTACTGCTAGTCTACATGTCTCCCAACTAGCATTACATTCATCTTAGATATATACAAAACTGGATCCGTCTGCCTAATGACAGGGTAGCAGATCCTCACAAATCCTGAACTATTATTAGAGCATAAACTGCAAGACATTTACTATATTTTTCCAATAAATAACTTATCCCCTAGAGAAGAAGCCAAATTTAAAGTAGATAGAACTTCACTTGCTTAGGACATACACTTTCAAGTGACAGAACTCGACATACAGTTGCAGTTGTCCATATTGACAGCGCCAGAGCTTCCTCACCAACCGCTAACTTTGCACTGACCTTTTGCCAGGATTAAAATATTCAATTACACACATATATATAAGAAAGCATAGTCCAAGAAGGTGAAATAAGCAGTGAATACCTCGGTAGGTTCTAAAGATTGCAAATAATTCTCATCAAAACCAAGGTCAGATACTGGAGGTCGCCGATACACTATGGCTTGTAAATGCTCCAGAGGATGAAAAACTATTTCACTTCCTCGTTTGGGTATAGACAAGGCATGATAACCACAAACTATCTGTAGCAAATCATTTTTGTTTTCCTGTCCCAAACTATAAAACTCAGCAAAAGTAGACTAATGACATATTGTAATCAGTAAACAGGAAAAGCATTCAAGAACTTACCCTGGCCCAATCCAATATTGAATCATCATCAAAATCCTTATCATAACTAGAGAAAAATTCATCATCTTCATCTTCCGGTGTCATGCTTCTAACTGGACTGCCAAAGATAAAAATGTATTATTGAAACTGGATCGGCAGCAAGACAGCCTAGCACATTTAACTTCTATAGATGATGTCGACCATTAATTAAATGATACTCCAGAAAGAAAAGGATGGGGCAACTAGCAAAAATCAAATCAGAGTTAACAAAATGGCTCCAAAAACAGTCATGAAGTTTTCAAATTTGTCAAAGCTCGATGTAGTTACATGGCTAATATATGATAATTGTAGTTCTGCTACCTGAATAAAGTATCAAAACTTCCAATACGCTCTAGTCTGCAGTTCCTAGAACAAGAAAATGTCCCATTCTCTGGAGAAGTGTGGTCGTTTTCACAGTTGCCATACATTCTCTCAAAAGCATCAGAACGACTTTCTGATGACTCTGAAGCACAGTCATCAAAGTATAGCGAACTCCTCCTAACATCCTTATCTACCTCCCTTACTTGAATAAAATCTGAAGCCTCACTTTCAGTAGTAGTACTTTCTGGAGAACGAGGTTCCCATGCCCTTGGTGATAAGGTGGAGTTATCCTCATCTTTTATAATTCCTGCAGCTGCAGCAGAAAGTGCTACTGCACTATCAATAGGTATTGCAAAAGCCATCCAATCAATGTCATTCTCCTTATCAGGATCAGCATTCCCATTAGACTTATTATATCGTTTTGATGAAGGAATGCAACTTGTGAGTGACAATTCGTTAACAAACTGTGTTATCCGATTCAAACGCTCCTGTGCAATCATACTGCATCCAAATAAATAAAAGCTGTAAACAGCACTGTAGCAACGCAAGAAGTATATACACTTATTTCTATACTGCAGTAAATTGACAACTAATCCATAAAATAGCAGAAAATAAACCACCATCAACCTGTTCAGCATCTCATAGTGTAACTCAAAGAAAGGAACTTTTGTTAGTATACAGTAGCAACGAGGGGCAGAAACCAAAAAACGTGATCGTCCAAATGAATGAGCAAGGGGAGTTGATGCACCGGATAAGCCAGGTGCCCTCTGAACGATTTCTGTTACATGCAAGCAAACCCCATAAAGAGTATCATTGTCTGCCACCTGAACCATGAAGTTAAACATATTCCTCCATTATTTACATAAAATCAAGATTTACAAGCAAGCAGTTTAGCATCAAAGTTCCAAGTAAAGTTAAGATGCAGTCAGCCCTCTCCACAGTTGTAAAGATTAACTGAACTCAAGCAATGATTAATGGGAAATCATGAGACTTTCTATCACCCTGAAAGCATCGCAATGGATAAAAGTTGACAGATAATAGAGAGCTAATCAGGTACAGTTTGAAGCAGATATGCTGCAAATTTTTATTGAAAGGACCCCAATTTCAAGATCCATAGGAAACCAAACCTCATGCAAGGGGAACTAAAAGTAAACTCCAGTTCTACTGAAGTTTAATGTAAAATCCCCAAGTTTGTCATCTTAAAGAAAGAATATAGTCTTTGGTTATGTGCGTTACAGGAAGGAGGTCGAGAGGGAAGTAGTTCTGCCAATCACACGAATCATGATGCATGAAACATCCAAAATAATGCAATATGTAGCTATATAATTAACACAATAACTAGGAAAAATAAAATCAGCATTACCTTGAGTGAAAATACAAATGCCAAATCATCCCTGCCCAAATGCTCCTGCGTAAAATAAAAGATGTTGACAAGATTGCAAGATGAATTCACTAGACAATTGAAGTGAAAAAAGTTTTGTCCTCACAAATATTTTAGGGAGGACAGAAAGCAAACATTTCAGCCTGCAATATGGGTCATAGTCTCAAACTAAAGAGAAAATGAGAAAGCACAAATGTTTATCAACAGGGATCCTTTCCAAAACCAAAAACCAGTCTTAATGGCTTAAGAGACACGTATACGTTGACAAAAGCCAAAGTGCAAGTTGGTTACTTCATCAATTCAAAGGCATGTGAATCTATAACCAATAGAAGATGAAAGATAAAGCTATTTCAAAGGAGATTCATAACAGAAAGGAGTAAAAAACTGCCAAAGGAAACTAAAGAAGCTTTTAATGGTTCTTGCAACCGGCCTAGAAATTAGAAATTTCATCTGGAACGTTATTAACAGTAAAAAATATGCATTTCATGCCCAGAAATTCTACAATGCATGTCAATAGGGTAAGCAAAAGGAGGAATTTCTGGTCATAGTAGATCAAATTACAATATGCATACCTGCCCATAAATGAGTTCGTTGAGTTCACTCAATGATGGGCTCCTCTCCAACAACTGTGTCTGTAGAATGAAAATTGAAAAATGAAATGCTGAGCAATAATTACTACCAAAAATATTGGAATATTTAACATTATAACATATATGACAAGATTAAGGATATAAGAAAGCCGTTCAGTTCTTCGTCACGGAAAAGTCAAGAAAGTTAAATAGCCAAACAAAATGCATCGTGCTTTTGGGCTGTACAGGAGTCATAGGAGAAGGCCATGCTTGGAAGACATAAGCAACTACCTGGGCATAATTATTCCGACAAGAAGGTTTATATAATATTTTAAAACAAGAACTAATTAATGAACTTATACATGGTTCCAATACTGGAAGATGATGCCAAAGTATTAAGATGAGAAATGAACTTTGCCTAGCTAATCCTACATCACTCCTTCAAGTATCTGGTTTCTATAAACAATATCAGACATCAATTTCGTAGCTCATGGGGCCTTAATTTACAATCATTATGTCGAACTAGTTACCCCATCTCTGCTTCTCCAATTATCTATCCATTCTAATTACAGATGTTAACCAAATATAATGCATTTGAAGCAGTTTTAAATATCAACAAACAAATTAGACCGGTGATAGTTATATATAAGTAAAATAACTGAATAGTTGAAGTTCTGGATAACACATTACCTTATTGACAAATTAAAATGCCAAGCAATCACACCAAAAGAAATATGTATAAATAATCTCATAAGAAAAAGGCAAGTAGCTTCTCTAGATTTTAGACAGGAGAAGCATGAGAAGGAAGAAACTGAATTGAAGTTGTTGGAAGGGCATACAGGAATTGAATTGATGTCACAATTCAAAACCCCTCTCACCCTTGCAAATAAATCCATTAGGCAAAAGGTGTGAGCAAATATAACTGCACACTACCATATGATACGACATTAGTTTTAACAAAATGGAGGGGAGGAAGTTCCATCATATGATGCAGAACTAGAGAGAGAGAGAGAGATACTAATTTAGTTTTCCTTATTAGAAAAGGAAAATATTTCTACTTTATTTTGTCCTTATTAGTTTATGGATTAAGCTTATTAGGAATAATAAAAATCCTTGTTAAATAGCATTTTGTTCTTAATTTGGAAGCTCAGCGAGTTTTCCTATTCCATTAGGATTAGGATTTAAAAACTTTTTGCTATATATGTGATGTAGGACAAATGGAAAAAGTATTAACTAGTAGCTAAAAATCACAAAATTAGGACATACGGTTGATATTGTGTTGTTGGATTATCAAGTTTTAGGTCTGGATTTCAGCTTGGAATGCTAAAGTTTTAGATTAGGTATAGCTGCGATTTTTGGTTTATTGCTGGAAATTTTAGGCTAGGATTTTAAGATTTAAGATGGCTGGAAGTTTAGGTTTAATATGGCTAGAAATTAGGGTTCTGATAACTGAAATTTAGTGAATAACACAAAGAATGGAAGGTAGGAAACTAGGATCACTCCAAGGGTCTAAAAATCACTCTTAAAAGAAAGCATCACACCTTCTAGCTGAAAACTACAGTTTGTAGAAAAAATTTAGGATTGTAATTCTTGAAGGACTGAGTATACACATAGAGAAGTTCTTAGAACCCTTATTCTAGTAGGAAAAGGTTCCTAACAATTTAAATCTTATTTTAATAAAAATTCTATAGATTTAAGTCCTAAAAAACTAGGATAACATATCTAAAATAGAATAACAAATTTAATTCACTACTACTTATCTAATAAAAAATCCTAACATAATCTAAATTTTAGCCCTTATCTTTATTGTTAACTCAATTCTAAATCCTCATCCCACCAAATTAAGGCTTGTAGTTGACTAATTTTTTCTCTTTTATTTCTTCTATAGACTTTAGCTCTTTTGCATCAATATGTGTTTAAAAATTTCAAGAAATAAGAAGAAGAACAAAATTATTTTTGAAGAGTGAAACTTTTCTAAGAGTCATTCTTAGGTATTTAGGAGTAATTCCCAAACTATAGAAGTGATTTCTAGAACCCGATTGGAGTATTTCCAATATTTTTTGTTTATTTCTCCTAGGTCTGATTCCTAATTTTGATGCAAACTTATAAGTAATTCCTAGACCTATCCCTTGTTTTAATTCCTTATTGTATAAAATTTAATCATAAAACCACTCATTTCCAACACAATTAAGCAACTTCCAGCAACCCTAGATTTATAGTTAATATGTGTTTTATCAAATAATTTGAATGTCTATCTATTTTGCCTATATCAATTTGGTATCAAAGCTTTGGTGTGATGACATACAGTGGAAGGGCATATACAGGAATATTCAACGACCAAGATCAAGACACACTGCTTCTGGAAGTGCTAGAAATTTTGGTTACTGATGATCCATGTTCACAAGGTATTCTAAGAACTAATTCATGAGTAAGAATTCACATAAGAAAGCATGTCTGACAAATTCTAGAAAGGCTAGATAGCCTTGAAATTCATTACCTACAACTCACAACTCCCACAAGAAGAAATTATGCAAACCAACAACCTATACTTGATGGTAGATATTGGGAAGATGCTAATAAACAAGATGAAGGGGCTGATACTAATTTACAACACGCAACGCAACGGAAAATCTATACCAAAAAATCATGTTCTGATTTTGAATCTTCAGATTTAATAGACTCTGCCTATGAGGAAGTGTTTGTTCAGGGTGATGTGGCTGTTGGTAGTCTACTTCAACTGTTCAATTAGAAAAGATGATCAGGAACTAGAAAACAAGAAGAGTTTGACAATATTAGATCACTGAAGATGAAGAAAGACAAGAGGCAATGAATCATTTTGGTAAGTCAGTAAGCATCCCAAACCCTAAAAATACCAAGGAGAATAGGCTAAAACAAGAGTTCAAGGAGCTGAAAAGATTGACCAACTAATACTAAGGGTCTTACAGTTTGTTGGTTCAAAAGGTGATAATATTCTTGGTGGACAGGAAACAAGCAGCCAGATTGGTGCAGATCCTATTGTGAGTGGTGAAGATGAAGTAAATTTGAAGGAAGGTGCAAATTTAACACAGAATAGGAATAAAGAAAAGATGTGCCTTTTTAAAGTCAAAATTCAGGAATGATGGCAAGTTGGTGCTTTTGAAAACAAGAAGCAATAATAATTATATTCTTGATGCCTACTTGGAAGAGAGTTAATGTGATTTCCTTATGGAACCAACTCTGATACAATTGTGGAGGCACAAGATCTAGAAAAATGTGAGGGTTAACTTGAAGTTGGGGAGTAATTTGAAGAAACCACTAAACAAGGCCTAGTTGACGGAGGTTGAAACATTTAACCTTCGAGGCCAAGTCTCACCAAGCGGGCGAGAATGATGTAGAATAAAAACAATTCAATAGTTTCGGGCCTGTTTATTTCTATTTATGCTTTTAGTTTTCTGTTTTTGTTTTCAACTTTAGTTTTAAAAAAACTATTTGATTGCTTTTTTATTTTTGTTTTTGGTTTTGGTTTCTTCCAATTTTCAAAATTTATGAAAACTATAAAAAGTAGTTTTTGCTTTCTGTTTCTGTTTTTTTCACAATTTGATTTACCACCAACTAAATATATAGTATTTAATTATTTAATATATTAATTATTAATAATAATTATAAATAATTTAACTTAATATTATATATTTAATTAATTAATTTGATTCGTAAAAATATAAATTATTTAATTTATTTAATTTTTGCAATTAAATTAAATTAAATCAATTTAATAATTATTAATAAATATAATTAAATTTAAAATATCTTCGTAATGTATAAATTTCAAATAAAATTTGTTTAATAATTAGAATATATTTAAAATAAAATTTAAATTATAAATTAATTATTTTAATAAAATAAAATAATTTTTATTGATAATTTAATAATAAATATTATATAAGAGATTAAAATAAATTTAATTAATTAAAAATAATTTATCTTTAAGTTTTATATAATATGTAATTATCATTAGTAATAAAAATACAACTACATTAACATTAACAACCAAAAAGTAATTTTATTTTAAAAAAACAAAAATTAAAAACCACAACAGGAGAAGTGGAATCAAAAGGCCCCTTAGTTTTCTTTATTAAAAAAGAAAAACATTTCTATTTTTTCTCCTTGTTAGTTAATGTTTAAGTTTATTAAAGAATAACAAAAATACTTATTAAATAAGATTATGTTCTTATTTGGGATAATAAATAACAAAATTCCAAACCTTTTTAGATTTTTTTTTATTTCACAGTTTTGACCTTTTGAACTCTTCAATTAAATATCTAGACTTTCAAAAACTAAACAACTCAGTTCAAAAGGTTATCTCCATTAACATTTTGTTAGTGTTTTTTGATGGAGCAACATAAAAGCTAACACTTAAGAGGGGCTACGTGGCACTTTCTTCCTTCTTCCTTATGTGATTTTTTAAATAAAAAAAGTGACTACATTTCGAATACATAACCACCAATGAAGAATAGTGATTTTCCACCAATGAAGAATAGTGATTTTTAGACATTTAGGAGCTATTCCAATAGAAGTTATTTATATTGGAGTGATTCCAATAGTTTTGTTTATTTCAAATCCTACGTGTGATTCCTAGTTCTTGACGTAAGCATAGGAGTATTCATGGACCTATCCTTCACTTCCTTATTTCATAAGCCCTAAAACCCTCAATTCCAGGACAAGTAAAAATCTTCCAGAAGCTCTAGATTTACAGTTTTTATACATGTCTTATCAAATCCTTTGATTGTCCTCTATTCATCCTACATTATCATGTCTTAAACTTGAGTCCTTTAAGCCATAAGAAGCTAATAGAATAAGAAGAAACCATTCAAACTAAAACCTACGTCATTGGCTGAGATTAATGATTCAGATCATATAACAGAAAAATACATACATATATTAAATTGAAACTAGGGTTACTACAAAAAAAGTAGACAACACCAACCTTAACGCCTCCAGGAAAACAGAATGTAGCTAAATCTTTCATACGCATTGCTAATCTCTTTCCAGGAGGATATTTGAAAAGTACCTGCGGTTATAGCAAGAATAACTGCACTGTTAGGTTTCAAGAGAAGGAAAAATTGTTGACCAAGATATATAAATAAAATTGTACTTGCATAAATTTATACAGAATAAAGTTGTTAACAGAAAAATTGACCAAGAAACCAATTATTCTGATGTATTTTGTAACAGAAAGTGTTTGGAAATGCATTGTCCAGTACAATGGAACTACAGTAATTAACTGCAGTGTCTCCAAAAGACAATTCCCATGTCTTCACAAGCAAAATGCCGTATAGCAATAGCAACATAGCAACAGTATCCCAAACAAAGAGCACAGACAAACAAGTCAACTAAAGCAAAAAGAAACTAAATAAAACTGCCATTAACCAGCAACTTGCAACAGTAAAAATTACTATATAAAACTGATCTGAATTTCAACCTGTGGTTCCAATGTTGGGAAGGAAGGCCCCCTACTCTGTGTTGATCTAAAGATCAACATTTCAGCCTTTGACATTTCCCACTCCCACTTCTTTCTTCTCACAAATGCATCCTCTACAGTCTCAAGATTGGTGACAGGATGAAGCCCCACAATAACAAAGTGCTCAAATAATGAGGTGGGTTCCTTGTATTTTGTATGGTCCTGAAGAGACATCTTCAGATTATGACTTCTATCGAAGATATGGATGCATAACTCTCATTACCGTGCACATATAACATAAGTAAACAAGTGACAAAATGCATGAGAAATTTTGTAACAAAAGCAAGCTGGAGCAGAAACTTCTGCAATATATTGGAATTTACACAAAATGTAAACCATGTAGAAAAATTTTCAAATTCTAAAAAAACACTTCTTATAGAAATAGAAAAACAAACAAAGTTCTCATAAGAACACATTCCAACCACTTCCAAAAAGATATAAATTTGTATCAAATTCGAACTAGTAACTAATCCCAACATTACAATTTATTGAATTTTTGCTCCTATTTAGAAATAGTAATAAACTTCAGCAAGCCATTGTAATCCAATGATGGAACTCAATTTATTCTTGAATTCTACGTTCTCATTTTTTATCGTACTTTTTGTATAGTAGAACTTAAAGCCCCTAGAAAATAACACACTGCATTTTGCCCTTCCCTCTTTCTTACAAATAAAAGAAATCATACTTTCCACAGAGTTGTTTTAACAGAAAAAGCAAAATGAGCAAATAAATGAACTTCCTCAACAAGCAAAAGAGGCTAGAAACATAAAAATGCTTGATAGACTTTCTAAACTGCTGGAGTAATGAAACTCTTCTCAACTACATAGCATGGAAAATGATAATGAATCCCAGAAAAAATCTCATCCTATTGTTATTTCCTGTGATTAACTGCAGGAAATCAATTAAAAAGTGATAAGAATACTGAAGGACAAGTGACAGAGGTCCAAAGATATTTTAATCACTAGGATACTTAGAGGTGAAAGAGGTACAATAATCTTGGGAAAGTAAGTTATACATTTGAAACTCATGCAAATAATTCAACATCCTATCAAGCCAAAGGCCATATATTCCTCAGAAAGACATCAATTTACTACTACATGCATGTTTAAAATGCACCAAAACTGTCCCGGTGGGTATGAATTAATCCCCCAAACTGCAAGGTACATTTGCTGAATCATGGTCGTTAAAATGCTGTGATACACAAGTGCTGTTTCATACTGTTAAGAACATCAATGATGTTGAAACTTCATCCAAGACGCAAACATGTGTCCTAGTCAAAAGTAATAAGCATTTTTTTTTCCTTCTGTTGGATGCTTAGCATTTGTTGCAGAATATAACTAATTCGAAAATTAATCATAGATGTCGCAAGAAAACAAAGACAGTATTAAAATATATTGAAACTTCTAAGGGCATAGGGACCAGGTCTTTTGCCTTGGTTTCTCCTCGAGATTTATTATGAATAATCCAGAAACAGAAAACACCTAAAGAGTAGCTCAAACAGCATGAGAGTTGATTCCAACAAGGAATAAACAAATGAGTTTATGCTGGGTATGACAAATATCAAGGTAAAACGGAAAGAAAATATCGCAGTACCGAGTCTTTGGCATGAAGCTGGTACCACTGCCGTTTCTGGTTGGTCAAGATCTCAGGATTGAAATTTGATCTGTTGCCTTGATCCCTTGAATTGGCACCCCATCTCCATGCCTTTTGTACCTGATTCTTTAACTTATGAAAACTATTGCTACCCAAATTACCCGTAGTCAAAATCTCACTTTGGCTCCGCCTATGAGGATTTGGCGTCGTCGACTGAAAACTTTGATTTCCTGATGACAAATTATGCAATATCTCTCCATCCTCTCTTAATGTCTCTTCAGCATGCAATTTCTCCTCATCCATTCTTAGTCTCTCCTCACACATTTGCTGTGGCACCGAGCACGGTGATGATGCCCCGTCCTCTAGTGGATCAGCATCTTCCTTTGTCTCCATTTTTCATATCACTTGGCTCATCTTACTTTTTACTCATTGAAGCCAAATCAACTTGTAGCCTCCATTAAGAAAACCATGAAGCCAGCATGCCATTCCAGAAAATCCACAAGATACCAACTTGTACAAAGTGATTTCCCGCCGAATAGTTGTCTATCCTGAGAATTTATGGACTTAAAATTCTGACTGCTGTTTAGGCTCTTTGATTTGTGTAGAAAGCACCTGTTAACAACAAACAAAATGAAAAGATGCCATAACAGAGTCCAAACGGCGAAGGGGGGTGGATTACATGAAAATAATAAAGTTCCAAATCAGGAACTTAGTGAACAACAAAAAGCTCTTATATGCCACAGAAAACGTAACATAACAGAAGAAAAACTTGCAAACAAGGTTGAGAAAGCACTGATTATGTCTTACAAACCCAAAGAGACAAAGGAAATGCAGGGTGGAATCAAAAATTGCAAAAGAATGGCACACCTTGACTATCTTCTTTTCCTCTTATTCCTAATTTCTGGTTGAGAGAGAGAGAGGAAGGAAAGTAGCCAAAAATGGAACATGTGAGTAATGAAAAAAAGTTAACAGAGGAGGGAGGGCGGCGAGCTTGTTTGCAATTTTAGACAATGACAATTTTGGAAACTGAAATAATATATTAATAAAAAGTTGAAATGTATTTCATTTGACATTCTCCCCCGTCAGTTTGGACTTTGGAGACAACTCCCTTCCATTCCCTCCTCCTTTTGACCACGAGAGAGATACAAGCGTTACCCGAATTGAATTTATACTTTAGTTTTAATTTATTTAAAATATACAATTGATAAATAAATATCTCATTTTTATATCCGAAAATACCCTCCGACTAGTATTTTAAGGAAAATTGGTAGCAAATTCAGCGAGAAGTTTCTTCCAAACTCCACGTGTCATGTGCATGAAAATTCCCACAATTTCCATCCTTTCTCATGCATCACTTTCCCATGTGGAGCGTATCCTTCACGCAAATAAATAAGAGCGACGAAGAAAAGAATGGACCCCTCGCCGGATTTCGAGTGTACTAAACGCGTCTTAAATGCGGTGCACGGAAAAAGAGGAAAAGGAGGGCAAGCAATATTCGCGGGAAACCGTCGAGGTCGCACGTGATAAACAGCCGTCCTTTGCTTTTATCGAGAAGAGTAATTTTATTTATTTTCATTTTAGTTTTTAATAATGTATGTAATAAATGAATCTCATTAAAAAAAGAAATATAATTAATTCTCATACTATAAACGTTTTGTCCCGACTTGGTTACCATACTAGTGTTTGGTTGGATAAAGAGTTAAAAAAGGTGGGCAGCAACATGTATTGAATGCAGAACGTGGGTGGCCATATTTGATGGACCCAAAATTTAACAACTAAAAAGCGTTAAAACAGATAATGTGTTTGCGTCGTTTTCATACTATTGTTAGTGTCTTTTTTGGAGTTATTATTAATGGTCGGTTCTGATTCCAGTGAACTAGATAGGGTGGCTATGTTGTGTTATTGTTTGTACGTTGATTGTTTGGCACATCCCCGAAAGTGAAATATACCGAAATGTCTACGCAGGAACAACATCCAACATTATTTTGTAACAATATTTGTACCATTATTCACGAAAACACCACAATTATGCAAAAGTTTCATTCACAAATTTTACAAATCTGCACATACGTCAATTGACGCCGTCTAGGAGTCAGTTGGAATGAGAGTTTACATCCGGAGAACCAACACTGACATGTACCATATTCCTAATCCTGTAAGAACAAATTAATAGAGTAACAAACCAGCTCCAAAGTAAACATGGAATTCTCGAACTGACAAATGGACTCGCAACACCGTTAAGCCTACGCTGTGCGTTTGGTTACTGTCTCCAATATACAGAGACGGATCGAGACGAAAATTTAGAGACAGAACAGAACAAAATTTGGAGACAGTGAAGTGTTTGGTTGTGATGGACAAAACAGAAAAAATGTTTCCGTCTCGAGGACAGAAATGCGTTTGGTTGCAGTGGACAAAACATAAAAACAGTGTCAATGACAAAAATACCCCTGCAGTATAATATGATTGAAAATACGTAATTCATTGATTATTTTGTAATTGTATTAATATTTATTTTAAGTGTATTTGTAATATTTTAATTACGATAAAATAATTATAATATAATTAATTAAATTATTATTATTACTTAATTAATTACATTATATTTAATTAAAATATTATTATTAATTAAAAT
>JAOQMS010000009.1:13309286-13323693 GCA_027563885.1 Erythroxylum longipes
AATTAAAATATTATTATTCATTAATTAAAATATTATAATTAATTAATTAATTACAATATAATTAATTAAATTATTATGATTATTTAATTACATTATATTATATTATATTTAATTATGTTTTGTTTTAGGTTTTGAAGGGAGGGCATTTCTGACATTTCACCTATGCTTTTTGATTCTGTCTCTGTCTCTGCATTTTTGTACCACAGTCATGAAAATCACAAAAAATTACTGTCCCTGTCTCTAGAGTCGGGATAAAATTAGGTGGAGACAGCAAATAAACAGATTGGAGAGACAGGACTTTTGTGTCCCTATCACCTGTCTCCACCCATGAAAACATGAACCAAACACTTTGTAAGAGACTAAAGGCGTTGGACAAATTTTTCTGCAACCAGATCATCAAAGGAAAGGGTGGAGAGACACCCCACCCACTCTAGAGCCTTACGGGAGAAGGCTCATTCAACATTTAGACAATTTCTCTATGCCTGAAATCATAAGTGAGCTAACCCTGCCAAAGTTTAAGCTACCTGACTTAGAAGTTAATAGTACCATAAACTTTATAGACTATGCCATATAATATCACCACAACAAAACATAGTATTAGTTACGTTTCTTTTCACGATGAATTGTAAATCGTTGCCAAATGTAAACTTTTGGCTACGATTTAGCATTTGGTTGCCAAAAGTCACAATTGGGGACGTTAAAGTAAATCGTCGCTAAAGCTGATTATTTGTGATGATTTCTTGGAGTTGCTGCTAAAAGTGACTAATTTTACAACAGTTTACTCATGTCGTCGCCAAAGATCGAACTTTTGGTGACGATAATGTAAAACGTCGATAAATATTCGAACTTTTTGCGACGAAAGTTCTAATTCATCTCAAAATGTAAACTCTTGGCAACCAAATATTGAAATCTTCTTGAAAAGTGTAGATTAAAGAATTATGTATTAATAATGTTAATTTGATAATTTTTTTAACGATAAGTGTGCTTAATATTCTTAAAGTTAATTATAATTGATATTTATATATGATTTTTCATATTTTAACTTATATTTTCTTTTAAATTTGTTTAAATATATAGTTAATACACAAAAACTCTATAAATTATCTTTTTGGGTATAAAAAGATAAACATATCTAAAATTTTACATATTTATAAGATTTAAAAATAATAAATTTAAGTTGACAACTATTCTTAATCATTAATATTTATTAACAATAAAATAATAATAATACATAAAAATATTGAAAATTGTAAGCAGTATAATATAATGATTTATGCAGGTAAGTAGTGTATGTAGGTAAGTAGTACAATATTGTAATTAAAAGTTTAACAATTCTTACAAACATAGAACAACAACAACATCAATACCCAATATGAAATTCATTGATATACGGAGTCTGAGAAGGTCTCATAGTACGTAGCTTTACCCTTAACTAGTAAAGAGACTGCTTCTAAAAAATTTTACAGACATATTAATAAATAAAGTTTCACGCTTATTTCATCGAAAAGTAAATGAAATAAATTTTTTTATTCCAAATGACATGAGAGACGGTAAAGGTAAATGAGTTCGCTATGTTTGGATTCCCAAAAAGAATCTTTGCACATTCGAAGGCATCAATTGAAAACGTCAAAGATCTTTCCTTAGGTGTTGGATTATTGACACCTTCTTCCAATAACTTCTTGGCTATAACTAATAACTTCTTGGCTGTAAATAAACTTGTAAGGAATATAGTGAACGAATCCATGAATGCAGTATAGATCACTGAATTAGATGAATTGTCAGTTCGATGTGTTTCACCTAAGCCATAAGTATTATGGAACTTAAATAGCTAGTTAAGTCAAACCATATTACGAAGCCAAATTCGAACAAATTCATACCTGATTGAATAAACATAGTAATTGGAATCGACAATTGTTTAAAAACAACCGATTGCCTTAATCCTATACTAGCCATCGATATATTGCCACTGTTCTCATTTTCATCTATGTTATCTTGAAGATTGGAATGGGCTTTACACAAGACATAATATATACAATCAAATATTCGTCTGATAACTTACTATAATGGAAATAAGATACAAATAATTAAGGAAGAGACGAATTTCTGATGAAACTAAAAACTGTGAAGAAGAAGATCGGTCATGGAAGACAAGTAGTGATTAGTGTATGATGACAAAATTTTTGCATTGATTTTTTCTGCACTAGGTAGAATTTTCCCACATTCCTCCCATTGAAGCTCATTTCTGCCATCAGAAACTAGTCACCACGTCAACATTCCTCGATGAATTGATGTTAACAGTTTAATTATGAAAAGTCAATTTATCATAAAATTACTATGTTTAATAAAATTCATTTTGTAATCAAATCCCATAAATTCTAGACATGAAATGAACTGATGCAAAAGATACTTTATGCATTCCATGTCAATATGATCTGTAATGCTAGTTTGTCGATGATAAGTCAAAGTACTACATTTCATTAGTGGTACAGGTTTGGTGTAAAAGGCATCATATGGTAAATGTTTTACATAAACATCTGTTGCAGATTGTGCCTTGAATCTCTAATAGACCTTCTATCAAACAGTTAGCCATGTTTCCTCAAAGACCAAAAGGGCTAAATGAACCCTAACATTTACACAGATATATAAAATGGACCGTAATGTGTCACGATGCTAGAGTTGAACCTTAAAGTTTTACAAACGTTAAAAATGAATCCTAATGTTTAGAAAATGTTCAGATTGAACCCTGACCACTAACAATATTATTAATATGTATGCTTACCTCAAACTCCCATTGTTAGATTCCTATATCGATTGGAGAGGGGAAGGAAGTACGCCTTATAAGAGTATGGATACCTCTCCCTTAAAGATGCGTTTTTCTAATGGTGGAAAGAGAAAATTTGTGAGAGCTTGGCTGGGCCAAGGCCTAAAGCTGACAATATCTGTGAGTGGGTGGTCCCGGATTGTTACAAATGGTATCAGAGCCAGTACCCCGGTCAATGTGCTAGCAAGGATGCTGGGCCTCCAAGGGGGGTGGATCTAGGCCTGTGACTAGCGAGGACGCTGGGCTTCCAAGGGGGTGGAATTCCTACATCGATTAGAGAGGGGAATGAAGTAGGCCTTATAAGGCTATGGAAACCTTTCCCTCATAGACGCGATTTCCTGAGTGAGTGTACAGGAAGAACAAAACCATGAGGGCTTGGTTAGGCCAAGGCTCAAATGGACAATATCTATGAGCGAGGTGGTCAGGGTTGTTACAAATGGTATCAGAGTCAATATTCGGATTAATGTGTCAGCAAGGACGCTGGGCCTACAAGGGAGATGGATCTAGGCCTGTGTGCCAGCAAAGACGCTGGGCCTGCAAGAGGGGTGGATCTAGGCCTGTCGGCTAGTGAGGACGATGGGCTTCCAAGGGGGTGGAATGTTAGATTCCCATATCGATTGGAGAGGTAAACGAAGTAGGCCTTATAAGGCTATGGAAACCTCTCCCTTATAGACGCATTTTCCCGAGCGAGTGTGCAAGAAAAGCAAAACCATAAGGGCTTGGCTGGGTCAAAGCCCAAAGCAGACAATATCTGTGAGCGGGTGGTCCGGGCTGTTACACCCATCACTTTCTTATTGTCCTTTTTATTTAGTGTATATAGACTTTGACCTTATTTTTATAAGACTTTCCACTATACAATGTATAATTATAAAAAAAGTAAAAAAAGTTGACTGTAATATCAAAATTTGCAATAATCTCCTAGTTACTTATATATCATTTATACAATTACACAAAGATATCACATTACAAAAATAGGGAGCAAAAGAAAAAATAATGAATTAGAAATTCTTTTCTAAGGTCATAAATGTTATTGCTTAGAAATAATGTGCAATAAGAATGAATCAAAAAATTAATAAAAAATATAAGAACATTTTTATTAAAATTTGGTCAATTGGATATGCCTACGATATCAAGAGTTAAGAACGACTAATTTAATATAGAATAATAATGATAATAGTTCCATCAAATTAGCTTTACAATAATATATTTTTATATAAATTGTAACTAATACAATTATACTCAAATAACCCTTTATTAAACATAATCTGACTTAAACATGATTCTAATAACTTATAGAATCCTTTTAGACTTTAAAGTCCATCAAAGGTGCATTTTCAACTAAGACAATTAGTCATGAACATGCCTCTATCCCAAGCCATTTATCTTACCATTTCTATATGCATATGGATATAGACTCTAATATGCCTATATCTCAAGACATATCCTTTTTTAAAGTCTTTCATCATACCATTAAGCACTTGTCTTCACTTTTGTATTATAAAGAATAACACGTTGTAGCACATAACTATAAGTCAAGCCGTATTCACCTAAAGACTTTCAAGAAAAACCCATTTTTTAGAAACACTTATACATGCTAGTGTATATGAGTGATATACAACAAGTTCCTACTTGATGAATATAATATGTTTAGTCGACATATAAAATATCTCTAAGATTGCATGTTCATATATATGATCCATACACAATAATATCCATTTTTATGAATATATTGTATTCAACCAACATACTCTAGGAAATTCCTTAAAAAATGTACATTCTTGTATATAAGCTACGCATAACAATCCCCACTTTGGTGAATATACAATACACATTTTTTGCTATAAAAATGTTTGGAACCTTAAGACATTAATTAAAGCTAAGTAATACTTGAACTTGTTTATGATGATTGTTTTCATCAATATGTACGGCGCATTTTTCAAAATGTTAACTTTTTCCAAGTAAGATTTATCGAGATAAAATTCTTCATGCATAGTCTTTATATGATACACTTGATTTGTCAATTGAATGACACTTTCACTATTATAGTGTACTCAAACTCCACCTTGAATCAACCTACCTTCTTCATTATCCTATGAGCCATAATGTTTCCTTAACAACTTTAACCATTACTATGTACTTTGAATTAATTTTAGATAATGTAGCTATATAGTATAACACCGAATTCTACCCTCTTATGAAAGAGAAAATATATTATGTAGTACACCTTTGGTTATCAAAATCTCTTGTATAGTTTGAATCATATATCACACAACTGAAGGATTATCCCTTTGACTGCTAAACACAATCTTATGGTTTATAATAGCTCTCAAGTACTTAAATATCCATTTGGATACTTCCTAGTAATGTTTTCTAGGTTTTGACATATATTCACCAACCTAACTAACAATATGAGCCAAAACTAATCTAGTATAAATCATTGCATATCATTTAAATAATGATAGTATATGATATCTTAGACATATCCATCAATGCCCGCAACTGACTTTAAGTACTAATCTAAGGAAAGTCTAAAGTGATATGTCAATTGCTTACTCACGAGTTAGCCTTACTTACTCCAACATGTCCAATACCTTCTCATTATAGCTAAACTAAGATAACTACAATTTCTAAAGCTTTTATCTTTATTCTATTCACACTATGCATACTCTTTTTTAGTAATCCATACATCATCCACATATAGTAGTAGAAAAATAAATGATTAATCATCAAGGATCTTGACATATGTACAACAATTATACCTATATCTCTTATAGTCAATTTAATGATGTATAATTCAAATGTTTTATACCATTATTATAGAGATCAGTTTAGCTCACTTCAATTTATTGATCAGGTGCTCCTTTTTATATTAACTAAACTCTTCATACTACTCTATGTAAATTTTCTCTTCCATATCACCATAAAGAATGATGTCTTTTTTTTCATTTGCTTGAAATGCATAGTTAAATTATCTATTAACACCTTCGAAATCGTAAGGAAATTATGTCTAAATACCAGGAAAAACAATTCAACATAATTAATCCCCCTTGTCATGTATGCTTTTTAGCTACTAGTCTAGCCTTGAACTTTTTTTCTTTTTTTTTTAATTAATGCTAGCTTTATTTTGTATATATACTTGCATTGTATAGCACTCTTTTCTCTAAAAAGTTGAATTAGCTCTCATATTTAGTTCTTCTATAAAAACTCTACTTCTATACTATAGCTTTTATCTATTTATCCTTCTCTTAATTGTTTATAGTCTCTTGAAAAGTAGTTAGATCCCCAGTAATGATGATGTGTGTGATGGATATTAATTATTACTAATCATATCTATTCGGTGGCTTAATAGTGTGCCTCGTTCTATTGTGGATATATTATGATGCTACTCTTCCTATAACAATGCTCTTAAACTAAAATTTTCAACCTCTTTTAAGTCAGTGCCACACTGATCTTACTTTACTTGTAACATCTTAGTATTGTCCTTTACTAATCATAACACATCATTTCTATATGTTTGCCTCAACATGTGTTGCTTCTCAAGCACTACGTCCTTAAAGGTTACCCTTAACTTTTTACTAAGCACATATAACTTGCAAAAGACTAACTTATAGTATTTGTCACCCTTTAATAAACTCCTCTTATAAAGCTTCATCATCCCTTTCTCACTGAAATGACTCAGTCACATGTGTTATAATGCAACACTATTTTTCTTTGACTCTAATATTGTAGCCTCTTTCATCATAATCATCACAGTTTTTACCACTTTAATGTTGTTTCTATTAATTTTATATCAAAAATCATTCACATATAGGGTACTTAAGGAGATCAAGTTCTTTCTCAAATCTAGGAAGGTTCGAACAAAGTTATCAAACATCCTAATCCTAACTTGTCATATTATAATGATTTTATAAGATTTATCAACCTCTAATTAGAAGTGCTAAAATTATCTAACATGGTTGACACAAACTAGTTGAAACATAAAGCTTTAATTAATGTGTTGTCTTTGTTCATTGTGAGTCAATAATATAACAGTGGCATCATTTACACCAATTATCTCCTTATCCAATGTGGGTTTGATCGCCATGTGTTCATATGAAAGAAGTAAAGAACAAAGTAGAATCTTTGTTTTATCCTCAACAGTCACCTCAAACCTTAACAAGTTAATGTCTATTTGGTTAAACACATTGATACGTTGTTCCATATTCGTTTCCTTTTGCATCTTTAGCTTGTATAGTCTCTGGTTTATATACCATTTAACTATGAGAGACTTCGGTATATATTAACTCTCTAGTTTCTTTTATATTTCTACAAGGGATGTAATATCTATGACATGATATATGACCTCGTCTGCTAGACATAGTTGTATAACTACTTGTGTCTATAACTCTCTACAATTAAGTGCATCTATATGCTTGGGATTATTCTCTAGTAATCCCCTTCAATATGCCTTGTTGCGCTAACAAATCCTTCACTATCCATTTTCACAATTCAAAATTCCCAGTTTTATTTAATTTACCACTTCAAACCTTACAATTAAAGTCTTTATCACCTTAACACCAGTTTGATTCCACTTTGTTATCAAATATTGTGCAAAACTAATAGAATATAAATAAAATAAATTAGAATATAAGAAAATCTTTAACGAGATATAACGAATGAGGCATACCTACATTCTGAAAGCCAATGGTAGCTCATTCACTTCGGAATATAATGATAATGGTTTCATCATACTAGTTTTATAATGATATATTTATATATAAACTCTAGTTAGTACAATTCCCCTAAAATAGTCCCTTACCAAGTCCAAACATAACTCTAATAAATCCTAAAATTCTTTCAAAGTTTGAAATCCACCAAAAATGAATTTTTAAATAAACAGCTCGTCATGATACAATATGGGAAACAATTGTGTCTCACACTATGTAGCTTATTGTCTTTGTTCGAATATGAACATAGGATCTTATACATTTGTGTCCTAGGTTGTGCATCTTGCTTGTGGCTCAAGTCATGTAACTTATTGTCTTTGACTAAACATGGACACACCATATATTTCACTATTTTTGTCTACTCATAGACGCGAGCATTTGACACACCTATATGATAGACTATATCTTACTACTTCCATCTATACATCATCATGAGTTTTGACATGTCCTTTTTTTAGGTAGTGTTCTTTTTCAAAAATTCCTCTACCATATCAATACACTTATGTTTTTACCTCTGTATGTTAGAGAAGAGCACATCCTATTACACAATTGTGTAATTAGGTCATTTTCACTTAAAAAACTTCTAAGAAATACTTATGTTCTTCTATAAATACTTTAAAACTACATGCTTATATATATGAGGCCTACATAATAGTCATCAATAATAACACTAAAATTAACCAAACCATAATCACTTTTCATCAGTATATGTTCCAAATTTAGTTGAGAATCCTCTATTATTCCAACTCTAATCAACTGATGTGAAAAGGCCTATTACATTTTGTCTTATTTCCAAAAATTAAAGGACAATTTAAATGTTCTGCATCTACATGTCTATTTTGAATAAAGAGCTTAGATTGTTATACAAGAAACAATATAACAACGATTGTTCAGTCTAGGTAATTCCCACCAAAACCAAACATGCAGTTTGCTCCTTACCACCACATTATATATATATATCATGGCATGTTCCACATTCATGAAATTTTCTAATATTTTGAAATAAAGACATGTATACATTCAAAGTATGTGACATGTGACAAGTTCATCGTCCACCCATCTCAGTTAAGGACATCTGGTTTACTGAACAACTAACTTGTGCGTATTCTTCTATCGAATTTTCTATAACCAAATTTCTTTCAACATTATAAAATGCTGGCTGTTTTGGGCTTGGCAATTGGTCAACATCACTTGTTAACATAGATAGAACATCTGACATGGTTGGCCTGTCAAATGGATTGTGCTCTACACATAGCAAGCTCACGTTTATACACTTCAATACTTGATCTTTAACAGCCGATTCCATTATGGCCAAGTCTACTAGCTTTAGTGGATCAACCATCCATAGCTCCCATGCCTGATAAGGCCATAATTATCATTCAATGAATTGGCAAGTTGAAAGATATAAAACTGTTGATCGCTTAAGATACGTGATGACAAGTCTAAAGATAACTACCTAAGTTTGGATTTAGGATGTTATTGATACAAGATTGACTCATTATGATCATGGAAAATAAAATTCATTAATTTGGATAAAAGTTAGATTCGAGTTAGTGAAACTTACATAACCGACGAGGTTGAGCCTATGATCGAAATCATAGATGCTATGATTCTTCTTACCGCTCACTACTTCTAGCACAAGTACTCCAAAGCTGTATACATCAGATTTCACAGAAAATATGCCCTCCATGGCATACTCTGGAGGCATGTAACCACTGCCAAAGTTGACAAAACAAGAAGTCAATATCTTTATGTCATGCACAAATGTTAATCAATTGACAAATGTATCCAACTGTATATGCAGATATCATACTTACTATGTTCCAACGACCCTAATAGTGTTTGCTTCAAGTTCGTCTGGCCTGAAAATTCTTGCCATGCCAAAATCAGATATCTTGGGGTTCATGTCTTTGTCAAGTAAGATGTTACTGGCCTTCAAGTCTCTATGGATTATTCTAAGTCTTGAGTACTTGTGGAGGTAGAGAAGGCCTTGAGCTATTCCTTCAATTATGCTAAAGCGCTTTTTCCAATCTAACAATTCCCTTTTTGATTGATCTCCTATCAAGTAATAAAACATAGTTGAAAAAAGATGCAATATTGTATCCAGAAACGCATAAATCCAGTGCGATTTTCATACTCACCAAATATGAAACAGTCCAGGCTTTTATTTGGCAAGTACTCGTACACCAACATTTTCTCTTCACCTTGAACGCAGAAACCTAAGAGCCTGACAAGGTTATTGTGTTGTAGCTTGGCTATTAGTATGAGCTCATTTTTGAACTCCACCAGCCCTTGTCCTGATCTTCTTGATAGCCTCTTCACTGCTATTTCCTGCCCTTGACCAAAATTTCCCTGAGCATGTCAAAACAAATAGCTAAGCTGTTGTACAAATATAGCTGCTCATTTTTCTTGTTGGTTTCTTCAACTGAAGTTACCTTATAAACTGGACCAAAACCACCCTCGCCAAGTTTATTCGCTAATGAGAAGCCATTTGTAGCTGTCTTGATTTCTGCAACACTATATACTTGTAAATTATTCCTGTTGCCACCATTTTCAAGCTCATTTGCATCACTTGGTCTATCTGAGGTCATTAGCTCCTTCAGAAACTTCTCTGTTTAGGATTTGGTAAGACCCAAAACTTGAAATTAGTATTAGGGGGTCGACCATAGTTTAGCATATTTAACAGAGATAAACTGCATGTTTGATGCTTAGGAAATTAACGTTACCTTCTAATCTGAGTCTTCTCCATCTCAAGTACAAGAAGATGCTCATTAAAGCCACAATTACAGTTGTGGATATAGCAATAGCAATCCATACCCCTGTCATATTAGCTGCATTGTTGTATAGTACCAGAAAGTTCAGTAGAATTGAAAACTCAAAATTTCCTCTCTGTTAGTACTCTTAAGAATGCAGCTCGGTAAACTTTTGACCTCAAAATAAACAGAGGTCAATCACATACTTAAATTGTTAAAATCTAGAAAGACAAGTGCTAACCTTAAAATCGTGTTAATAGATGTTCTGTACATGCAAAGAATGAGCTGATAACCAAGGCATGAACAAACGTATGTACTTGCCTTTATGATCAGGCAGAGGACCTGGAATGATGACGTAAAATATCTGTTCATCCCCTGTCAAATCATCGTAATTGAAAGGCCCATGATAGAAGCGACAACCATAGCCTAAACCGCTATTCTCATGGACTCCAGAACAATTACAATCTTTCCAGCATAATTCTTTGCAGTCTGCGAAGCTAAGATTCTTGAAGGTATCGTCATAGAAAGAGGTCAAACCAGGCTTGGTGTTCGTGATTCGCTTTCTGAACTTGTCACCGTCCCTCCTGCACTCCGGTCCTTCCCATTTTGCGCAACCATTCTCTGTGCTATTCCCATCACATAGTTGACTGTAATCAGAAAAAACCCTGCCAGTCGACTCCAAATCGCGAATATTTCCATCATAATCAAGAAGCCATCTGGAAACATTCCTCCGATCTTCAGGAGTAAATTCACCAACTAGAAGCGAATAGCTAACGTACGACTCGTCTGCATTCGATTGTTTGGTGATGTTATAGTTGCTGTTATATTCATCTAGAAGAGCAATATTTTCATATCTCTTTCCACTACTCCAAAATCTCCTTCCTCGTCTCTTAACAATCAACTGTTCTTCATTGGGTTCCCATTCCATGGTAAAAGCTCCTGGACTAGCATCATCTGCACGAAGCCACGACGTGAGTGACAGTGTTTCCCCCGTCTTGTAGTTGATACCCAGTTTCATGCCAGGCAAAAGGGTATCAGTTGGATGATCAAAACTTTGCCAAAGAACTTCCATCGAGTTTGCTTCTTTCAAGACAAAATTCCCAGACTCCAGTAAAGCAGCTGTTGCGTTGGTGGCAGACTCATTCCCAGAGTATATTGTCTGTATCAGATCACCATTTGTATGCACTATTCTCAAATTCCCACTTGCGTCTAAGGTAAGAACTCCTGTATCGTTGGCAAAAGTCGGGTTCCTGTTGGCTAACCAGACTGGATGGCTTGAAGAGTATCTCCCAGAAAACCATATTCCCAAGAAGTTTCCATCGACTCTTAACTCAAAGAGTTCGTTTCGGGAAACAAGGCGGCCAGAAGAATTCAGCCGATCCCCAGGGTTAAGTGTGTCGGTTGTTGAAGCTTCAGAGACGCAATAAGAAAAGATGCAGAGCAACAACAACAGGGTAGCGTAGCCGACAAATGTTCCAGCTTTGCAAGCCATAGCATCAGGTAGATCTGTCTAGCTAAGACAAGGCAATGTGATCTGAAGTCAAAGAGTGAAACAAAAAAATGATCTTGATTAGAACAATCCGAATAAGTAATTCAGGAAATTTGTGAACGCGCTTCAATGTTAGAAAGGATGACAGATTTCTGACCGTGTTGCCAAAAGTGAGAAGTCTTGGCCTGCCTGGGCATGTGGTGGGTTTAGTGATATTCTATATTTTATACTTAATCAACGCTTCAAGTTTAAGTTTAACCCAGAATTTTATAAATTTTATAATAGTTCTAATTATTTATCAAATACTAGCTATAATTTTATTTAAATGAATTATAATTTCTTAAAATAAAATAAAATTTTAATTTTAATAAAATCTAAACGATATAATTATGTGAATATTAACTACTCTAGATTTCTTCAATAGGACAGTCCTGTTGTCTTTCTATATAATAACAAAGTAAAACAAAATATTTAATTTAAAGATACAAATGAAATAGATTATAATTATTTACACCAAATACAACTTTTAAAAGTAATGAGATAATATTTTATATTCAACTTGAATGAATAATGAGATAGATTAAATACAATATTTGAAGGTCAAATTAATGGAATCAAGAATTTGTAAATATCAGATCAAGCAAAAAAAATTTAAATCATTTGTTTAATCCAATTTTCATTCATAAATTCTTTCAACTTACATTTTCAAATTCAAACTCAATATTTTTAAATTAAAACCCTTTAACTTTTTATATTAGCTCATGAAACTTTAAACCATTTAGTTTAACTTTTTGGGTAACCTATTACCACTAAAAGATTTTTCTTTAGCAAAAGCTTACTATATTAGTTGAAAGCGTTTAGAAAAGGCTAAGCAACTTGAGCAACTCATATCTTTCATATGCACGAAGATTTCTACTAGTTAAATCAGGCGCTTAACTCCCTGTATATGTATTGTTTTTCACACTTCTTTCTTTTTAAGGGGATGGTAAAGGCATCGAAAAGATTAATGAGAATATTTTTATGTATTGGAGGCTCCAATAGAAAATTCAGGTCTAAGGTGAGTTGGAAGGAAGTTTGCAAATCAAAAGAGGTTGTTGCCCTTAATGTGCTTCCTATTAGCTTAAACAATAAGGTTTTCATAGGAAAAGAATATGAAGGATACTAATACATAAAGAATCACTGTAGGTGAGATAAGGTGTCAAAGGTAAAACTATTTTTAGATAAACAAGCTCATTTATGGTTATTTTTACAATTATTGAAACTAAAAGGAATAATGTCAAGACATACAGTATATACATTAGGTAATAGGGAAAATGCATCGTTACTCTTTGACAATTAGATCAAGATAGGTTTCCTGAAAGAAGCATAATTACCCCAAATTGTCATGGCTAATATTTTTAAAGAGGCTAAGGTGAAAGAATGGATTAATGAGAATCAGTAGTGTAATGTCCCCCAAAAGTTAATTCATATTATGTTTAACTATAACCCCAGTAGTTGCAAAGTTGATACATATAAGTGGTTAAATTATAATATAAGAGTTTTTACTAATAATTCATTCAAAGCTTGCCTAAGTATGAAGGTGGAGAAAGTAACCTTAAGAAATATTGTTTAGGAAAAGAACCTACTTTCTAAGGTATCCTTTCATATGTGGTTAATGTTCAAAGGTGCAGTGCCAAGCTTAGAAAGATTTACATTCCTAAATTTGGAGAACATATGATGCTTTTGCAAGGGAAGTCCTAACACTCTGGAGCACCTATATTTCAATTATGATTTCATCTAGGAAATATCTAAAGTTATTTTCAGTATATGTCAAGTTGAGGTCAATGCCCAAAGTTGGTAATGTTTCATCAATTAGATCATGTCCTTTAAAAGTCCCCTTATTGGTGATAAGGTAATATTGCTGATTGCCTTTGAATCAAGCTTGTACATGTGACATAGAGAAAGAAACAACATGAACCTTAGTGGTGAAGAAAGACCCATATCAGTGGTTAAATATGAGCTAACAAGCTGGATGAGATAGCAAATCATATTAAACAATAAGGTTAAATGTTGTAGTGAATTGATTTCTACTGCATAGGCTCTAAAATTATGTGTTCATCTCTTTATCTCCTATAAGTGAGGATCATTTCTAAAGGAGTAGAGGGACTGAGTGGTGGTGTTTTCCTACCTAGTTCCTTATGGTATATCCTATAAAGTTATTGGGTTACTTGTTCCTTGTACAAACCTTTTTAGGAAGTTTCAATATAAATTTTACTTTAACTTTTCAAAGAAAAAATTTTAAAAGTAATAAAAGAATATTTTATATTTAATTTGAATGAATTATGAAATTGTTGCGGTCTAAATAAAAAAATATAAATTAAATTCTATCTAGACCAATTACAGGCAAGCGCACCCCGTCGACAAGTAATATAAATCGGTAAGACCGGATATCGTACCCAAGGGAAAATTCAACACGCAAGACAATTAAATTAAACGATGAAAAATTACTCGAACGATCAAGAATTGATTGATTTGAAAATAAAATAAAAATAAATTAAAGTAAGCAAATCAAGGAAATCTGGAAAATGCAAGGTATGAATTAAAAAGACTAGATTTAATCAAATGACAAAAATCGGTTAAGGTATTAGATTTCAATTGG
>JAOQMS010000009.1:13330980-13367402 GCA_027563885.1 Erythroxylum longipes
AAGGAGGAAGCTGCATGTTTGGTTTTGGTGGGAATTACCTAGATTGAACAATCATTGTTGTGTTATTACTTGTATAATAGTCCAAGCTTCTTGTTGAAAATAGACATTTGGTTGCAAAACATTTAAAATTTCCTTTAATTTTTAGAAATAAGACAAAGTGTGATAGGCGTTTTCACATCAGTTGATTAGAGTTGGAATAATAAAGGATTCTCAACTAAATTTGGAACGTATACTAGTGAAAAGTGATTATGGTTTGGTTGATTTCAGTGTTATTATTGATGACTATTGTGTAGGCCTCATATATATAAGCATGTAGTTTTATAGTATTTATGGAAGAACATAAGTATTTATTACACGTTTTTGAGTGAATATGACTTAATTACGCATTCGTGTAATAAGATGTGATTTTCTCTAACATATAGGGGTAAAAACATAAGTGTATTAATATGGTGGAGGATTTTTTGAAAAAGAACACTACCTAAAAAAAGGACATGTCAGAACTCATGATGATGTATAGATGGAAATAGTATAATATAGTCTATCACGTATGTGTGTCAACTGCTCGCGTCTATTAGTAGACAAAAATAGTGAAATATATAGTGTCTCCATGTTCGGTCAAAACAATTAAGTTACATGACTTAAGCCACAAGCAAGATACATAACCTAGGACACAAATGTATAAGATCCTATGTTCATATTCAAATAAATAGAATAAGCTACATGGTGTGAGACATAATTGTTTCCCATATTGTATCACAACGAGCTGTTTATCTAAAAATGCATTTTTGGGGGATTTCAAACTTTGAAAGGACTTTAGGATTTATTAGAGTTATGGTTGGACTTGTTAAGGGACTATTTTAGGGGAATTGTACTAACTAGAGTTTATATATAAATATATCATTATAAAACTAGTATGATGAAACCATTATCATTATATCAGGACTAAATGAGCTACCATTGGCTTTAAGAAATAGGTATGCCTAATTAGTTACATATCGTTAAAGATTTTCTTATATTCTAATTTATTTTATTTATATTCTATTAATTTTGCACAATATTTCATAACAAAGTGGAATGAAACCGGTGTTAAGGTGATAAAGACTTTAATTGTAAGTTTTGAAGTGGTAAATTAAATAAAACTGGGAATTTTGAATTGTTACAGTGGATAGTGAAGGATTTGTTAGCGTAGTAAGGCATATTGAAGGGGGTTGCTAGAGAATAAGCCCATGCATATAAATGCACTTAATTGTAAAGAGTTATAGACATAAGTAGATGTACAACTATGTCTAGCAGACGAGGTCATATATCATGTCATAGATATTTCATCCCTTGTAGAAATATAAAAGAAACTAGAGAGTTAATATATACCAAAGTCTCTCATAGATAAGTGGTATATGAAGCATAGACTACACAAGCTAAAGATGCAAAAGGAACGAATATGGAACAACATATCAATGTGTTTAACCAAATAGACATTAACTTGTTAAGGTTTGAGGTGACTGTTGACGATAAAACAAAGATTCTACTCTGTTCTTTACTTCTTTCATATGAACACATAGCAAATAAACCCACATTGGATAAGGAGATAATTGGTGTAAATGATGTCACTGTTACATTATTGACTCACAACCAACAAAGAAAAAACATTAATTAAAGCTCTATATTTCAACTAGTTTGTGTCAAACAAGTTAGATAATTTTAGCACTTCTAATTATAGGTTGATAAAGCTTATAAAATCATCATAATATGACAAGTTAGGATTAGGATGTTTGATAACTTTGTTCGGACATTGCTAGATTTAAGAAAGAACTTGATCTCCTTAAGTACCCTATATATGAATGATTTTTGATATAAAATTAATAGAAACAACATTAAAGTGGTAAAAAGTGTGATGATTATGATGAAAGAGGCTACAATATTATAGTCAAAGGAAAATATTATTTCATTATAACACATGTGACTGAGTCATTTCAGTAAGCAAGGGATGATGAAACTTTATAAAAGGAGTTTATTAAAGGGTGACAAATACTATAAGTTAGACTTTTGCAAGTTATACGTACTTAGTAAAAAGTCAAGGGTAACCTTTAAGGACATAGTGCTTGAGAAGCAACACATGTTAAGGCAACATTACTACGATGTTACAAGTAAAGCAAGATCAGTTTGGCACTGACTTAAAAGAGGTTGAAAATTTTAGTTTAAGAACATTGTTATAGGAAGAGTAGCATCATAATATATCCACAATAGAGCGAGACACACTATTAAGCCATTAAATAGATATGATTAGTAACAATTAATATCCATCAGACACATCATCATTATTTAGGATCTAACTACTTTTCAAGAGATTATAAACAATTAAGAGAAGGATATATAGATAAAAGCTACAATAGAAAAGTAGAGTTTTTACATAAGAACTAAATATGAGAGCTAGTGTAACTTCTTAGAGAAAACAGCGCTATACAATGCAATTATATATACAAGACAAAGCCAGCATTAATAAAAAAAGGAAAAAAAGTTCAAGGCTATACTAGTAGCTAAAAAGCATACATAACAAAGGGGATTAATTATGTTGAAATGTTTTTCTTGGTATTTATACATAATTTCCTTAGGATTTTGAAGGTGTTGGTAGATAGTTTGACTATGCATTTCAAGCAAATGAAAAAAAAAGGACAACTTTCTTTATAGTGATATGGAAGAGAAAATTTACATAAAGTAATATGAAGAGTTTAGTTAATATGATAAGGAGCACCTGGTCTATAAATTGAAGTGAGCTAAACTAATCTCTATAATAATGATATAAAATATTTGAATTATACATCATTAAATTGACTATAAGAGATATAGGTATAATTCTTGTACATATGTCAAGATCCTTAATGATTAATCATTTATTTTTCTACTACTATATGTGGATGATGTGTATATTACTAAAAAAGAGTATGCATGATGTGAATAGAATAAAGATAAAAGCTTTAGAAATTGTAGTTATCTTAGTTTAGCTATAATGAGAAGGTATTGGACATGTTTAGAGTAAGTAAGGCTAACTCGTGAGTAACCAATTGACAAATCATTTTAAACTTTCCTTACGTTATTACTTAAAGTCAGATGCAGGCATTGATGCACATATCTAAGATATCATATACTAGCACTATTTAGATGCTATGCAATGATTTATACTAGATCAATTTTGGCTCATATTGTTAGTTAGTTTGGTGAATATATATCCAAGTCACTATGGACACATTTGCCCAATTGATATGTCTGAAGGAATCAATGTTGGACTTATTGGATCCTTAGAAATTCATGCCAAGCTTGGTCATTGGGGGGCTTTAGAAAGCCCATTTTATACCTAGAAAACATTACTAGGAAGTAGCTAAATGGATCTTTAATTACTTAAGAGCTACTATAAACCATAAGATTGTGTTTAGAAGTCAAAGTGATGATCCTTTAGTTGTGTGATATATGATTCAAACTATACAAGAGATTTTGATAACCAAAGGTTTACTGCATAATATATTTTCTCTTTCATAAGAGGGTAGAATTCGGTGTTATAGTATATGGCTACATTATCTAAAATTAATTCAAAGTACATAGAAATGGGTAAGGTTGTTAAGGAAATATTATGGCTCACAGGATAGTGAAGAGGGCGGGTTGATTCAAGTGGAGTTTGAGTACAGTATAATAGTGAAAGTCTCATTCAATTGACAAATAAAGTGTATCATATAAAGACTAAGCATGAAGAATTTTATCTCGATAAATCTTGTTTGGAAAAAGTTAACATTTTGAAAAATGCACCCGACATATTGATAAAAGCAATTATCATGAAGAAGTTCAAGCATTATTTAGCTTTAATTAAC
Source organism: Erythroxylum longipes (assembly GCA_027563885.1). NCBI lineage: Eukaryota > Viridiplantae > Streptophyta > Magnoliopsida > Malpighiales > Erythroxylaceae > Erythroxylum > Erythroxylum longipes. The sequence goes on from JAOQMS010000009.1 coordinate 13,334,838, forward strand.
ATCTCAAGGTTCCAAACATTTTTATAACCAAAAATATTCATTGTATATTCACCAAGGTAGAGATTGTTATGCGTAGCTTATATATAAGAATGTACATTTTTTAAGGAATTTCCTAGAGTATGTTGGTTGAATACTATTCATAAAATGGATATTATTGTATATGGATCATATACATGAAGATGCAATCTTAGAGATATTCTATATGTCGACTAACATATTATATTCATCAAGGAGGAACTTGTTGTATATCACTCATATACACTAGCATGTATAAGTGTTTCTAAAAAATGAGTTTTTCTTGAAAGTCTTTAGGTGAATACAGCTTGACATATAGTCATGTGTTATTCTTTATAATACAAAAGTGAAGACAAGTGCTTAATGGTATGATGAAAGATTTTAAAAAAGGATATGTCTTCAGATATAGGGGTATTAGAGTCTATATCCATATGCATATAGAAATGGTAAGATAAATGGCTTGGGATAGAGGCATGTTCATGACTAATTGTCTTAGTTGAAAATGCATATTTAATGGACTTTAAACTCCAAAAGGATTCTATAAGTTATTAGAATCATGTTTAAGTCAGATTATGTTTAATAAAGGGTTATTTGAGAATAATTGTATTAGTTAAAATTTACAAAAAAAAATTATTGTAAAGCTAGTTTGATGGAACTATTATCATTATTATTCTATAGTAAATTAGTCGTTCTTACCTCTTGATATCGTAGGCACATCCAATTGACCAATTTTTAATAAAAATGTTCTTATATTTTTATTCATTATTATTGCACATTATTTCTAAGCAATAACATTTATGACCTTAAAAAAATTTTCTAATCCATTATTTTTTTCTTTTGCTCCCTATTTTTGTAATGTGATATCTTTGTGTAATTGTCCAAATGATATATGAGTAACTAGGAGATTATTGCAAATTTTGATATTACAGTCAACTTTTTCTACTTTATTCTTATAATTATACATTGTATAGTGGAAAATCCTATAAAAATAAGGTCAAAGTCTATATACACTAAATAAAAAGGATAATAAGAAAGTGATGGGAGTTTGAGGTCAGCATACATATTAATAATAATACCACCAAATATAGAAATAAGAAAAATAAATTTTAAATTGACAACTTATTAAGTAAAAATACGTTAAATTTAGTCGTCAGTATATTTGTTGTTACAATTTTAAAATAATATGAAGTAAGAATAGAATTCTTGTTTATGAAATGCTATTAACATAAGCAAGTATTAAGTAAGAATGACAATATCAATTTGATTTGATATAAAACTAATAAATTATATTTTACCTTCTATCATAAATGTAAAAATTAAAACATATCAAAATAATATTATTAATGCAATAAAGTCAGATCTAATGCTCATTTTCATCTTTAATACAAAGTAGATATGATATTCCAATTCAATTTGAAAACATAGTTTGATAATAAAATTTTAACTTTATTCTTATTTACATGTTAGCTTGTAGTATTATACCATAACACAATATTATCATTCGGACTGCTTATTGCAGTTGTAATAAAATCCTAGCATGTATAAGTGTTTCTAAAAAATGGTTCTTTTTATGAAAGTCTTTAAGTGAATACGGCTTGATATATAGTCATGTGCTAGGATGTGTTATTCTTTATAATACAAAAGTGAAGATAAGTGCTTAATGTTATGATGAAAGATTTTAGAAAAGGATATGTCTTGAGATATAGGCGTATTGGAGTATATATCCTTATGCATATAGAAATGGTAAGATAAATGGATTGGGATAGGGGCATATTCATGACTAATTGTCTTAGTTGAAAATGCATCTTTGGTGGACTTTAAACTCCAAAAGGATTCTATAAGTTATTAAAATCATATTTAAGTCAGATTATGTTTAATAAAGGGTTATTTGAGTATAATTATATTAGTTAAAGTTTATATAAAAATATATTATTGCTAAGCTAGTTTGATGGAACTATTATCATTATTATTCTATAGTAAATTAGTCGTTCTTAACTCTTGATATCGTAGGCACATCTAATTGACCAAATTTTAATAAAAATGTTCTTATATTTTTATTCATTATTTTGATTCATTCTTATTGCACATTATTTCTAAGCAATAACATTTATGACCATAAAAAGAATTTCTAATCCATTATTTTTTCTTTTGCTCCCTATTTTTGTAATGTGATATCTTTGTGTGATTGTCCAAATGATATATGAGTAACTAGGAGATTATTGCAAATTTTGATATTACAGTCAACTTTTTCTACTTTATTCTTATAATTATACAGTATATAGTGGAACATCTTTAAAAATAAGGTCAAAGTCTATATACACTAAATAAAAAGGACAATAAGAAAATGATGGGAGTTTGAGGTAAGCATACATATTAATAATAATTCCACCAAATATAGAAATAAGCAAAATAATTTTCAAATTGACAACTTATTAAGTACAAAGACATTAAATTTAGTCGTCAATATATTTTTTGGTTACAATTTTAAAATAATATGACGCAAGAATAGAATACTTGTTTATGAAATGTTGTAAATATTAGCAAGTATTACGTAAGAATGACAATATCAATTTGACCTGACATAAAACTAATAAGTTATATTTTACTTGCTATCATAAATCTAAAAATTAAAACTTATCAAAATAATATTATTGATGCAATAAAGTCTGATCTAATGCTCATTTTCATCTTTAATACAAAGTATGTATGATATTCCAATTCAATTAGATAACGTGGTTTGATAAAAAAAATTTAACTTTATTCTTATTTACATTTTAGCTTATAGTATTATATCATAACACAATATTATCATTTTGATTGTTTATTTCAGTTGTAATAAAATCCTATATAAAAGCTTATTATTAATTGAATAATATGTTTCCAAATTGGTTCTAAATGTAAATATATCATCATATCCAATAAGAAACTACTTTAGGAACCTCTAATTGGTAAAAAGATCAAATTGAATCTTAAGATTTTTGCTAAAATTTAATTTAAAATCTAAAATTTTAAAACATTTCAGTTGAAAATTAAAATTTGGGATACATTTAATATAACCCCTATTTTAACATAATGAATGGTTATTTCTATGTTTTAATTTGAATTTTTTATTGGCCCCTTTCTTGCTGGACATTAGAGTTGGCACATGAAGCCCACTAAACAAAGTTTGTAAATTGTATGCTTCTAAAATTAGGGAAAACTAGAGACCTAATTTATTCAAGTCTAGATTGCACACATCTGGTTTCTTAACTCCCAACTCTTAGCTCTAAGACACTGAAGACTCATATGCCTCCCACTTCATTTTGGCTCTCTCTCTCTCTCTCTCTCTCTCTCTCTTGTCATCTCTCTCTCATCTCATCTTCTTATATTCTTTGTTGGGCTTAGACCTCCACTCATTAGTTCTCTTGTCTTTTATTCTCTCTGATTTCATTTTTCTTGGTGGGATGCATATTAGTTTTAATGTTGGTTGATGATAAATTCTTAATGCATATATGTTTTTGTATGGTATTGCAAGAAGACTTTTGAAAGCAGCCCTTTAAGAAGCGATAAATAAAAGAGAAATGATGCATTCTAACTTAAAAAAAGTTTATCTTATTACAAGGAGACATTTTCAATGTAACGTCCCATTATCCCATTATTAGGGTTAGAACCCTTTGATGTTTTATATATAAGAGTTTAATGAGAATTTAGAAATGCATTTCATGCATTATATGCCATACACATGCACGTGAAAAATATTTTTATTCATGAAATAATTATACATGCATTCATTGACATTTTCCTGTTATATTTGATGTATAAATGTGATTAAAATGCTAATCGTGGATTATTTATGTTGAAAATTTATTTAGTGATAATAGTTATATTTCGGAATTTTTGGTGAATTATGGATTAATTGTCTTGAAATTTTAATTGGTGTGTAATAGAATTATTTTCGTATTTTTGGAGACATTTTAAATATTTTGGAGATCTATCGAAAATTTAAGGTAATTTTGACTAGGAAAAATATAAAAATAATAGAAAAATAGAAGTGTGACAAATGGACCTATTAAGAATTTACAATTAGAAAAATTACTAAGTGACAAGTGATAGCCTTACATTGATGACAAATGGGCTACATGTAAAGGTGAAATGTGGCATTGTATGATGAACCCACCTAAGTCATGTTTGAGTAAGAAACTTTCTGCAGCTCCTTTGTTTTATCTCCACCAAACACACCATCTTCCTTCTTATTTTGCCATCACCGAAACCCATTTTTTGCTCTCGCCATTTCTGAAATTTCTGCTGGAGGATTTGAAGTGTGAATCAAGTAAGTGACATTTTATTACTTTAAGTTGTATGGGTAGTGTAAATGACAATTTGATGATGTTTTAATGTTTGTAAATGGGTGCATGCATAAGTGATGTAGGAAGATAAATGAATGCATGCGTGAATGGTGTTGATGCATGTGTGGGTGGTGAAGGAAGAAGCAGATTCGGTGATATGCTTAATAAGATGAAAGATTGAAGTGACCTGGAGCATGTTATATGCAGTGTTTTATAAAATATACATTTGTATTTAGAACATAACTTGATTTGTAAATATCCAAATTGGATGAAGTTTGATTCAGAGTAAATTAGAGACATAGGGCTACATTTTTTACGAAGGAATAAAATTTGAAATCTATCATTAAGAGACTTGGAATTTGGCTTAAAATTGAAAATTGTGTTCTGTTATGGTTTGGGAATAGTCTATAGCTTTTTTATTATAACTTGCACGATACTAAACCAAAATGCATGAAATTGATGTCATTAGACACTTAAGACATTGTTAAACATTTGTTTAGTAGATAGTATTACCAAAATACCTCATTGTCTAGGTCAAAATGGTCATACAAATCTGAACCAAAGTCTGCTTCAGAAAATCTGGAAAAAAATTACAGAACATGTGATATGGAAAAATATGGAAAAGGTAATATTTTAGGGTTTATGATCAATCATGAATTGTTGAAATGTGTATTCATGTTACTGATCTAAAACTGAAGAAAAAATAATAGAATTTTGATAATGAAGTTTTTGATAAAAGGGATATCATGTTATGGAAAAGGATAGGTTCCATGAATGAAATTATGTAGTTAAAGAGGTTTAATCAATTGATTTGAGTTTGATAATTTCATGAAAACAAATTGGTTTATGAATGAGTATGGAATGATGTTGTGTTTGTGGTGAAGTAATCTAGAAAATTGGAGTAAACTTGTTGTTAAAATGTATGTGAATTTCAGATAAAAGAGGAAAGGAAGAAGATGGTGATGGTTTGCGTGTATGAATTTATTGTTTTTGAAGTATGCATATGAACTAGAGTATTTTTACTAAACAGTTTTGAGTCTTTTAGCTATAACTTTTTCATCCAACCTCTAAATGACTTGAAACTTAAACCAATAGATTCCTAACACATTGTTCTTCCTCTCCATGAAAATTTAGATCCATATGAAGTCATTTGGGAAAGAGTTGATTGATGAATTTAGGATGAAAATGAGGAAGTGAACTGGAATATTTTAATTGAACATGCTTCAGTATTTTGAGTATATCTTCATCTGTAGATTTTTAAATAAGTTGAATTTTGATTCAGATTAAATTATAATCATATGGGTACAACTTTCTTGAAGAAGTAGAATTCTAATTCTGTCTCTAAGCCTTTCAAAATCTGGCTTGAAATTGAGTCTTGACTGAGAGTGTAGTACTACCCAAGATAGAAATCATATCCTGTTGATATTGAATAAACTGTATTGATAGAAGCCAAATTAGAGAAAGGTGTCTTCACAAAGGTTGTAGTTTACTCTTTTAGCTTTTGATTGTATAACGTTTATAATTCTTGGATATGGGAATTGAGAGATATGAGTTGTACACCTTTGAGGTATGATCATGTACTATCCAAAAGTCCAAATGTACACAGTCTGTGGTATTGTGAGCATAACTTATAGAATACTGAATCAAATTGTATGATTTTAGTGTCATTCGAAACTTAAGACATGGGATAACAATTTTCCAGAAAGAAGTGTTGCCAAATTACTTCACTTTATAGATGATAATAATCACGCAAAGTAGACATGAAAGTATGTTTTTAGACAAGTCTGGATGGTTAAATTGAGTATTGATATACGAATGAATATTGTGACCAGAATAATGATAAGGAAATCGGAATTGTCATGAACATGCATTGTACGTATTCAGTATACATCAATGTGCATAAATAAATTCATATTTGTACAAAATTGTGATATGTATATGTATGATATGTTTTAGAGGAATACATTGAATGACAACATCCAGACATTACAGGGACTTCAAGGCGATAAGCGAAAGGGAGCATTTATGAGTCAACCTAAATGATCTTCCTGGGATTAATTGATTTTGTTTAGCTTCCAATTATTAAACTGTTTGTGATCTGTATATGAATTTCGGACCTTAATAGTCCGAGGAGTTTGATAGTTAGGAATGTATTTGAAGTGTTTTGTTTGCATCTGAAATTTGAATGACATATGTTTGCAACTGAATTCTGAATGCTCAACGAAAGTTGAATGTCGAACTAAGGTCCAATGAATTATAAGATTCTATCTATGCTTTATAAGTGAATGTTATTTATGGCATATTATGTTATTTGATGCATTTCATAAAATGCATGTTCAGATAAAGGCATTGTGATAAGAGTAGCCAGTCTGAAAAAGCTATAAGCTCAGTATTCTACATATAGAGCTCTGCTCCGTGATTTCTGTTTCTGACTGAGCCCAATGGGCCAGTATCTGTTTTTGTATCTGAAAGGCACTCAGTCATAACAAATAATAACAAATCTAGAGTCTCATATACATTTAAATTTGTATATTTATGATTATGAAACATATGATTGTGAATTCTTTCTGAAGTTGTGATGTTACAGTGATATGTCATGATAATATGACTAATTGGGTTGTACAAATTTTGAAGGAAGGTATGTGAGGTGTATGGTATTTATTATGTCTTATTGTGATGTGAAATGTTGTGAATTTGATTGGTTGTATGATATTTGTATTTAACCTGGAGTGAGATCATTAATGATGGTTCACTCATTGAATTCGCAAAACTCATCCAAAATTGCAACGTGACCTTTCAGGTATGAAACAGGACACCTAGATTCCTAAGATTTTCTAGAAGCACATTTGGGACTAAGATATGGCTCAAAGGTCTGTCAGCTAGCATTTGAGGAGTTATAATTGTCTTAAGTAGTTTACATATGTCATGTAGAACTTGTGTAAGGTTTTAAATATTGGTTTTAATGACTTCAATGTAAACTATTATGAATGAACATAATAAGAAGTAGAGTTTTTTTTTAAGTATTATGTTTGGTGACTTTTACGTATATAGTTGATGTCATGATTAAGTTGGATATGTTTCCATGTTATAAAGTGAAGGTGAGATAGTTAACACGCCGTTATTATAGATTATATACTGGAATGTCCTCAGGATATCCCGGTATGAAATGTATAGTAGTGGGGTGTTGCTATAATTTTTGGTATTAGAGCGTGGTTTGGCGTCCATAGGGACATATAAAGACATTGAGATATGATACATAATAAGAAATTTAGTTTATGATCATAGCTATTTTTTGTTATAGGTCATCTGGTATAGGCGATCAAGTTGGAGAGTCAACTGACATAGAGTTTGTAAGAGTTAATAGAGAGTCTCTTGTACCTTAATTTGCTCAAATGCCTCCAAAAATTCCGAAGAAGTGAGAAAGAAGATATGATAAGTTGAGAAAGCAAGGGGCTATGGACTTTTACAAAAGTACAGACCCTGCTGAGGCAGAAGGGTGGTTAGAGAGAACTGAAAGGGTGTTCGATTAGATGGACTATGAGGTAGATGAGAGATTTGATTATGTTGTCTCACTACTGCAAGGTCCAGCATGCCAGTGGTGGAAGACTGTTCCAGGTAGTACCACCAGACCTTGTGGCTTGATATGAGAAGATTTTCTGAGGGTGTTTTGAGAGAATTATATGCTTAAGATTTATCTGGATGGAAAGATGAAAGAATTTATGGATTTGAAGCAAGGCAAGCTCACAGTGGTAGAGTATGAGGTAAGATTCAATGAGTTAATGGGGTATGCAACTTCATTGATCCCAATCGAGGAAGATAAATGTAGATGGTTTAAGGATGGGTTGAATGTGGAAATTAGAACAAGGCTAGCTATTTCTAATTTAGGTAGTTTTATGGGATTATGAGCGGCCTTGATCAGAATTAAGCAATTGTTAAAAGATGGATAGGGAGAGTACAGACAGGAGTTTAGAGGGAAGAGACAGGTTGAAACTCAGGCTGATTCTGTAGAAGCTTCAGTAAACTCCAGAAAAAATCATCTCAATTCTAAACTAGATTGAGATAATCAAGGTTTAGACCAAGAGGTCGATTTGTTCAGACTGATAGAGGTAGAGGATTAATGTTAAGAGGGCAATCACGACAAATGCCTGATTGTGAACATTATGGTAAGAAGCATGGTGGTGAGTGTTGGAGGTTATCGGGAACTTGTTTCTGTTGTGTCTTTGTAGAGCATCAGATTAGAGATTGTCTTGAGACTTTAGGACCATAGTTTAGAATGAGAAGAGGAACAGTAACTGAGACAACTGTACAATAAAGTAGAGCTGTCAGATCTGTATAGAGAGGTAGAGGTAGAGGCAAAATTCAGTCAGCAGCGCCTAGTGTTAGGACTAAGGTATGGAGTAACCAATTGTAGTCTCAGGCCAGGGTTTATGCCATTACCAGACCTGAGGCGCAGAACTCCCCAGATATAGTAGCAGGTGTATTGAATGTTTTTAATTTTGAAGCATTTGCATTGGTAGATCTAGGATCTACACATTCATTCATCACACTGCATCTGGCATCTAGATTGCACTGTGAGAGAGAGATATTGAAATGTGGATTAGAGGTGAGTACTGGGTAACACGATAGTGATTGGTGAGGTATGTAAAAGGTGCATAATTTGAATTGATCAGGCATAGTTAGAAGATGATTTGATTGTATTATGGTTGAGAGAGATAGACCTCATCTTAGGCATGGATTGGCTCACTACTCATAGGGCGATGATGAACTGTTATACTAAGGAGGTAGTTATTAAATCCCCTAATCAGCCGAGAGTGGTGTTTCGAGGAGTTAGTCAGACAGTGCCAGCTTAACTAATTTCATTTATGAATGCTTTGAGATTGATCCGAGGTGAATGTAAGGCTTATCTAGCCCACGTAGTTGATACTCAGAATGAACAAACCATTCAAGATATTCCTATTGTTAGGGATTTTCTGGACGTGTTTCCTGCTGAATTACCAAGTTCACCCCAAAAAGAGAGACGGAGTTTACCATTGATGTTGTTCTAGGTACCACTCCTATATCAATTCCTTCATATAGGATGGCACTTGTGGAACTGAAGGAATTGAATACCCAGTTACAGGAGTTATTAGATAAGGGTTTTATTAGACCCAGTGTGTCACCTTAAGGAGCTCCAATATTGTTTGTGAAGAAGAATGATGGAACTCTTAGGTTATATATCGATTATCAGTAGTTGAATTGGGTGATAGTTAAGAATAAGTACCCATTACCAAGATTGATGATTTGCTTGATCAGTTACAGGGAGATTAGGAGTTCACAAAGTTGGACTTGAGATTAGGATATTATCAGTTGAAAATAGCTGAGGCTGATGTACCAAAGAGTGCATTTAGAACAAGATATGGGCACTTCGCGTTTTTGGTGATGCCATTTGGATTAACTAATGCCCCAGCAGCTTTTGTGGCTTTGATGAATAAAGTATTTCAACCTTATTTAGATCGCTTTGTGATTGTGTTTATTGATGATATTTTGGTGTATTCGAAGTGTAGAGAGGAACATGCAAAACATCTAAGATTGGTTCTACAGATAATGAGGGAGAAATAGTTGTATGTCAAGTTCGATAAGTGTGAATTTTTTCCTGATCAGGTAGTATTCTTAGGTCATATTGTGTCTGGACAAGGTATACAAGTAGACCCAATGAAAATAGAAGCAGTGATGAAGTGGGAAGCTCTAAGAAATGTGATAGAGATTCGGAGTTTCCTTAGATTAGCTAGTTATTGCAGAAGATTTGTCGAGAGGTTTTCATTGATCTCAGCCCCTCTGACAAAGCTTCTGAGAAAAAATGTGCCTTTCAGATGGAATGATGATTGTCAGCGAAGTTTTAAGGATATAAAGCATCGGTTAACTACAACATTGGTGTTGGCTATTCCATCTAGATTTGGAGGATATGTAGTGTACAGTGATGCTTCACACCAGGGGTTAGGATCTGTACTGATGCAGTATGATAGGGTAATAGCATATGCATCGAGACAACTGAGGTCTCATGAGTTTAATTATCCGGTTTATGATTTGGAATTGGCTATAGTGGTATTTTCTTTGAAGATTTGGAGACACTACCTATACGGTGAAGGTATTTACTGATCATAAAAGTTTGAAATATCTGTTGAGTCAAAAAGAGTTAAATATGAAACAGAGGCGATAGATAGAATTGTTGAAGGATTATGATTGTACAATTGAGTATCATCCTGGTAAAGCTAATGTGGTAGCTGATGCATTAAGTAGGAAATCCAATAGCAGCGTGGCTCAAGTACAATTATCGAGGTTATCTAACCTAGTTTAATTAAGGGCACTGAATGTTGAGTTGAAATTGGGGCAAGATGAGACATTGATAGCTACATTGAAGCTGAGACCAGTATTACATGAGAGAATCAGGAAATCCTAGTGTAAAGATCCCGAGTCAGTGAAGTTAATTGAAAAGTTGAAAGTGAATCCAAATTTTGAATTTGAAATGAGAGATGGGATATTTTGGTTAAAATAGAGGTTGTATGTACCCGATGTTGAGGATATGAGGAAAGAGACTGTGGAGGAAGCACATGTAGCAGTTTATGCTATGCATCCTGGTACTACCAAGATGTATAACACACTGAAGCAATCTTTCTAGTGGCTAGGGATGAAGAGACAGGTGGCTGACTATGTGGCTAAGTGTTTGATTTGCCAATAGATTAAAGCAAAGCATTAGGCTCCACTTGGTAAGTTAAAGTCATTGCCTATTATAAAGTAGAAATAGGAGAGAATCACGATGGATTTTATAATTGGTTTGCCAAGGACTCCGAGGCAATATGATGCCATTAGGTCATTGTTGATAGATTGACCAAGTCGACTCATTTCTTGCCAGTGAGAGAGAATAACTCACTAGATCAGCTAGCTCAGAAATATGTGAATGAAGTATTGAGATTACATGGGGTTCCAGTGTCCATTGTATCAGACAGAGATCCTAGATTTACCTCAAGATTTTGGGGTAGCTTACAGATAGCTTTGGGTACAAAATTGAATTTCAACACAGCATTTCATCCTCAGATAGATGGGCAGAGTGAGAGGATGATTAAGACTATTGAGGATACGCTCAGAGCTTGTGTTTTGGAGTTTTGAAGGAGCATAGGATCTATCTATAGCTCTGATTGAATTTGTTTATAACAATCAGAATCACAGTAGTATCGGTATGGATCCTTATGAGGCGTTGAACAGTAGGAAGTGTCGTTCACCTTTATATTGGGATGAAGAGGGTCTAAAGACTGTCGAAGGCCCAGAACTGATTCAGGATACTATTGATAAAGTGAAATTGATCTAAAGTAGAATAAAATGGTATAAGACTAACAGAAGAGTTATGTAGATCAACACATGAGATATATGGAATATCAGGTGGGAGATAAAGTATTTTTAAGAGTATCACCTTAGCAAAATGTGCTGAGATTCAGTAAGAAGGGGAAGTTAAGCCCGAGGGACATTGGTCTATATGAGATAATTGAAAGAATTGGGCCATTGGCTTATAAGTTAGCCTTACCTTCTAAAATGGCACAGATACATAACGTGTTTCATGTGAGTATGCTTCAGAGATATCAATCGGATCCAACTTATGTGATATCGACTCAAGAAATTGAAGTTTATGGTAATCTGAGTTAGGTTGAAGAAGCAGTAAAGATAAATTGGCTATCAGAATAAATGATTGAGAAATCAAGTGATCCCAATGGTGTAAGTACTTTGGAGGAACCATTCAAGTGAAGAAGTAACTTAGGAAATAGAAGAGCATATGAGAAAGCAATACCCTCAATTGTTTCATGAATCAGGTAAGAATTTCGGGGACGAAATTTCTTAAAGAGGGGAGAATTGTAACATCCCATTATCCCATTATTAGGGTTAGAACCTTGGATGTTTTATATATAAGAGTTTATTGAGAATTTAGAAATGCATTTAATGCATTATATGCCATACACATGCACGTGAATAATATTGTTATTCATGAAATAATTGTACATGCATTTATTGACATTTTCGGGTATGATTGATGTATAAATGTGATTAAAATGTGAATCGTGGATTATTTATGTTGAAAATTTATTTGGTGATAATAGTTATTATTTCAAAATTTTTGGTGAATTATGGATTAATTGTCTTGAAAATTTAATTGGTGTGTAATAGAATTATTTTGGTATTTTTGGAGACATTTTGAATATTTTGGAGATTTATCGAAAATTTGAGGTAATCTAGACTAGTAAAAATATAGAACTAAGAGACAAATAGAAGCGTGACAAGTGGACCTATTAAGAATTTACAATTGGACAAATTACTAAGTGACAAGTGGTAGTCTTACATTGATGACAAATGGGCTACATGCTAAGGTGACATGTGGCATTGTATGATGAAGCCACCTAAGTCATGTTTGAGTAAGAAACTTTCTGCAGCTCCTTTGTTTTGTCTCCACCAAACACACCATCTTCCTTCTTGTTTTGCCATCACCGAAACCCATTTTTTCTCTCCCCATTTTTGAAATTTCTACTGGAGGATTTGAAGTGTGAATCAAGTAAGTGATGTTTTATTGCTTTAAGTTGTATGGGTAATGTAAATGACAATTTGATGATGTTTTAATGTTTATAAATGGGTGCATGCATGAGTGATGTAGGAAGATAAATGAATGCATGCTTGAATGATGTTGATGTATAAGTGGGTGGTGAAGGAAGAAGCAGATTCGATGATATGCTTAACAAGATGAAAGATTGAAGTAAGCTGGAGCATGTTATATGCAGTGTTTTACCGAACATACATCTGTATTTAAAACATAACTTGATTTCTGAATATCCAAACTGGATTGAGTTTGATTTAAAGTAAACTAGAGACATAGGGATACATTTTTCATGAAGGAATCGAATTTGAAATCTGTCATTAAGAGTCTTGGAATTTAGATTGACATTGAAAATTGTGTTATGTTGTGGTTTGGGTACAGTCTATAGCTTTTTGATTATAACTAACACGATACTGAACCAAAATGCATGAACATTTGTTTAGCAGAAGGGATTGCCTAAATACCTCATTGTCTAGGTTAAAATGGTCATACAAATCTGCCCGAAATCTGCTTAAGAAAATCTAGAAAAAAATTGTAGAACATGTCATGTGGAAAAATATGGAATAGGTATTGTTTTGGGGTTTATGGTCGATCATGAATTGTTGAAATGTGTATTGATGTTACTGATCTCAAGCTGAAGAAAAAATAATAGAATTTTGATAATGAAGTGTTTGATAAAAGGGATATCTGTTATAGAAAAGGATAGGTTTCATGAATAAAATTATGAAGTTGAAGAGGTTTAATCAATTGAATAGAGTTTGATGATTTCATGAAAACAAATTGGTTTGTGAATGGGTATGGAATGATGTTGTGCTTGTGGTGAAGTAATCTAGAAAATTGGAGTGAACTTGGTGTTAAAATGTATGTGAATTTTTTAAAAGAGGAAAGGAAAAAGAAGGTGATGGTTTGCGCGTATGAATTTGTTTTTTTTTTTTAAAGTCTGCATATGAACTAAAGTATTTTTACTAAACAGTTTTGAATCTTTTAACTATAACCTTTTTATTCAACTTCCAAATGACTTGAAACTTAAACCAATAGATTCCTAACACATTGTGCTTCCTCTCAATAAACATATAGATCCATTTGAAGTCATTCGGGAAAGATTTGATTGATGAATTTAGGATGAAAATGAGGAAGTGAACTGGAATATTTTCATTGAACATGCTTCGATATTTTAAATATATCTTCACCTGTAGATTTTTGAATGAGTTGATTCTTAAGAGATTAAATTAGAGTCATATGGATAAAACTTTCTTGAAGGAGTCGAATTCTAATTCTATCTCTAATTCTTTCAAAATCGGGCTTGAAATTGAGGCTTGAATGAGACCGTAGTACTACCCGAGATAGAAATCATGTCCTACTAATATTGAATAAACTATATTAATAGAAGCCGAATTAGACAAAGGTGTCTTCACAAAGGTTGTATTTTATTCTTTTAGCTTTTGATTAGTATAACGTTTATAATTCTTGCATATGGGAATCGAGAGATATGAGTTGTACACCTTCGAGGGCATGATCATGTACTATCCAAAAGTTCAAATGTACACAGTCTGTGGTATTGTGATCATAACTCATAGAATACTGAATTAAATTATATGATTTTGGTTTCATTCGAAACTTAAGACATGGGAGAACAATTTTCCAGAAGGAAGTATTGCCAAATTACTTCACTTTACTGATGATAATAATCACGCAATGTAGACCTAAAAGTATGTTTTTAGACAAGTCTGGATGGTTAAATTGAGTATTGATATATGAATGAATATTGTGGCGAGAATAATGATAAGGAACCCAGAATTGTCATGAAAATGCATTGTATGTATTCAATATATATGAATGTGCATAAATAAATTCGTATTTGTGCAAAATTGTAATACATGTATGTGTGATATGTTTTAGAGGAACACATTGAAAGACAACATCCAGACATTGTCAGGACTTCAAGGTAATAAGCGAAAGGGAGCATTTATGAGTCAACCTAGATGATCTTCCTAGGATTGATTTATTTTGTTTAACTTCTAATTATTAAGCTGTTTGTGATCTGTATGTGAATTCTGGACTTTAATACGCTAAGGAGTTTGATAGTCAAGAATGTATTGGAAGTGTTCTGTTTACATCTGAAATTTGAATGACATATGTTTGCAACTGAATTCTGAATGCGCAGCGAAAGTTGAATTTCGAACTAAGGTCTAATGAATTATAAGATTATGTTTGTGCTTTATAAGTGAATGTTATTCATGGTATATTCTGTTATTTGATGCATTTCATAAAATGCATGTTTAGATAAAGGTGTTGTGATCAGAGTAGTCAGTCTGAAAGAGCTATAAGCTCAGTATTCTGCACATAGAGCTCTGCTCTGTGATTTCTATTTTTGACTAAGCCTAATGGGCCATTATCTGTTTCTATATTTGAAAGGCACTCAGTCACAATAAATAATAACGAATCTAGAGTCTCATATGCATCTGCATTTGTATATTTATGATTATGAAACATATGCTTGAGAAATCTTTCTGAAGTTGTGATGTTACAGTGATATGCCATGATAATATGACTAATTGGGTTGTACAAATTCTGAAGGAAGGTATGTGAAGTGTATGGTATTTATTATGTCTTATTGTGATGTGAAATATTGTGAATTTGATTGGTTGTATGATATTTGTGTATAATCTGGAGTGAGATCATTAATGATGGTTCACTCATTGAGTTAGCAAAACTTATACAAAATTGCAATGATACTTTTCAGGTACGAGATAGGAGACCTACATTCCTAAGATTTTCTAGAAGAACATTTTGGACTAAGATATGGCTCAAAGGATTATTAACTGGCATTTGAGAAGTTATAATTTTCTTAAGTAGTTTACATATGTCATGTAGAATTTGTGTAAGGTTGTAAATATTGGTTTTAATGACTTCAATGTAAACTATTATGAACATAATGAGAAGTTGAGTTTTTTTTAAGTATTATGTTTGGTGACTTTTACATATATAGTTGATGCCATGATTAAGTTGGATATGTTGCCATATTATAAAGTGAAGGTGAGATAGTTAACACGCCATTAGTATAGATTATATACTAGAATGTCCTCAGGATATCCTGGTATGAAATCTATAGTAGTGGGGTGTTACTACATTCACGATGACATAACTATTATAGTTTTTTTAACTCAAATATGATTAGTAGAAACTCTTTCTATAACCCATAATTTTAATCGAAGGAGGTACTAATATCTATAAAAATTTCAAAACTTAGTAGAGGAGTTTTGAACATACTTAACATTAAATTCCATATTCCTTCTCTTATATATAGAGTCGATTTTTTTCATTTAAAAAAGAAGGAAAGGTTTCTCTCCACATTTTTGTTAATTCTAATGATCCTCATATTGACTTCAATAATTTTGCAAGAAACTTCCATAGATAGTAGTGTTAATGCTGGTGGATGACTTAAGGAAAACCTGTAGCTATTAGTTCTATTTTTGGCAACTAATACTGAATCAAATTATTGCTAATTCCTTGACATCAAAACTTTCGGTTTATTTGAAATCTTTTCCCAATCAATTTGAAGTCAAACACATGAAGCATCTTTTCAGGCTTCAATTCAACTCATAGGCCTTTTTAAAGTGCAACATTATTTATAGTTTTTTGGAATATTTTATTTTTTAATATCTTCAAGCTCTGTTTAATCTTAAAGGATGTAAGTTAAACTCCATCCTATGATATAACATAATTTCCCATTTTATGATCCAAAATTAGTGTCTATAGCCTAAGCTCGAGAATTTAATCCAAACCTCAATTAATTTATTATAATTAGTCTAACTTAAAAAAGTATCAAGCCTAAAGTCAGTCAGACTAAGACTAATTCATCATCCTAATCCAATATATTTGGTTTTCCTACCTCCTTTCATTTGAAAAAATTTATAAACCATAAAAATTTACATATTTCAGTTGTTATAGCTCTAGTTTAATCAAAGAATTACATGTGAGTTGCTCAGCCAGAATACCATTATCTCAACTTTCATGTTCAGGACATTCCATAAACTCACTTCAATATGATGTATATATGAAAAGTTTTTCTCGATGAAACATATCATAAATATAAGTCCATATAAGTTTTTTATGCCAAAGAAATTTGAATACATTTCTAAGTTAGGTAACTTTGATTCATATATACAATATAAATATAAATTAAATTTCTCTCACTCTATCCCCTAGTTTTATCAACTTACTATCCATGCATTTTAAATATAGTAAGCTTCACCCTTTAACCACTTTTTAAAATCACACAATTAGACTAAACTAGTAGATTAAAGTTGGGAGGAGTTTATCTCAACTTTCATGTCAGGTAATTTCTTTATCATGCCAACTTGATAAGAGAACTTAGCAAATTTTCCTCAAATTTTTTAGATCTCATAAACACATTGACTAAATTTGAGATGGTAGTAAGGAACCTTTTAAAAATTAACATTCCCCTTCATCCACTTATGTTTTAATATGATATATTAATATTGAAAATTTTATGGTGTCAAACTCTTATGTAAAAGGAAGGGTGCTTAAGCAAATGTAAGTGGCATACTAAGTAAACCGTTTCAATAATATTCGCCATATCTTACTCATATACATATCTAAAGACAATATAGAAATACCTAAAGAAATATAAAGAAGACAACACTAGAGGCCTAAAAGCCTAATCCTCTAAAATTAGAGAAGAAAGAATTTAGAAAGGAAATTTTAGCTATCTCAAAGAATGATAAGATAAGTTAGCCTTTTGAAATTACCTTTTATCAAAAGTTATTCACCCAAAGTCAAAGAAAAACTTGAAGGAAAGTAGGCGAGACTTATTGTCTCATATAAACAAGAGGTTCGCTAATAAAATCATCTATCTGATAATTTTCCATTTCCCTGAGATATTTAAAGAAATAACCTAAGAATATGCATTATTCTTTGTTTTAAAATAACTTAGTGAAGCATTTTTGGATAGTAGGCACTCAAAGAAACCTTAAGAAGTTTAAAAAGATAGTAACTAAGAGTTTAAAAAGGAAGGGAAAATGGTAAACTAACTTTGGACAATTTACTATTCTCTGAAACTACCCATTCTTTGGTTACATACATGGTAATCCATAAAGACTTAAAATTGAAATTTAAACCAAATGAGAGAAGTACATTAAATCAATGGCCTTATGATTTCATTGGAAGAAAATTGCATTACTAAGTCATTTAGGCCTAGTTATAAGATGTGATTAGATCATATGAATTCAACTTATCTAATTTATTTAGGTTGATTTTTGTGCTTCATTGGTAAATTTGATATTTGTTTTATTTTAGAAGGAGAAAAGTATAGAATGGATCAAATTTGGTTTAAATTATCTAATTGGATTATTATTTGTTAAAGCCATAAATTTTTGGATGATGGAGTGAAAGATGACATATTGTTGAAACTGATACGACGATATCACTCTTAGAGTCATATTCACTATAGGAAGTTTAGTCTAATTAGGAGACTTTATTTATAGTCATATTTTATAGGGGTTATAATTTGTTTTAATCATAATTTCTATTATATTCATATACTACAATTTAAGGGAGAAGGAAAAACATATTCTTCTTCATTATTTTTTCTGATTTAAGGGAAACTAAAACTCCATTTGTAACTTTGGGATGTTTTCTTCTAAACTTGGATTTTGTATATTTCTTATTTATTGTTCTTATATCTCATAACTAATTATTATTGATTAATTTGATAAATTAATTCAGTGTTGATTTTTCTATTGCTATCTATGAGTTTAGATATTAGTAATTCTGCTAAATATTGGAACAACTAAAAAGTAAGTTGTTTATGTATTTGCATATTTAAATTATGAGAAACACAAAAATTAAATTGAATAGTTGTAGGTATCTCAATTATTACTTTAGGGTTTAATCTTTTTCATTAAGTTAATTGCTAATATTTAATATATATGGAATGATATCATTCTGAATCAATTAATGATAAGTTTTGATTTGAATACTAGATTTAAATAAATTAAGTTAGGAAAATTGAGATTTATTATGGCTATCCTAATAGGTTTAGATTTAATGCTTAAGTTGTGAAAATTTATTCCTTTTAGACCAATAATTAGGGTTACAAGTAGAAGAGATCCTTTCCTTGAATTAGAGTTAGATAAAATTGAATCTATCACTTTTATACTTAATTGATTAATTTTGATTTATTGATAAATTTAATTAATTAATTAATTAATTATAACCTCATTTTGTTTTGTTAATTGAATTTAAGAAAATTATATTAATTTTTCTTTGGATTCTACTTGATTTTATAACTATCATAATAGTCTAGTGAATTAGAGATTAATGTTAAGGGCTTTGAGAGATTGTTCAGTCGGCATAATTATTGGGAAAATATTTTAGTTTCTTATTTTCTTTGCTTTATTTTACAATTACTACTAATATCTTGTCTTGTATGACTAGTTCTTATTAGACAGATAGTTGTAATATAATCTTATGATTGAAAAGACAGCATGTTGTTTAAAGAAAAAGACTAAACAAAGCAAAACCATTAATCTTCAAAGGTAAAAGTAGAGATAGACTTAAAAAATGGTGAAGAGTCTATTTTCCAAAAAGTTGAAGAGAAGATGGCAGATCCAGACAATAGAACATTTAGGGAGTTAGATGCATGAAATTTGAATAAGCAAGCCTTATATATAATATTTCCAAAGGTTGAGGTAGATTTTGAACTAAAATCTAGTTTGATTTTTTTACTCCTTACCTTACATAGCCTTGAAGGTGAAGTCCACATAAACACTTGAAAGAATTTTTTTTTATTTAGAATGAAGTCATAAGGAGTGATAAAAGATCATATTAATCTCATAGTCTTTCCATTCTTATTGAAAGATAAGGAAAAGCATTGGCTTTATTACTTAAAAACATGGAATTAACTAAAAAAAATTTGTTGGAGAAGTTCTTTCCTACATCACGAGCTACCAATATCAAAAAAGAGATATATAGGACAAGATAATTCACTAAAGAAACAATAAATGAATAATACTAGAGGTTGAACAAATTATGTGTTAGCTATCCATACCATCAAATTCTTGAGCAACTTTTAATTATATACTTTTATAAAGGTTTACTACCAATGGATAAGAGTATGGTAGATCTAACTAGTTGAGGAGTTTTGATAAAGAAAACAATATAAATAGCTAGACAACTAATTTTAGATATGGCCAATAATTTCTCAATAATTCAAAATAGGGATGGATGGAGCTGTTAAGTAAGGGAATGAGGTATATAATGCTAATTTTGAGGATAAATTTTTATATTTAATTGTTTTTGGTCATCAAAAGGTTGTAGGTCAATCACAATCAATTTAAGTATATAAAATATGCTTACTCTCTAGGCATCCTACAGATATGTGCTCTACGTTGCAATAAGACTTTATTGAAGAAGCTAATGCAATTGTGGGATTTTTTGTTCAACTTCAACACAGGTATGGCCCTTATTCAAATCATGATAACCTATGATAGAGGAACCACTAGAATTTTAGTTATAGCAATGAATCAATGAAGGCAGTAAAGATGCTAACCTTAGAATTTCAATAGACAACCTCAAGCACCTATACATACTAAAATTTAACCCTTAAATTTTGGTATGTATTTGGATGATACTGTTAAGGCCGTTGTTTATAATACTCAACAATTTCAACAGGAAACAAGTGTAAGGCTACAGAATTTAAGAAATCAGATCACTCAATGAGCCATCTCTATTACTAAATTAAAAGCACTAGCATCATGAAAACTACCTTTATAATGGTGGTGATTCTTAAGGAGAATATAAGTATAATAACATTGACAAAAGCAAAGGAAATCCAATATGACTCTTTTTTTACCAATGGAGGTAGAAGAAAGATGAAATTCTAACTCAAGACGTGACAAAGGTAAAATCTGATTTTTCTTTGCCTACACCATCTAATGTTTGTGAACCTCCTTTCCTTTGCAAGTTAGCTAAATTAAAAGAAGAAAAATATGAAAGTGAGATCTTAGAGAACTTTAAAAAGGTGAAAATCAATATACCATTACTAGAAGTCATCAAGAAAATTCTAAAATATAAAAATTTCTTTAAAGAACTATAAACAAATAAAAATAAGTTGATGGATAACAAAGAAATTTTTTTGGTAAGAATGGATCTTCTGTGGTAAATAGAAATTTAACAGAAAAATGTAAAGATCTAGGTATGTTCACAGTTCTATATGTCATTAATGATAAGGAAATTGAGAGTGCCATACTATACTTAGGTGCATCTATTAATATTATGTTATACTCAATTTACCAAACTTTTAATCTAAATGATGTTATTATTCAATTAGGTGATCACTCTTATGTGCATCATATTGGTGTTGTAGAGGACGTTTAATTCAAGTTAATGGCTTGGTATTTCTTACAGAATTTTACATCTTAAAAATGGATGGAGATCATTTAAAACATTCAACTTTAATTTTATTAGGAATGTCTTTCATGGGGATGGCTACAAAATTTGATGTGGATAAAAGTTCTCTTTCCATTGAGTTTGATGGAGAGATAGTATAATTTAATATTTTTGAAATAATAAATTATCCTAATGATTTTCACTCAATTTGTCATATGAATATTATTGTTTGAATTGTCCAAGATATTTTCGGTGAAGAAAGTGTAAGTAACGAGTCTGACTTTAATGCTAAATTAGAAGTGAATGAGTAACTTAATGGAACTTATGAAGTTGTATAATCAATATTAACGATGCTAACAAAGCTAAAAGCTTTAATATTGAAATTCCTATAACTCACAAGAAAATGTTTTCTTCTGTTTTATAATCATGAAAGATAGAACTAAAATCCTTACCTAATCACCTAAAATATGTCCATTTGAGTGTGAGAGAGTCACTACTTGTGATCATGTTAAAAAGGTTGACTAAAGAGTAAGAAGAAAGGCTTGTAGCACTTATAAAAGAGTATAAATCTACAAGTAGTTAGACTTTAGCGAATATAAAAAGTGATAGGTGTAAATTGCATTATATTTTAGGGCTTAGTTTGTTATGTATTAAGTGTTAATTTGAGTGTTTAGGTTAGAATTATATTAGTTTGTGTAGTTAAGTGCTTTTATGCGTTAGTATAAGTCTTTAAGCTTAAATATTATGTTTTTAAGGTACCTTGATGTATTTGTTAGTGTTTCAGGGTCAACATCAAAGAACGGAGAAGTTTTATAGACTTTCGGGCTGAAACGACGGCCCACGATCTTGGTACAATAGGCCACGATTGTGACAGAAGCATGGGAGCTAGTCCATGATAGTGGTATTTAGGCTACGATCGTGACAGAAGATTATGCCACAACGCACGATCATGATAGAAAGGTTTGATGCAAATGACATATAGGGCCATAATTGTGGCCTGCGTCGGGCAGACACTCAAACAAGAGAAAACATCAAGTTTCGAGGGATTTTTCGAACCTTTTTGACATCAGAAAAACCCTAGGGCTATTTAAGACACAAATGGTATTTAAAGAACAAGAAGAACACAAGATAGGGAGCTTTTGTATCAGCCACAATTTCAAATCCCTAGAGAATTTTATCGAGAGATTGAGAAAGAAATGAAAGAAGAGAGACATGGAGAAGAAACCTACACGAAGTACTTCCCAGAACAGGAAGTTTCCCGCCGTTGCTGCCTCCATCATCCATTCCGAGTATATTTTCAGTTTAGTTTCAATTTTATGATTGTATAGAATTTGGGGTAACCGTTGGTGATATAATTGTTGAATGTTGAGGATTGTCTAAACTCACCTTCGAGATATTTTATCTTTTTTTTATAAAGATATTTTATCTTTGATATTAATGAAATTTGATTGTTGCATTTTTATTTTATATCTCGTGATTTAAATTCTGCACTTGCATAATTCGGTGATAAATTGAGAGGGTGAACCGAGTGAAAAATCATTAAATTGGGCTAACAAGAGTCAGGTAATTTAATAGAACAAGAATTAAATCAAACCAGTAAATTTGTGTGCAGAGAGATTTTGCATAAGTTTTTAGAAGTTTTTTGGACAACTTCAGATTTAAGTTAGGTTTTGGATACATTGTTAATCAAGAGGTTGCAATTATCATAACCTCATTAGGGTTTATAAATTAGGGTTAACGGCTATAATTCGAGACAGAGTAATCAACCCTAGGACTGTCTAGAACCGATAATCCAGTAAATTCATAATCAATTTTCTTCTCGTTTAATATTGTTTTTAAATTTTGTTTCTAGTATTTTTTATGTTTTGCATTGTATTTTTGTTCTTTTTGTTTTTCTTTATAAGTTAATTATTCTTGATACATCCACTATGCGGCTCAGAAAAGATTTTCTAATTTTTATTTTCTTTATTCCTTCCCTACCTTTTGTGTACTACTTAGTTTGTAAGCTTTAAGTTTGTCCATTAATGAAATGGTATGACTTAAATATGAAAGAGGAGTTTATTTTGAGTGATATTTAAATAAGAGATAACTAGTTTGTATGATTTAAGTTCATCCATTAATGAAAATGTATGATTAAAATATGAAAGAGTAGTTTATTTTGAGTGATATTTAAATAAGAGATAACTTCCAAGTAAACCAATCCAATCACATTTATCTTAGTAGGTTACAATTCTAGGAAAATAAATAATGAAAATTAAGGTAATTAATATGATCCATTAAAAATTTAAATTGCTTTATGATTCAAATATATTAAGTAAATATATATGGTCACTAATTAGTAGTTTAGTTTAAGCTTGTCCTAATTGTCTTGAGAATGATGCTTGAATTAATGTACCATTTATCTGATTTCAACATGATTTAAGTTTGGAGTTTAGTTTAATAAGTAGTTAAGTATTTCATATTGATTTTGAATTGATGTGTCAAAAATGTGAATAAAGTTTAAGCAATAAATAAATAATACTATTTAAGCAACTGATTTTAAATAAGCTTCTCATTCTCCATAAAAGTTTATAAATAATTGCATTATTTGTTTTTAATACAATTTGTTAAGTACATTATTGGTTTATATTTTTTACTCATTTTATGTATATGGTACAATTGTTTAAATCGAGTTTGTATTTGAAAGATCATTAGTTTGATCGAGATTAAATTAAAAGTTAGTATAAGTATCTAAAAACTAAGGTCGTTCATAAAAAATGTGATTATGAGAATAATGATAAATCTTATCTATTTTAATTGAGTTACTGAATATTTTTGGTATTAAAGTTTGCTTAGGTTAATAGTTTTTGAGATTGATTTGTTCGAGGAAAAAAATCTAAATATGAGGGTGTTTGTTATATGTATAATATACATATATTTAAATTAGTATTTTGTTATGTTTTCAATTCTAATTACAATGATTTGATTAGTTTAATGTTATGTCTTAAGTAATTATGAAGATGTTGGAAGGGGCGACTCCCATGGCAATGAATACGAATACAGACCAAAACCTAGACGTTCAGTGTCCGAGCCCAATCTCTTCCTCTTATGGGTTTATATGATCTTCTTTATTTCTTCCTTAGTTTAGAATTGAGATGATATAGGAAGGAAAGGGTTGACTGAAAGAGCTTGATTTAGGACTGAGATAGCCGCACTAAACTTTCCTTCCTTAAACTTTCCCCCTCCTCCGTCTTATTTGGGAGGGGTCCATTCATTATTTTTTGTTCTTTCTATAACTAGGGAAATGGAATGTTATCTGGGCCAAACATGGTTGTTTAAGAATGATGTTAGTTAAGGACTAAAAGGTCTTATAAAGCAAAACGAGAGGAAACTCAATATTGCCTAAATAGGGTCTTAGGAACATGTGTGTTATAGCTTATGTCCCTCTCTAGATAGAAGTAGATGAGAAGAAGATAAAACACAACTGTTTGCTAAAGCTTGTTCCTCTCTAAAAATATGGAAGTGAAGACACTATCTAATACATGGTCCGATCAGAGTTTGTGTTATATGAAGAAGAGATATATTGTGACACATATTCTAGAACATGGATGGGTCCCACAATTAAAAAATAAAAAATTAACTTAAGCAAAATTTGTACCACGTCAACAGGTAATAGATGGTACCCTAACACCATTAAAGGTTCTGGTTCAATTTGACTATTTTCTAAACGTTATAGTTAATTTTGAACATTTTATAAACGTTAAGGTTTAATTTGAATACTGTGAAATGTTATGGTCCAATTTGTTCATCAGCGTGAGGGTTAGGGGTTAATTAGCCTTTTGGCCTAGGAAATTTACAAGATAAACTAGATTTGCATTTTAAAAGACTTAAGAAATCCATTAAATAAGTTAACCCCAAATCTACTAAAGAAAAAAATCTATGTTTTAAAAAGATTTTAAATATAAAAAGAATTTAAGACAATTAGAATATAAATAAATGAAAAAAATTGGTAAGGGATCCTTATATATCTATGCTCTCAAATTAGACCAACACAACTTTGATATGAACATAAGAAAATAGATTGAATTTCAAACATATTAATAGCTCCTTCAATAGCTTGGATTGAAATTAATATAAATTGATCTCCATTTAAATCCAACATAATGTCCAACGCCACTTTAAGTGCTTCACTAAAAGATCGATAGACGTAAATATCATGAATTAACTAGTTTATTGCTGCTTTAATCTTTTAGGCTTTAGCTTTTATAATAGTCCCAACTATTGCTTACAATCGATCACTTGGAATTCTCATTATGAAATTATTTTTAACTAAAACATTATAAATGAGAAATCACATAAAATTTAGAACATTCAATAATCATCGAATGATATCAAAATGAAGTAGATAAATATTTACAAATTAACTCAACTCATATTGTTTAATAAGTTAATCTAAAAATTTAAAGGATAAAAATTTAAAATAAGTTCATTTTTAGGTTTGAATTAGTAAATAATTCAAAAAATCTATAAATCAAATTTGGATTATACAGATTATTTAAAAAAATTGCTTGAACTGCTCTTTTCAAATGCTTTATTTCATTAATTTGATCCTCAAATATTGTATTTAACTTTGATTAAAAATATTAAATGTATCTCATAATTCATTCAAATTAGATATAAAATATTCTTTCATTACTTTTAAAAGTTTTTCTTTGAAAAGTTAAAGTAAAATTTATATTGAAACTTCCCAAAAACGTTTGTACAAGGAACAAGTAACCCAATAACTTATATAGGACATACCTTAAGGAACTAGGTAGGAAAACACCGCTGCTTAGTCCCTCTACTCCTTTAGAAATGATCCTTACTTGTAGGAAATAAAGAGATGAACATATAATTTTAGAGCCTACGTAATAGAAATCAATTCACTACAACATTTAACCTTATTATTTAATATGATTTCTATCTCATCCAACTTGTTAGCTCAAATTTAACCACTGATATGGGTCTTTCCTCACCACTATGTTTCATGTTGTTTATTTCTTTATGTCACATTTGCAAGCCTGATTTAAACGCTATTAACAATATTACCTTATCACCAATAAGGGGACTTTTGAAGGACATGATCTAATTAATGAAACATTACCAACTTTGAGGATTGACCTCAACCTGACATATACTCAAAGTAGCTTTACATATTTCCTAGATGAAATCATAATTGAAATAAAGGTGCTCCAGAGTTTTAGGACTTCCCTTGCAAAAGCAGCATCTGTTCTCCAAATTTAGGAATGTAAATCTTTCTAAGGTTAGCACTCCACCTTTAAACATTAACCACATATGAAAGGATACCTTAGAAAGTAGGTTCTTTTCCTAAATAATATTTCTTAAGGTTACTTTCTCCACCTTCATACTTAGGCAAGCTTTGAATGAATTATTAGTAAAAACTATTAAATTATACTCTAACCACTTATATGTATCAACTTTGCAACTATTGGGGTTATAGTTAAACATCATGTGAATTAACTTTTGGGGGACATTACACTACTGATTCTTATTAATCCATTCTTTCACGTTAGCCTCTTTATAAATATTAGTCATAACAATTTGGGGTAACTATGCTTCTTTCAGGAAACCTATCTTGATCTAATTTTCAAACAGTAACGATGCACTTTCCCTATTACCTAATGTGCAAACTATATGTCTTGACATTATTCCTTTTAGTTTCAATAACCGTAAAAACAACCATAAATGAGCTTGTTTATCTAAAAATATTTTTATCTTTAAGAAAAAGGTGCGAATCCATCTCACCTACAGTGATTATTTATGTATTAGTATCCTCTATATTCTTTTTCCTTTGAAAACCTTATTGTTAAAGCTAATAGGAAGCACCTTAGGGCCAACAACCTCTTTTGGTTTGCAAACTTCCTTCTAACTCACCTTAGACTTGAACTTTCCGTTGGAGCCTTCAATACAGAAAAATATTTCATCAATCTTTTCGATGCCTTTACCATCCCCTTAAAAAGAAATAAGTGTGAAAAACAATACATATACAAGGAGTTAAGCCCCTGATTTAACCAGTAGAAATCTTCCTGTATATGAAAGATATGAGTTGTTTAAGTTGCTTAGCCTTTTCTAAAACCTTTCAACTAATAGTAAGCATTCCCTAAAGAAAAATCTTTTAGTGGTAATAGGTAACCCAAAGTATAAGAATGTTTTACTTATAGTCCTAATATACTTAAGAGCAATTGAGCTACCAATCTTGGGAGCTCCTAAAAAGATTGTAAAGAGGAAATAAGGTTGTAAAGAGACTTATCATGTGCTTTAAGAGAGGTAATATGTTATATGCAAACATAAGGTGAGAAATTATGAGTTCCTTACAGTTGTTGTGGAATTGGAAGAATGTATCCTAACGAATGTTCTATTAGCCTCGATAAAACCTCCATACATAGAACAAATAAGTAAAGGGACAAAAGGTCCCCTTGCCTTATTCCCTTTTTCCTTTAAAAAGATTTGTTAGTTCACTATTAGTGAGTATGGAGTATGAGGGGTTGGTGACATATATAAGTATCCATTTTCTAAACTTCTCTATGAAATCAAAAACCTCAAGAATATGTTTAATAAAGAGCCAACTGATCAAAACTTAAGCTTTATGTAGGTCTAATTTTAGTGCACAATTCCTTAGGGAATTTTTCTTGGAGTATCCTTTAAAAACTTCTTGAGTTAAAAGCACATTGTCAAATGTTATCTTCCCTCCATAAAAGCACTTTCTGTAAGACTAATGATGGTTTTTGGAGCCTTTCTCATCTTCTTATCTAATAATTTAACTATGATTTATAAAGAAAATTACAGTAATATATATTTCTAAAATCCCCAAATGATTTTAGGGATAAGACATTCAAGTTTTATTAATCTTTAGAAGTAACTTATCTAAATTAAAAATCTCCCAACATTGCCTTAATCACCATATCTTTGATCATAGGCCAATCTTTCTAAAAGAACACACCATTCAACCCATCAAGTGTAGGGGCCTTATCAAAATTCATTTCAAAACTACTTTCTCAACATAATTTTGACAAAAAGGAGCAGATAAATCCTGTATCATAGCTAATGGAAACAGATTTGATATGAAGGATCTAAGCATTTTTCTAGAGAAATTAATCTCAGTTTGAGTGCCCATAGAGTCTTAGAAGAAAAAAAGAGGCATCTTTTTGGGCCCTACTTGTGTTAAGATTATAACACCATTTTGATAAACCAAAGAACTTATTCTATTAATATTCCTTATAGCTAGAATAGAATTATGAAAAAAATATGTTCTTATCCCCTTCCTTTAACTAATTTGCCTAGTGAATTGTGATTAAACAAGTTTATAGAGTAGTTATTAAGTGCCCTTTTCTCCTACTAAATCCACCACTTATCACCAGGATTCTTATACACCTAATTTTGTACATTTTTTAGGATTCTCTTTATATGATTGGCATTAATCAAGGTAGTGAAACTAATTCCAGAATTTAACAACTTCAATTATTCTTTAATCCATGCAAGCTTCTTGACATAAATAAAATCTTTATAACTCTAGACTTTCTTAGTCATTCCTATCCTAAATGTTTCATTAAAATCCTCATGTTTAGCTAAGAAACCACTGAATCTGAATGAGGATATCCTGTGACATTGCTTAAGGAAGTTCCAAACTAATACTAGAGAATGATCAAAAACTTATAGGCTTAGGAATAAGGCTTTCCTTTATGGATATTTGTTTAACCATTCTCCATCCACCAACGCCCTATCAATTTTCTTCCTAATAAACAATCTAGATGCTTATTTATTACTCTAAGTGAAATAACATCTCTCAAAGCTCAAATTTATTATCCCTAGTTTGCACTCACATTCCTTGAACTCTATTGAGTGATTGCTAAAAAAACATTCCATTTAGTTTATAAAAAAATAAGGTGTTAATAAAATCTCCTAAGACTAACCAAGGGATTTGAATAAAAGGTTTGATTCTTAGTGGGTAATTCCATAATATCCTCCTTTGAAAATTAAAATTGGGCCCATATATAACAGTGGCTATTATTCTCATGTCTTCCTTTAGGAACTTGATTATAGTATGTATATGTTAGTCACTTAATTGGGTTAATACTCCTTCAACCTTCCTAGTGTCAAAAGAGACGAAAATTCTACCATAGTGATGGTGGTTATGGTTAGAAATAGAAGACCACGAATTACTAGTAAGTTTAAGTTGTAACAAATTTTTATGAGACAACTTGGTCTTTATGACACTAATAACTGTTGAATTATTGATGATTTTGTTTAGTGTAAATAAACATATTCTATTTTGTTAATGCATTTTTTAGTTTTCTTATATATTAAGTATCCCCATTCTTCGTAAATGAGCATCATGTCTTTTTTTTGGTAAATATATGATGAAAAATGTAATTTAATAAAAATAAATGTGCTAGGTATCACCAAGGTCATAAACAAACATAATTTACACTAAGGGAAGATAACTTGTAGAAAAGGTATGTTTCAACATAATTGGTGTGTTTATATTTTTTTCATCTATTTATAAGAAATAGAAATGAAATATCCTACCCAAGTTTACAAAAGATCATAATTTTTATTTCAAAAGATTTCAACAACTAAATATGTATTTGAAAATATTTAAGAAATCCATTATATAAGCTATCCTATCATAAATTTGTTTGAAAAATTTAATATAAATAGAATTTATGATAATTAGAATCTGAATAAATTGAACCAAATCTAACTAGGAGATCTTATTCTCTATAGCTATATACTGGTGCTCCCATTGGTTTTCCCTAGATGAGTCACCAAGAAAATTGACAAAATCTTAAAAAATTTCCTATAGTCTGGTCATTAGTTAAAATACAAAGGGAATAAAATGAAATGGTTTGAGATTTGTCAACCAAAAACACATAAGGTGGCTTTGGCATTGTGGCTTCTAAACTAATGAATCAGGCTCTACTCACTAAAAAGGCATGAAGGTTGATTCAGGATAAATAGTCTTTATGGTTTTGTGGGTGAATGCATATTACATCAAAGGAAAGGCCTCACGGAACTTCAAAATCCCTAAAAACTCCTCATCCTTGATGAAATTTATTAGAAGCAAGGTTATGGCTATGAGTCATCATCAAATGTAGTTCAATTTATGTCCAAGCACACCTTGGAAGGATATGCGGACAAAGTAATGTGGAAGTTAGAGGCCTTTTGATGTTTCTCAAATCATTCAGCAAGGCTAATATATTATTTGGAATAACCTCAAGTCTACAGGCACCAGGTGGTATGGTGCAAGAACTACTGTCCCAAGAATTTGCAAATACTATGGAAGGCTTTTAAGATAAAACTATCCACACTACATAGGGTAGGTAAATTTCTCCACATCCCTAACTGGTGTAACCTATGTAAGAACAACGGTGAATCTTATGATCATCTTTTTTTCCTATGCCCTTACTCTAATAAAATATAGAGATCTACAATGCTTTTATACTGTGCACAAAATCCTCCTACATCCAGGTTAGTAATAATAGATTGGAGTACATAGCTCATACACATGCAATAAGGAGATAGATGAATAACTCATATATGGTCTTGTTTGGTTGGTATAGATTCTTGCTTGGGAAAGTAATATTTTTCCTAAATTTTCTATTATCACGTTTGGTTTATTTTTTTAAGTAGTTAAGAAAGCAAAAACTTTCCCAATCTAGAGAAAGTAGTCGCACTTTACTTGGATTCTAAATCTCATCACCACCTTAGTATTTAGATTACTCTCTTCAAGAATTCAATCTAAAAAATACATTAGCTAATTTAACCCCTCCTTCTCTCTCAACTCTATGACAATTCTTTTATAAAACCCTACCTCCTCTTTAACTATTCTTATTATTCTCTGTTATTAGGATTTTGGATATTTTTTGTTGCGTAAATACTGAACTAAGGAGTCTTTGATCAGGACAAGAAAGTTGAAAGCTTTTTCGTTTTTGCTCATGGGTTTGGCTCAATCTGATCAACTGGTGGTTCTTCTTAGTGTTCTGTTTCAAAGGCATGATGTTGACATCTAATGATTCTAATCCATTAAAGCACTTGGATTCTTGCTCTATTTTCTCTTTTTCGTATTTCTTTCTTTTTCTTTGTTTTATATGAACTGCACAGAAACGAGAACAAAAACAAAGGAAGTAGTAGTAACAGCAGCAGAGCAATGGAGTGACTATCCTTGGAAATTGGCAGGTACCCCAGAGATCTATTGTAGAGATTTATTCCAAATGATACACAGAAACACAGTACATTGGGGACCGAGGAAGAAGATAAAAACGAGACTGAGCTAAACCTAGGGCTATCATTAGGAGGAAGATTCGGTGTAGATAAGACAACAAAGAGAGGATTGACGCGATCATCTTCTGTAACTGGCTCTATACCTCTAATCAAAGTAAGATGTATTACAAATTAACATTAATAAATGATTTCAATTTTTATTCAGTTTGTAGGGATATAATTAGAAACAGAAGTCAAAATTAAATTACATTCAATAAAATACTGTTGAATACCAAATACTATAATAAGAATCCACCTAACTTTCCTATTGGAATTCATATAAGTATCCAAACATGTGAATATCTTTACTTTCTATAAATTTATTTTCCAAAGAATCAGATTCCAAATTTACTTTACTTTCCTGCCAACCAAACGGGGCCATATTGCATTAACTTTCCTTGTTGCTCTCATCTGGTCAGAGAGGAACAATATAATCTTTAATTCCCTTCCTCGGACTATACAGGAGATTATATTGGACACTGTGGATAAAATCATATTGTGCATTAGCCTATACAAAGAAAAGCATAAGATCAACAGAAAAGCACTCATCAATTGGAATATCACTTAGGGCCTATTTGGTTGGATGTTAATTGATAGAATGTAATGGAACGGAACGGAATGATTTATAATAGAATGGAATGTAATATAGTGAAAAGTTATTTGGAATGGATGGAAGGGTTCATAATGTAATGTAATGAAATATTATTTGGAAGATGGATGAAATGGAATGTAATGTATAATAAATGACTATTATACTCTTATATAACATTCCCATACAACCTAGAACCGAAAATGCAAAAACACTCAAATGATATGGTTTTAAAACAACAAAAACCTGTGACTTATGAAAAACATGGAACGGTAAACAATTAAAGTCATGGTTGTAACTTAAACAATAATATA
>JAOQMS010000009.1:13372298-13413397 GCA_027563885.1 Erythroxylum longipes
TGTGAATGTGACTGAATGAGTGTAATCATTGAATATGTATGATGCATTTCATTACGTGAATGCATGAAAGATAATGATAGTTGTGAAAAGAGCTTAAAGCTCATAACGTGATAAGAGCCTTTGGCTCAGTTGTGCATGTACCCGGTATCCACTAAGGGATATAGGACATTAATTGACACAGCTCGGCATCCACAAAGGGATATGAGCTAGTAAAAAGGCACTTGTTCACAACAAAGTAACAAATGAAACTGAGTCACGTGCATTGCATTTATATTTGATAAGTGTATTTTACATGAATGAGATGACCATTATGATTGTTCTGAAAGTGAAACGTGATATTTTATGAATATGCAAAGATGTGAAAAATATGTTACGTGTATTGTTGTGATGCATGAATTGAGTAAACCATCGATGATGGTTACCTCATTGAGTTCGCAAAACTCACCAAAATTGAAACATTGACTTTTCAAGACTGAGAAATGACTTTAGCTACTGAGAGACGCTACAAATAGCGTAGACTTGTACTTTTAGGAAAAAAGATAAAATGGCTCAAAGGTCGGTCAGCTGGGATTGGAAAGATTAGATAGACTTTTTGTATATTTTCCTCTTTCATGTAGCATATTTTGTATTAGAATATGATGATGTACATGTATGGGTGTTTAAAAAGGTACAATGTAAATAAGTTTGGATTTATGGAATGGAATGGGGAAATTTTGGTTTTAAAATTTTGTGACTTTCTTTATGATGTCTTATAAAAGAATTAAGAATGATGATACCATGTTAAGTGAATGTTATGATTGAATGTAGCGCATCATTATCATAGGTTATATACTGGAATGTCCTCAGGGTATTCCGGTATGTACCCCATGGTAATGGGGATTATTATAACAGAAAGGTTAGAGCATTAAATTTTTAAAATAAAGAGGAATTTGGATGCTTTGCTCTAATTTATGGGGTGCAACACCTTTTATGTCCACCTACACCATATTACATTCAATTTCAAATGCTCAAAACTAAGGGGAGTTTAGAGCATCTAAAACTGAATGCTAGTGTATGATTTAGGTGCGGGGGATAGTTGGTGTATATACCGTGTATTTATTTTTATTTTGTGAAACATATGTTTTATTCTTGGACTCTTGAATACTACGATTTATATGTATGATTATTCCTTGTGTCAGATGTAAATTTTATTGTTATCATTTAGAAATAGTCCTTTAATTAGGATACATTTTTAGTTTGAGTTTGAATACGTGAGAGAGATGAGCACGGTTAATGTTTTTATATGAATTACTTAAAGTATCTCGTTGTTTTTATTAAATGAAAATGTGCAAGAATTAATGCAATTTGATTCCCATAAGATTTTTTGAACCTAAAAGCAATTCATTATAGTTATCCTATCCTCATACACTTTTCTTTATTGTGTTTTATCAAACATGACTTGTTTATACTATAACTTGCTCTTGTATACATTTTGAGATCACATTTTTATGAATTTACGTATAGAGATGATATGGACACTTAGTTTAACCATTTTCGACCTACAAAATCCTACCTTAATTTTTACCCTTAAAGAACTAGTTTAAACCTTGACCCTTTTCTTTCTTACATATTAAACTTGTTACAAGTTAATTTTACCCTTTTTTATTTCCGTAATAATTTTGAGTCTTTAAGCTTGAAGTTGAAGAAATTAAATAAAGCTTATTTGCATAAGATTTTAATCATTTCCATGAAAAGTAAATCAATTGATTCAAGTTATAGTGTTTTGATTTCTTGGTCTTTGTAGAATAGGGAGAACTATAGTAAGAAAAAAATTAGCAAATCCCCTCTTTAATGTTTCTTATTCTTCTAATAAAAAGAAGAAAAGAGGAATTATGTGATCATTGTTATGAGATTAGAATAAAGTGAATTCAAGATTGATTTGAATTGAAACGTGTGGAGATCAGTTTGAATGATTCCTTTAATTTGTGCGAACTGAAATTTTCTTTATTTTTTTTACCACAACTTTACCTAATTCACATTACAACTCTTAGTAAGATACTTTGATTTATATATTAAATTCACATTTATTAGTGGTGAAGATATGATTCATGAGTAAGCTTATCAAAATAACTTGTTATATTTTGATTTAAGAGTTTAATGAACCCTAAACACTTTGAGTGTATAGAGTGAAATCTATGAGAAGGTATTAAGTCTTGTTTCATTTGATTTTAATAGAATTGTTGAGATAATTTGTTTTTATTCTGAGAATTTATCCTGTAACTGCTTGTTCTCTTTATTGCTATTTTATCTTAATATTTTTAATATATATCAACTTTTGAGATATCTTTGGATAACATGAAAGATGACGAGAGGATGATAAGAGAATGATTGCTATATTTCATTGACGTATGCTCGAGGACAAATATGAGTTCAGTGTAGGAGAATTTTATAAATGTAATTAAGATCATATTAATTGGATTTATCTATTTTGTTTTGGGTTGATGAGATTCTTACCTTGAATCAAAATTAGGTAAAAATGAATTTCTCTTTTATACTTAATTGATTAATTTTGATTTCTTGTTAATTTTAGTTTATTAGTTAATTAATCATACCCCATTATGTTTTGCCAATTAAAATTAAGAAATTAATATTTAATTATCTTGAGATTTGACTTGGTTTAGATTCGGATCCAAACCAAATTTTAAAGTAAGCGCGAGAGACCACTCAATTAAAAAGGCATATAGTTGGGAGTTGGATCTGGACGAGTTAAACTTTAGGCAAACAGAATGCCTTCTTACAAATGGGAAAGTTGATTAGCCCTCGTATCACTTGTGTCTACTACCATAATTTAGTGAATCAAAGATGATATTTGAACGATTCAACAATCCATTCACTTAATCACATGTATATATTGAAACGTGATTGGCATTAAAAAAAGGAGAAGGAAAAGATTTTGGATTAGTAATACTTCAAGTTTGTTTTAGGATGGGACTCACGCCACAAAAGAAACATAAGTATAACTGGTGATACCCCCAAACAACATCACATACATAAAATTGAACTAGCGACAAGATTGTCTAACTTGACTTGCAAAAATTGTTAAAAGTACCTCAACAAAATCCTAAATATTAAGATAGAACATAATTAACTAAAAACCAAGCCCACCAAAATCAGATATTATTTGCCATTACATGGATAGAAGTTTGATAGGTATGGAATCATACTTGCCTCTCGTCTAATAATGACAATTGAAGGCAAAGTCAATAGCTACAAGACATGTCGAAACATTTCCAAAGGTCTAGTACACAGTCATAAGTAAGGTGGCAGCAACCATAATTTGCATTTAGTAGGCATATGAACAAAACAAGAAGAGTTAAATGGTTCTTAAAAATTATACATTATATATGTGCATGGTGCTTCTCCTATTGTGAGATGTTTGAAGAATGGAATAGTAAAATCTATTGTCGCAAAGTCTAAAGAAGGATACTCCGAATTATCCAAAGCCTCTTCTGGCCTAATAATGATGATTAGCCCAACTTTTTATATATATATAAAGAATGTATTGCTGTGCTACTGTAAATAAGCTTATTAAAAATTTCAAGTTGGAGAATTAAAATAAAAATTATATTAAAAATTTCATAACTATTAAAGTTAAAGTCCATAGTTTCATATAAATTAAATTTTTATTTACAGCCCGTTTGGAATTCAATAAATTGGATTCAATTTATTAATTTTATGTAATTGAATTCAATTCATACGTTTGAAATGTTAAAAAAAATATAACTTGAATTCAACTATGTAATTAAATCTCTTTTTTTTAATAAATTCAATTCACATCTGAATTGAATTCATGTGAATTGAATTCTGAATTGAAAAGTCAATTCTTTTTAAAACATTAAAAATTCTTTTTTTAAATATACATATTATAAATATACAAATTACTACAAAATAAATACACATATTAATTACATACTATTTTTAGTTAAGGATAAAAAAAGTCATATGAAATAGTTGAATTCATTTTTATTATGTTACAAACAATGTAATTAAATTCAATTCTAATATTTATAGATTTATCTCAAACAATATAAATCAAATTTAATTCAATTTCACAAATATAATTGAATCCAATTTATCAACTTATTCAATTTGAAAATTTTTAAACAGCCTGTTTGTAGTTTGTTTTTGACCCTTTCACCCCTCTAATTTTACTTTTTCGTTTCGCCGCTTGAAACCCCATTTTCTTTTTCAGTACGCCCCTCGGCAAGTGATATGTATGGTTAAAACTCGGAAGCTCATTTTTTTAATCATTTTTTTTATTTATCGTTTCCATCCTCTTATGGGCTCTTCTGATCCCCCGATATTTGACATCAGCTCCGATGAGGAGCCGCCGTTCGAAGATCCCAGAGTTGGCGAAGATGATCTCTTTTGGTTGAAGGAGCTCCTTCAGACTGTTGATCCGAAATCGGACGACTCTGATGATGTTGTGATTGTTGGGGAATATAATCCTCCTAAACCAAAGTCAAAGCCCAAGTCTTTGAAGGTGGTGAATGTTAGTACTGATGATGATTGCGTGGTTTTGGACAGGGACCCTGATATTCCTGTGGCCATCGTCAACGACGCCGATAGTGACGGCGATGACTTGCTTATTGTTGGACAAAAAGGGCAGGTACAACTTCTTGTGTCTGAGTATTTGAGCATGTTTCAGATTCCTTTTAGAGTTTAATGGTGTGTTGTGATGTTCATTTGAATGTGTTGATGATATGGTAGTGTGCTAGTCAAGCCATGTTATTTTGAGAATGTAGCTTTTTGCTAAGATGATTGAAAATAAATTTGGAAATTTGGAGCTGTCCGTCTCTTTAGCTGCTGGGGTTGAGGATGAATAGTTAC
This sequence comes from Erythroxylum longipes, assembly GCA_027563885.1. Classification (NCBI taxonomy): domain Eukaryota; kingdom Viridiplantae; phylum Streptophyta; class Magnoliopsida; order Malpighiales; family Erythroxylaceae; genus Erythroxylum; species Erythroxylum longipes. Next base: position 13,377,168 of record JAOQMS010000009.1, read on the forward strand.
AGATGATTTGTTGAATTGGGGTTTGGGAACTTGGGATAGTTTAGTCGTAGCTTATTTTTAGCTGGTTTTGCTAAGTTGTGTGTAATGATTCTTCTATCAAACTACAATATTTTGTTGGACCATGATATCCAGGATAATGATCCGCGACGGATGCGATAATTGTGTAATGTAATTGAGAGGCTCCTTGTGCTACTGATATCTGAGATCTTTGGAAGATCATATGAAGTTGAGATTTTTTAGGTCTCTATGATGATTATCTTCTGTGCTTGGGCATGCTGTAGCTGCTGTATCTTTAACGTCATATGCTGAGGCTAGATATAACGCATCAAATCCATTTTTCTTTGTTCTTTTGGATTGCAAGATATTGACACACCATTCTTATCGTTATAATGATGCTGTTTGTGTTTCTTTTCCAGGTTGCTTGCCGAGACTATCCTCATTCACGCCATCTTTGTGCTAAATTTCCTTTCAGTTCTACTCCACATGAAAAACACTGTGTCCTGGTAATTTCTGTTTTTCTGAAGTCCTGGCCTAAAGTTTCAGCATCTGTTCTTTCACATTCATCTCTGTACTTTTTCAAATGCAGTGTCACTGTTATGTCTGTGACTCTGTTGCACCATGCACATACTGGGGTACAGGTCTCTCCAGTATTGATCATTGTCACGCCACCGATAAACAGCAGATGTGGAAAATTCAACGGGAAAATTTCAGGCTGCAAAAGGATGCTCAATTATTAGTTTCAAATTTTCCTGACAGTTCTCATTCTGAGTCAGTGTTTGAGGTTAATCAAGTAGTACCAGTTGACAATATGCAACTGAGAACCAATTGGAATCAACTTCCAAGACATAAATCAATTCGTGCTTGCTCAAATGCCAGATTGAGAACACCAGGTATCTTGTGCCATGGTAAAAAGACACAGCCAAAATTTTTACAGGGACAAAATGGTAATCTTCCTCATACGGTTCCAAATTGGGATCTTGGAGTACAGAATCGGAGTAGAAGGCCTGTTGTTGCTAATTCTGGGTTACCGTCTGCCCCGACTAATACTATGTTTAAAAGGCCAGGAATTATCCGGGGTGCTTTGACATCAAATCGTCCTGCGTACAGCTCATCAACTAGCATGAATTGTCCTTGTCCATCATATGCTGCTAGAAATCGTGCTTCAATAGCCAAATGGAGGAACCAAAATCCTGCAGGGAAGCAGGATCAATTTGCCAATATGAGCTTAGATTCACATGTATATCAAGAGTTGTCCCCATCCAATGTGGGAAATGGCCCAGTAAATCTGATGCCTTTCCTAACCCAAGTGTCCAATCAACCTACTCCTCAAACCAATGAAGGCAAGGATTTATCACAATTTTGGAACAAAAGTCAAAATATCATGGAGTTAAAGTTAACTGATGATGATTTCAGTTGGGTTAACAACTTAAATCAGACCGATCAGCAAACAACATTTGAAGATAGCATGCTTTACAGCATTGTAGCCAACAATGAGCCAACAACTGTCAAGCAGTATAGTTCCCTGTTTAGTGGAGAAACTCAAGTTGAAAACAGTGATCGTGAACATGAAAACTGGTTTTTAAACCAATCTGTTCCATTGGTTTTAGAAGGTTCAAATCTTAACGTTATTTCAACAGGCCCTCCTGCAGTTGATGCAGGTACGTTGTACTCTGATTTTGAAGCTTCTTGGAATGGATTGGCACATTCATAGCTGCAGTAACACCTGCCTTTTGAAGAAGTATGATATTAACATCTCTGCCTGTGTGTTTAAGACTAGGCGTTGTAACTATATTTATTTAAAGCGTAAGCCTTAATTTAGAGAATTGCTGTACAGCTGCTGGATGCTTCTCTCTTGTCTTTATGGATTCCAAAAGCTGAATCATATGAAGTATGTGTTTCCCCTATAGCTTTTCTCTGTAATAATGCTCATGAGGTCAAACAAGTTTCGAGGGACCTTGTGATGACTTACCCGTACTTCCGACATTTTGTGTCGATAAAAAGTGTAGCAATGTTTGAACACTTGGCTAAATAGAAGTTTGTACTGAAGTTCATATATGTTTCATGTTTTCGCTCGCCTTGGTGTAGCCAGTGTCCTCCAACTGGTATCCACGCCTCAGCTCGAATCTGTACATCTCCGCTCGGCTTTTGAGCCAATGGTCAAGAGTGGTTGTTTAATCTTCCTCTTCACTTTCTTTAACATAAGCAAAGAATAAAAAGATGTCAACTAATGTTTTTTTTTTCGAGAATTCAAAAAATTTATTAACAAAATTGAAAAATTACATCAAGAGGAACTCCCTCCCACGTGCGTGAAATACTTACAAATGTCCTAGGTAAACAAAATGGTGACGTTCATATTAAGTATACATGAGGTCGTTTAACAATTCGGGTATAACGAACCCTTCCTTTCTCGATTCTTTAGAAGTTTCTCGATTTGGGGGAGAGATGGCGGTGTCGGTGATCTGGTGATGAATCTGTGATAGGTCTCTCCCAAATTGTTCTCTTTACTCAGTTCTAAGGAGCTCACGATCTCAGGTAATCTACTTAACTACACATCGCGATGTCTTTTAGTGATTAGGGTATAAACAACCCTTACTTTCTCTATTCTTTTCAGAAGATGGCGGTCTCGATGTCAGTGTCTCTCTTCCGAGTTCTTCTACTCTTTTCTCTACTTCAAGGAGATCTTATGCTCAGGTAACTTACTCAACAACAAAATCAAGATTTCTTTTAGTGATTTGGGCTTAACATTTTTCCCCAATTCTACAGGTGCTGATCTGGGGGTTCCACGTCGCGATTACGGATTAGAGGAGTCGATTTCAAAACTCAGTTGAGTTTCTCATATCAGTTTCATCTCCTCTTATATAGATATGAGTCTTCACCAACAACGATCTTTGTGTTGATTTCAGAGAACTGGTGGAATATTGACGCGACACAGAAGAGAAATTTCTACGAAGTCCCCTTCCTTTTCAATAGGTGAGAACCAGAAAATTAAAGCTTCAGTAGTTTCCCGAAAGTAGATGAGTGAGATGGCGGTCTCGATGTCAGTGTCTCTCTCCCGAGTTCTTCTACTCTTTTCTCTGCTTCAAGGAGATCTCATGCTCAGGTAACTTACTCAACAACGAAATCAAGATTTCTTTTAGCGATTTGGGCTTAACATTTTTCCCCAAATTCTACAGGTACTGCTCTAGGGGTTCCACGTCGCGATTACGGATTAGAGGAGTCGATTTCAAAACTCAGTTGAGTTTCTCGTATCAGTTTCATCTCCTCTTATATAGATATGAGTCTTCACCAACAATGATCTTTGTGTTGATTTCAGGGAACTGGTGGAATATTGGCGCGACACAGAAGAGAAATTTCTACGAAGTCCCCTTCCTTTTCAATAGGTGAGAACCAGAAAATTAATGCTTCAGTAGTTTCCCGAAAGTAGATGAGTTTAAATAAATCTGCTTGAATGTCTACTGTCTGTACTGTTTTGATTTGACCCTATGATTTTTGAATGTATTTGAGTAATTGCTTCAGTAGTTTCCCAAAGTAGATTATTGAATAAACTGCTTGAATCTCTACTATCTGAACTGTTCTGGTCTGACCCATGATTTTGAATGTGATTAAGTTAGAAGGGTTTAGGAAATAACAGAAAGGGTTAGACTCTCTATGTGAGAGCCATCACTCTGCTACAGAGTAAGTTCAACTAATTTATAATCAGTTGTTCCCTTATGCTAGTAATAGTAAGTTCAGTACGAGAGGATGGAGAATTTTATTTCTCTCTGAATCTTTTATTTTTTCTCTCGTTCCACACAGCTTGAACGCATATAGCAACTAAAACCAATATGATATCCTTGTCATGTTTTGAAATATGTAGATGGGATAATTCCAGTAGGATCTTAGAGAGTTTGCAGCAGTTAATCCCAGGAATACATAGTTTAGATATTTTAGCCCAAATCACCTTAGAGAAATCACACTCGAAAAAGAGATGTTCTCTAGTTTCATTCCCAGATTACATAGAATACATATCTTAGAGAAGGATAGGAACTTCAGCCTATCCAAAATTTTGAGTCAGTTCAACATAGTTAGCCAGAGGAGGAAACTGACATTAGGTCTAAGAACCTTGTTCCAAACTAAGGGAAACCATCCTACTCTATTGGCTGTCCCACAGTTAGATGTCTCTGTCTCCGAGGCTTCTAAAGTGTGGAATGGACAATAGTCTAATCTCATCTGAAGTTAACAACCAACTTCCATTTCTAACTATTTTATAGAGCTTAGTATTCTTAGAGTACCTCTCCAATAGGGATCTTACCAGCTGGTTATGAATTAAAGCTCCTTGCCCTATCCAATTATCATACAATAGGGAAATTCTTTCCCCTATCCCCAATTGACAAGTAATGTACTGTTGGACTTCTTCCCTCATTCTTAGAAATTTGGTTAAAGAATCAAGAATAATTGTCTTTGATTCTTAGGGCTCAAAAACTCTTCCCTTTCAATATATAGGTATGAATCTGTTTGATCCCCATAAATTGTTTTTCAGGTAGGATTCTCTAAATCCTCTTTTTCATGAGTAGTCTGTTTTTCCTGCTGATTGACTCCAACCCTAATCCTCCTTCTTCTTTCAGTTGACAGATAATCTTCCAACTTACTTTTATTATTCATTTCTCCCCATTTCCTTTCCCCCATAGAAACTGCTTCATCAGCTTTTCTATAGCTTTAATAAGCCCTTTTGAGAGAAAAAGGTAGGAACACCAGTAGATTTGCATAGACATGATAACTGACTTTAGAAGTTGGAGTTCCCTCCATAGGATAAGGCTTTATTAGTCTAAGAACCCAATTTTTTCTGGATTTTTTCTATTAACGGGATGCATTCACAAAACCTTAGTCTCCTGGATGAAATAGGAATTCCCAGATATAGAAGCAGAGGATCCTTTAATTCCATTCCTGTAGCTAGAGCCAAGGCATTAGAAAGATGAGAAGCACGTTTGGAGTGAAGTAACTTTTATAGAGATTGATACCCAAACCCGCCACCTCCTTAAAAGAGTTGAGAGATGGCGGTCTCGATGTCAGTGTCTCTCTCCCGAGTTCTTCTACTCTTTTCTCTGCTTCAAGGAGATCTCATGCTCAGGTAACTTACTCAACAACGAAATCAAGATTTCTTTTAGCGATTTGGGCTTAACATTTTTTCCCAATTCTACAGGTGCTGCTCTGGGGGTTCCACGTCATGATTACAGATTAGAGGAGTCGATTTCAAAACTCAATTGAGTTTCTCGTATCAGTTTCATCTCCTCTTATATAGATATAAGTCTTCACCAACAACGATCTTTGTGTTGATTTTAGGGAACTGGTGGAATATTGGCGCAACACAGAAGAGAAATTTCTACGAAGTCCCCTTCCTTTTCAACAGGTGAGAACCAGAAAATTAATGCTTCAGTAGTTTCCCGAAAGTAGATGAGTTTAAATAAATCTGCTTGAATGTCTACTGTCTGTACTGTTTTGATTTGACCCTATGATTTTTGAATGTATTTGAGTAATTGCTTCAGTAGTTTCCCAAAGTAGATTATTGAATAAACTGCTTGAATCTCTACTATCTGAACAGTTCTGATCTGACCCCATGATTTTGAATGTGATTAAGTTAGAAGGGTTTAGGAAATAGCAGCAAGGGTTAGACTCTCCATGTGAGAGCCATCCCTCTGCTACATAGTAGGTTCAACTAATTTATAATCAGTTTTCCCCTTATGCTAGCAATAGTAAGTTCAATAAAAGAGGATGGAGAATTTTATTTCTCTCTGAATCTTTTATTTTTTCTCTCGTTCCACACAACTTGAACGCATGTAGCAACTGAAACCAGTATGATATCCCTATCATGTTTTGAAATATGTAGATGGGATAATTCCAGTAGGATCTCAGAGAGTTTTCAGTAGTTAATCCCAGGAATACATAGTTTAGATATTTTAGCCCAAATCACCTTAGAGAAATCACACTCAAAAAAGAGATGTTCTCTAGTTTCATCCCCAGATTACATAGAATACATATCTTAGAGAAGGATAGGAACTTCATCCTATACAAAATTTTGAGTCATTTCAACATAGTTAGCCAGAGGAGGAAACTGAAATTAGGTCTAAGAACCTTGTTCCAAACTAAGGGAAACCATCCTACTCTATTGGTTGTCCCATAGGTAGATGTCTCTGTCTCTGAGACTTCTAAAGTGTGGAATGGACAATAGTCTAATCTCATCTGAAGTTAACAACCAACTTCCATTTCTAACTATTTTATAGAGCTTAGTATTCTTAGAGTACCTCTCCAATAGGGATCTTACCAGCTGGTTATGAATTAAAGCTCCTTGCCCTATCCAATTATCATACAATAGGGAAATTCTTTCCCCTATCCCCAATTGACAAGTAATGTACTGTTGGACTTCTTCCCTCATTCTTAGAATTTGGTTAAAGAATCAAGAATAACTGTCTTTGATTCTTAGGGCTCAAAAACTCTTCCCTTTCAATATATAGTTATGAATCCATTTAATCCATATAGGTTGTTTTTCACGTAGGATTCTCTAAATCCTCTTTGTCATGAGTAGTCTGTTTTTCCTACTGATTGACTCCAACCCTAATCCTCCTTCTTCTTTCAGTTGACAAATAATCTTCCAACTTACTTTTATTATTCATTTCTCCCCATTTCCTTTCCCCCATAGAAACTGCTTCATCAACTTTTCTATAGCTTTAATAAGTCCTTTTGAGAGAAAAAGGTAGGAACACCAGTAGGTTTGCATAGACATGATAACTAACTTTAGAAGCTGGAGTTCCCTCCATAAGATAAGGCTTTATTAGTCTAAGATCCCAATCTGTTCTGGATTTTTTCTATTAAAGGGATGCATTCACAAAACCTTAGTCTCCTGGATGAAATGGGAATTCCCAGATATAGAAGCGGAGGATCCTTTAATTCCATCCCTGTAGCTAGAGCCAAGGCATTAGAAAGATGAGAAGCACGTTTGGAGTGAAGTAACTTTTATAGAGATTGATACCCAAACCCGACACCTCCTTAAAAGAGTTGAGAGTATTCATCAGAAGAGAGACTGAGTGAACATTTGCCTTGCTTAGAAGAATAAAATCATCTGTAAAATGTAAGCTAGTTAGAGAAAGCTTCTTACATTTGGAATGCAATCTAAATTTGGAGTCTTTTAAAGTGTTATGCTTCAGCATTTGAGTGAGGACCTCCATGCAAATGAGGAAAAGATAAGGGGACAGAAGGTCCCCCTACCTTAGCCCTTTTTGCCTTTAAAAATCTCCATAGGACTCCCATTTATCAATAATCTGTACGAAGCAGTAGTAATGCATTCTTGAATATATGAAGCTATGGGGGAAATTCATGGCCTCCATGGTTCTTAGCAGAAAACTCCAGTTCACATTATCAAAAGCTTTCTGTAAATTCACTTTAATATTACATTTTAGAGGGCTTTTCTTGTGATTGTATCCCTTCAAAAGCTCCTGCACTAGGAGAATATTATCCCTAATATCCTTGCTGCTCATAAAAGCTCCTTGATTCCCACTGATGAGAAAATGTAAAACCTCCTTCAGTCTATTTGCTAACATTTTGACGATGATCTTATAGAGAAAATTGGTACAAGAAATAAGTCTGAATTCACTCCAAGAGATCAGGTTGGAATTTTTAGGAATCAAACACAGAAATGTCTTGTTAATTTCCTTAAGTAATACTCCTTGTAAAAAAACTCATGCACGACCTCTTTAACTATGCCCCCTGTACAATTCCATTTTTTTTAATAGAAGACCCCGTTTAGTCCATCAGGTCCAAGAGCCTTAGAACCATTCATCTCAAAAACAACCTTCTCTATTTCCTGATCTAAAATTGGCCTAATTAGCAAGGAAGTCTCATGTTGAGGAATTCTTGCTGAAACAAACTGCCCAAAATCAGCTTCAACTCCTGGTGGGGAAACCTTTGAACCTAGAAGGTTTTTAAAGAAGTTCATTGCATCCTTTGTTATGCCATTTTGTCCATACACCATCTCTCCTGTTTCAGATTTTATGGAAGTAATCCTGTTTATATTTTTCCTAGTTAATACTGTATTGAAGAACTTAGTACACCTATCCCCATCCTTTAACCCATTGACTCTAGCTCTCTGCTCTAATAAAGAACATTGATTATCCATTAATTGTAAGTAGTTCTTTAGGGCTTCCTTTTCAACTGTAGCTAGAGTAATATCTATATAATTTTCGGCCAACATTTTATGAATGACTGAGAGTTTATCTCTAACTGTTTCTAACTCCTTAGAGATATTCTGACCTCTCTTTGAGTTAAGGATCTTCAATTTCTTTTTGATAGACTTGAGCTTTTGGATGCAAATGAACTGTTTAGTCCCAAAGAAGTCACACTCAATCCCTTTCCTTATTGCTTCTTGAAACCCCTCCATATTTACCAGGAAGTTGTTGAACCTGCAAGGGTGGTGAATTTTGGTCTTAGTAAACAAATTTTCAATCCTCATAGGAGTATGGTCAAAAATTCCAGGATCTAGAAACTTTGATGTGCTCCTTGAAAAAGTATTGAGCGATTCCGCATTTGCCATTGCCCGATCTAATTTTTTCTAATATGCGAAATAGAGCTTTGTTTATTAGACCAAGTGAATCTATGACCTTCAAATTTCAGATCTAAAAGCTCCACTTCCTGCATACAATCAAACATATCAGAAGAGTAGTTAAGTAAGTTACAATTTTCTTCTGCTTCCGATTTGAATAGAGTTGTGTTAAAATCTCCACTAACTAACTATGGAGCATTAATCGAAGCCTTAATTCTTTGTAGAGAATTCCAGAGTTCAGTTCTTTGAAACACAGTATTGAAACCGTAGATAAAAGTAGCTGAAACCCTACAATTTTCCATTATGAAGTAGATCTCAGTGTTGATAAACTGTTGACTGGAATCCAGAGCTTTCACCTCCCAAAAGTCCCTATCATAAGCAATAATAATCCTTCCATAGGCATGACTTTGGTGATTTGTAAGAAACTGCCATTTACTACCCAAACAACCAAGTTTATTCAAATTAACTTCTCTAATTTTGGTTTCCAAAAGGGAAAAAACCATAGGCTTTTCCTTTAGAACAAAATCCCTTACCGTATGGAGCTTCAAAGGGTTATTTATTCCTCAAACATTCCATACAATCAGAGTCATAAGATATTACTTTTCCCTTTGGAGCCTTTTCAACTGCTCCTGTTACTTTTTCGAAAGATAACTTGATCGAATTTCTCCTTTTGAATCACTCCATTTTGCCTTTTCATCCTTCTGTTGACTTTGCTCATTCTCATTCTGTTCATTCTGTGTGAGATCTAGAGCTCCTTCACTGGGATTAAGTCCACTGGTCTCTAGAATATTCTCCCCCTTGTTCATTAGTGAGCTTTGTTCATTGGGTAAAATTTGAAATTTTCCTTCCGATTGAGTTGAGGCTGGTTATTCTCCTCCTAGGTGCTCTCCCCTTTTGTAGGAAACACTTTTTCAACCTGAACTTGCTCATGATTTTCAAATACTAGTTCCTCCTCCCCACTTTCCTTGCTGTCTCCCGAAAGCTCCTTTTCTATGCCCATCACCTTCCAATAGTCACCTCTAGTCAAGACTTTCCCTGTAAGTTTCCATTCTTGGCTTTGAGCCTTCAGAGATGATTTCTATTGGTAAGTTACCATAACTTTATCCTCTTTAAGAGAGTGTTCATTTGCCAACCTAAGGATAGGGATGTTGTCTTTCATTTCCTTAGAAATATCCATACTCACACATAACTGAGCAAATCCTACCCTTTTCCTTAATGCAGTGTTTTCATCCATACATATTGGTTTTCCTAAGTAGCTAGCTAACATATTCAATCCCTTAGTAGTCCAATATTCTAAAGGAATGTTCTGAATATTCACACATAGAGAAATGTTCTTCATTCGGATTTTATCTAATTCCGTTCTTGGTTGCCAATTTTGGAGAAATAAAGGAAGTTGAGAGATGTGCCAAGGGCCCTCTTCTATTACCTTTTGAGCTTCCGATTTAGAAGAAAAGGAGAATATCAAATTATCCTCTTCAGTTAACATTTCCTCCATAAGACCTCTATCTTTCTAGTTTCTCTGTGTCCGGGCTTGTATCGCTGGAAATGCAGGCCTTCTGTCTATTAAAAAAACCTACTAGGGTAGCTTCTTAAGTCTTAGCTCCTTCCTGCAGAATGTCTAGACTAGGAGTCATAATTAACTTCCCTTCAATCTCTACAGGAGGACTGAAAGTCAAAGATGAGCCTGAGTTGTTTCCCACAACTTGCTTCCATGTTTTATTAGGTCCCCTAGCAATGTCACCTACGATAGGAGCAAAAAGTTTAGGGGAAAATCAGAGGTAATGGGGGGGAAGGATGAGCTGCAATAGGTTGGGGTTAGGGAGAAGAGGAGGTTTTAGGGAGTGGAATTAGGGAAGAGGTTGTCTTGACAGTGGAGGATAATGGTGGGAATTGAGTCTCCATTTTAATATTGGAGACCAACAGAACATCAAGGAAAGAAAAGGGTGGAGATGGTTCAGTTCTAGGGTTAGGGTTTGAGTATGTGGGTAGAAAGTTAGAGAGAAGCTAGAGTTTCTCTCATTACTTACACAGTTTCTCTTATAGTCTGTAGACTTGCAAAACGCTATTCTCTCAACTAATGTTGATAGTAAGGAGTGAAGACCTTTTCTTGTCACCTTGCCTTCAATTCTCTTACAAGAGCATGAGAAAAGTGTCAGGTTGATGTGGAAGAATGAGAAGTGTAATGAAATGCGTCTCTTAGAAACTAAAAAGAAATAAAAAGTCGAACTTCAATTTAGATAGTTCGATCATGATGTTTCAAGGAACCTGTGGCAAATAGAGTTGGTTGTTTATTAAATGTCAATACTTTAGATTTACTTGTTTACCCCAGGGTCTAATTGTGACAAAAGCATATACACTCACAATAAGTTAGAAGAAATTATAAGAAACATTTCTGACCTATATTTAGAAATTATAAGAAACATTTCTGACCCATATTTATTAAGTAAAGAGAATTTCGACCGTTTTAATATTACTTAAATGAGATTATCAAAAATGAAGTTATTTCTAATATTACTATTTTCTTTTATATGTATATATATATATATATATATACATATCGTCTCTTTCTTGTTAATAACTTTTTATTTCTTTTATTTCTCTTTTTATAATTTAAAATTTATTTTTTTCTTATTTTAATTTTTTACAATTGATAATTTTTTTCTTTTTCTTTTTCTAATTCCTATGTTTTTTTACCTGATTTTTAAAACTTGTATCTTCTCTCACTATCTTTCTCTGTATTTATTCTTACTACTTATGATTGTTTCTTTCTCTTTTTTTTCCTTTCTTCTTCATCTCTCTTTTTTTATGTAACTTTTAAAACTTGTCTTTGCTTCTTTTTCTCTCTCTTTTTTCTCTCCTCTTTCTCTCCCTCTCCCCTCTCGTTTATTTATATGTTATTAGATGCTCAATAGTGATGCTACTGGTCTAAATAGATGAGAAACTTGTATCATCAAGGTGAGGCAGCTCCCATTTGACACAAATGCTTAAAGCAATATAATTGATTTAGTTAAGTGAGACAAACTTTGTCTTCAAGGTGAGGCAACCATCATATTAGAGTGAGATAACTAAGACTAGAGATGCCCAAAAGTGATATAATTGATATATTTAGGTAAGACAATTGTTTCTTGAAGGTAAGACAACTACCTTAATAAAAAGAGGTAAATCACCTATAACACAAATGATCAAGAGTGATATAGTTGTTTTAACAAGGAGAGCTAACAATCCTATAGAAATGAAACAACTCTACGAGAGCATAGATACTTAAAATTGATGCAACTAGTGTTAGTAGTTAGGTGAGTCAACTACACCTTTAAGGGAAGACAATTGTCTAATAGAGTGAGGTAACTTGCCTAGAGTATAAATTTCTAAGAGTAATATATAACTAGTCTAATTAGTTGAGGCAACTGTGACTTCAAGGTCAGACAATTATCTTAATGGAATGAGGTAACTTACAACATATAGATGAGAGAGAGAGAATCAGCTTTCCATGTAGTTCTACTAACTTTTTTTATGATTTAAAAAGTTTAGGGAGTGTCCAATACTTTCTCGTTACTAAATCCTACAATTATCATCTCTTTCTTTGCTTGGTATAAAAATTGCTTCTAATTTAATGTAAGGATCATTTATAGTTTATATACCTTTATTTTTCAAGTGTCACAATCCCAGTTTTTCAAATGTTTTAATACTTCTAGTTTTCTTAATTCTAATCTCCTTATAAGTTGCAAAAACTATAAGATGAAGGTTATACTTCTCTTAGTTGGAGTTTTGTAATTCTAATGGTGAATTTTTTAGGGTGGTTATATTTTTTAAGGTCATATTACCTACCGAGGGTACTCCAGTAAGAACACAAGTTTATAAAAGCAATGCTAAAAGTAGCAACTATTAGGTTTTCGAAAACAAATTCAGTGATGAAGGATGATAAAGTAAATATATATACACAAAGAAAACTTAAGAGTTAGTATAAAACTAGGCTAGAAGTCTATATGGCAATATTTTAAGGAAAATTTATAATTAATTTGTTAGAGATTACAAGATTTTTGTTCAATTAAGCTACATATATCTATTTTAGGTATTCAATTATTATGGTGATAGAAACTTCAAAGCTAATGTTAAAAAATATTTTAAGATATACAGCATTGAGATGTGATTGTCAAAGTTAGCTCTTTTATGGAATAGAAGCTGAAAAGAAGTGATCTTTATGCTAAATGAAGGATGAGATGACAATTGCAAGATTTAAGAATGAGAATTTTAAGAAAAGAGAGAAGAAATTAAAAAAGTTTAATTCTGTGATTGGAAAAGGTATTTGATTTTTTATGGGTAAAAGAAATGGATGATTAGTTTTTTTTGTTTTAAAATAGGAAATGGTTTTGATATTTAATATAGGTTGTGTATCTAGGGGATAATTGAGTATAGTATATTGTGGGTCTTATTGGTCTTATATGGAAATGCCACATGAAAAAAGTCACGTGTGTAGGTGTTAATAGTCATAGTAATACAAGGGTCATGATAGGTTCATATTTTTATATATTATTTAGGGTTAATTTACTTGATATTTGACACTTTTATAACATATTTTATATGGATTATATTATATTTTCTATGTATAGTTCATTTTCTAGTAGGTGATGAATTTCAGAAGATAACATGAGATTTAATATGGTTTCTCTAAAGTTGTCCATTTAAAGAGCTTTTGGAGTAAAAAGATGGATAACAACTTTTTACAAGACTTTGAGAGTCAATTCTAACTCAATGAAGTTAAAAGTGGAGAAGTTGGTAAAATCAAATCAAAATCAACGTCAGAGTTAATCCTAAATTGATGTCATACTCATCTTGAATTTATAAAGAGAAATAATATAAAAGTGATGCCGATTACAACTTGGTATTAGGCATCGTTTACACTTGTACTCGTAATGAATAAAAGTTCTAGAATAAGAGTGACGTCAATCTGGTTTTAGTGCAACAACAATTCTCAGACATAATTTATAAAAATTCATGATTTTTAAGTTCGAACTTTCTAAAACTCTATTTTTGTAACCTTGACTATAAATGCTTGTATTAGAATTAATGGAGGGAATTTCCAACAGAGTTTTGAGAGACTTCTTGTTTTCTTTTCATAGTTTTATGCTTCTTAAGCATTATAGGAAGATTTAGAGCAAGCATTGGAGGAGTTGGTGCTATCTTCTCTACTTCTTACCTCCTAATCTTCTTTTCTATATTGATAATTATGTGTTTATGTTCTATTTTTCATCATGTTTAGTGGCTAGAAATCCTATTTAGGATTAGGGATATAACTTGTATATATTTCTCAATTATTAATATATGATTTGATTATTGGTTGGTTGAATTTATTCTCTAGTTTTCAATTGTTGAGTTTATACCTTATTACTATAGACTCAATCTTGGAAATTATATAAAGGAACGATAGTTGAAGTAGGATCTAGGTATTAGAAAAATAAACACTTTAGCACTAAAGAATGACAATATCCTAAACTTTAGTGATAACTATATAAATTAACTATACTTAATAATTTTGATTAGGTTACATTATATATTGACAGGTGGTATTCACATAATTAGATATACTATTGCCTCAATAGACTGTATACATACTTTACGTTAATTTCTATTTCAACCTAGATAATCATTCTTGTTTGATAATTGGAATTCCATATAAGGGAACCTTGAATCCCTAACGTTTATCTTATTGATTTTTTTCATTATTATAATTACATTATTTCCATTAATTTAGTTAAATAATTTTCACCAATCTTTCATTTGTTTAATTTATTTTTTAACTAAGATTAGTAAATTTAGTGATTAGTTCTCTTTGAGATCATTACTTTGTAATCATTCCAGTTTAATAGACTATCCATAATTGACTTTGTAAACTTACAAATATATAATAGTAAAAGTTTTTGGTGCTATTGTTAAGGAGCTATGATTGTTATTATTAGTAGTCTTACTTTGTTTTATTTTTATTTTATCTTATCTTGTGATTTTATTTGCTTATTTGAGGTAGTTAAGGCAAAATAAGGGATCCAAGAGTGACAATTTGGATAGGCTACTTCAAATTAATCATAAAATTGAACACCCTTATAGAAAGAATAAAGCAAAAAAGAGAGCAAAGATGGTTACACATCATGATGATATGGTTCTTGGTTTAGAGCAACATTAACCACAAAGGATGCACACGGAGGACATCTAGTTTCCTGTGATGAACACCAGTCCATTATGGATTAAACTAAGTCAAACGGCGAGTAACTATCAATAAAAGCAATTACATCTTCACTTGCTCTCGAAATTTAATAGGTCACCTTGTGAAGGCACGATCACATTCATCAAGGATTTTTATTCGATTATCTAAACATTTCCATTGAATGGCCTTATAGAAGATAAGCTAAAGATAAAGTGCCTTCCATATTATATGATTGAGCAATTAAGAACTTGGTCACTATCAATTGATGTTAAACTTTTTTTATGAGCATTCATGATGATATTTTTTCCCTCTATATAAGACCATTGAATTGAGGATGCAAATTTAGATTTTTACATAAAACAAAGGAAAGCATTCTATGAAGCTTGGAAAAGATATAGAGCTATGA
This sequence comes from Erythroxylum longipes, assembly GCA_027563885.1. Classification (NCBI taxonomy): domain Eukaryota; kingdom Viridiplantae; phylum Streptophyta; class Magnoliopsida; order Malpighiales; family Erythroxylaceae; genus Erythroxylum; species Erythroxylum longipes. Next base: position 13,392,339 of record JAOQMS010000009.1, read on the forward strand.
TCAGCCAGTGTCCACATCACCATTATTCATTATAGTTGGTGATGCAATTATTCTATGATGACCTCACCTTAACATATCAAACCTAAGGTGACACAACTACGTAAAGGATTGTCTATACAAAAATTGTTGAGGAGGCTAAAGAGATTATGAAAATATTGTCAAGGAAATCATTTACCAAAGTGGCAAAGGGAAAAATAAAACCAACTCTTTACAAGGTTTAAGCAATTTCAAACTTAACATCTTAAATAGTTAATCTCTCCAATTATATGAAGATGCTTTTGAATTGTGAAATGAGTAGTAGGGAGGCATTCTTTTAGTGTGGTATATGTACGCACCCTTACTATACATGCTTAAAAGTGAATGAATCATTCAAATCCATCATGAAAATAGTAGGGAACTAGAGTAGGCAAGTCTATAGGACTACCTTGGTTCTAATACAGACCTTATTTTTTATAGTCACCACCATCACAAAATAATATCGAAGAGATGATCTAGAAATTTATTTCTTTTATAAGTGAAAAATTAAAAAAATTGGATAATTTAGGGAAGCTTTAAAAAATGGTGTAGTCAAAAGTGAGTCTATTAGCGATTTAGAAATACAAGTTACCTAATTGGCCAACAAGAAGTGAAAGAGGTTAGGGATAACCTTTTAACAGTAATATGGTACAAACCACAAACCAAGTATTGTTATTAGTTTGAGAAGTAGCAAAACACTTGATACTAATGCCAATAGAAATAAGGAAGTAAAACCATAAAAAATACTAAAAAAAGAGGATGATAGAGAAAATATTTATCCAGTGTTGATGTTGATCTAGATCTAGAATAAAATTGAAATATAAGTAAAATAACATCGATTTCACGTTTATTTGGCACTAATGTCAATTTGGATTAGGGCGACAAAGTACACAAAACAAAAATATCATTAGTTCCACCATGAACAAGTGTCGATCTTGAATCGACAATTAAACCCTATATAAGACCTTTTCTACCGTCGATCATATAGCCTCACAGATTGAAAAGGGAAAGATGATGACAAATTTAATAATTTCTTATTAAGAAGTTTTACATCAATATCCCTTATATGAAGCATTAGCTTAAATGCCAGTTTTATAAAAAAATTTTGAAAGATGTCATCTCTAATAAAAACAAACTTTAAGAGTACACTACAATGTCCTTAACTTAGGAGTGTAGTGTGATATTACAAAACTAGTTACCTATAAAGTTAAAGTATCTAGGAATTTTTATTATTCTTTTCCATTTTGGTGTTTTAGATGATTATAATTTTTTGTATGATCTAGACACTAGTTTAATCTAATGCTTATGTCCCTTTTTAGAAAATTTGGAATTCCAGAAGTTAAGTAAACTATAATATCACTCCATTTAACAGACTAATCCATTAGGTACCCATATAGGATAGTAAAAGATCTACTTGTTAAAGTAGAACAACTTATATATTTTGTTGACTTCTTAATAATGGAAATAGAGTATGGAATTAGTGTTCCCATCATTATAGGGAGACTATTTTTGGCTTTTAGAGGGGCAATGATTGATTTGATCAAGGGTAAGTTTATATTTAGAGTGGGGGATAGCAAGGATATTTTCACCATATTCAAGGCTTTGAGAGGTTTGACGTGGACAATATATGTCACGTGATTGATATTGTTAACTTTACTCATGCAACCTTGCCTAAAGTTACTTATGACCCTTTGGAAACATATCTAGCTTCAAGAATGGAGGACAAGGAGGAAGAGTCTAACATTATGGATTATGCTTTGAGGATGGAAGGGGAGAGTTTTAGTTCTCAAGTTTTTCAAGTTTTTGAAGATTTAGGAGAAAGAAAGCTTAAGCCCCTACTCTTTACATAAAAATCACCTACACTTAAATTGTAACAACTACCTCTTTATCTGGGGTATGCATATGTAGGAGAAGATAATATGTATCTTGTTGTCATTTCTTATTTTTTAAGTTTTTCACAAGAAAACAAGTTGCTTAAGATTCTAAGACAGCATAGGACAATAACCACATAGACCATCTTTGGTATTTTGAGCTTAGTTCATCTTAGGGCTCCCTTTAAATCCTTATAATGTATAATCACAAGTCTAGTGTGGAGAGCCATAAATTCCTCAATCCTAATATGAAAGAATTTGTATGTTTTGAGATGATTAAACTTTTAGATTAATGAATCATATACCTTGTCCCTTATAGTTCTTAAATGAGTCCTATACATGTTATACTAAATAAAGGGTGTATAAATATTGTAACCAATGAGAAGGAAGAGTTAATCCCCACTAGGATTATCATTGATTTAAAGATGTGCATTGATTATAGCAAGTTGAATAATTCCAATTAAAAAGAGCACTTCCCTCTACTGTTCATTGGATAAATGCTGGAAAGATTGGTAGGATATGAATTTTTATGATGGATTCTTAAGATACAACCAAATCTTAATTGCACAAGAGGATTAATAGAAAATGATGTTTACTTATCATTATAGAACATTTGCTTATCAAAAGGATTCCCTTTAGATTGTGCAATGCTCTATCCATTTTTCAATTTTGTATGATGGTTGTTTCTATGATATGATGGAGAAATAAAACAAGGTATTTATAGATACTTTTATAGTTTTTGGGTGTATCGAGCAAAAGTGGAAATCATAAAATATTGCCACCTTTGACTTTAGTTCATGCAGCCAAGAATTTCCTAAAACACAGTGGGTTCAATAATGCGTTATAAAGAATCTCTCCAAAATTACTCAGCCTTTATTCCATTTTTTATAAAATGATGTTCCTTTTGAATTCACAAACGAATGTCTTATTGCTTTTAATAGGTTTAAGGAGCTAACTCCAACTTCTATATACATAATTAGAACCTTCCCTTTAAGTTGATATGTGATGCTAATGAATATGTAGTGAAGGTTATCTTAGGCCAACAACAGGTTAAGAAACTTTATGTTTTTTATTATGCTAGACAAGTTTTTAATGAAGCACATGTTAATTATACTACTACTGAGAAAGAATTTCAAGTTATTGTTTTTGCTTTTGAAATTTTAAATCTTATCTCATTGATTCTAAAGTAATTGTATATACTGATAATTAGACCTTAAAATATGTATTATCTGTAAAGGATACCAAGATAAGGCTAATTCATTAGATTCTTCTTTTACAGGAATTTGACATAGAAATCTAAGATAAGAAAGGGTAAAACAATTTAGTAGCAAATTGCTTGTCAAGATTAGAGCAAAGAGACAATATAGATGAGGAACCAATTGATGATAAATTTCCTAACGAGGGACTTTAGGTTGTTCATTATAATGAAGTCCCTTAGTTTATTAAATTTTTTTAATTTTCTTGCATCTAGAATTTTCCTAAAAGGTCTTCCCTACCACCAAAAGAGAAATTCCTCTCTAAATTTAAGTTAATTTTTATTATTAGGATGATAACCTTCTATTTAGAAGTTGTTTTAATGAGATTATACGATATTATGTACCTAAGGAGAAGATCAGACAAATTTTAATTAGTGTCACTTATCCCCCTATAACAGACTTTGTGGTATTAATAAGACTGCTGCTAAAGTCTTAAAATGTGGGTTTTATTGGAATATATTGTTTAAATATTCTAAGAGCTTTATGTTGGACATGTGACCAATTCCAATGAATAGGAAATATTGTTAAATGATACGAGATACATTAGAATATGTTCTAAAAGTAAAGCTATTTGACATGTAGGGCATAGATTTTATAGGACCGTATCCTTCTTTGTATGGAAATACTTGTATCTTGGTAATAGTTGACTATGTTTTAAAGTGACTGAAGGTAGTGGCTTTACCCAACAACTAGTGTAGTGAAATTTATAGAAAGGGGCATTTTCTCTTGTTTTGGTGTATTTCATCATTAACGACAATGTTATTCACTTATAGAATTATAAATTTAGGAAATATCTAAATAAGAATGAGAATATTTTCAAAATCTTAAGCATTTATCATCCTCAAACAAGTGGTTTTGTGGAAGAATCTAATTGAGAGCTTAAGTATATTTTAGAGAAAATAGTTAATATTTCTAAAAGGGAATGGGAATTAAAATTTAATGTGTTTTTTAGACTTATAGGACAACTTTCGAGTCCTCTTAGGTACGTCCTCTTACAAATTAGTGTTTGCAAGTCTTGTCATCTTCTATTTGAGATTGAGCATAAAACTTTGTGGGCTATTAAGAAACTTAACTATGACCCTAAGTTAGCTAGTGAGAATAGGTTGCTCTAATTAAATGATTTAGATGAGTTCTAAAGAGATTTTCTTGAGATTGCACAAATCTGTAAGGAGCTCCCTAAGGCATTTCATGATGAAAATATCATAAGCAGGAAACTTAAAATAGGACAAAAAGATTAATTTTTAATAGTCATTTTAATCGTTTTTTAATAAATTAAAGTCTAGATAATCTAAGCCATTCGTTGTTATAAAGTTGCAACCTTATAAGTATGTCTAATTTCAATTTTATAAGTGAATAACACTTTGAGATGACATAACCCAACCAATGCCAACATTCAAGTTTCTAGTGTTGGCATCATCCTAGAAATTAACAAGCATAAGAGCCAAACTAGAGTCTTTCATCACCACTTTAATGACCTTCGAGATGTATTTATGCATACATATAGTTAAGTTTAGAATTTTTAGGTTGTTTTACATATATATTATTTTAACTATCATATATTTTTGATTTAGTTTCTTGACTTGAGAATATTGAAATTTTGAATACATTGTAGATTTTATTATTTATCAACCTCCACAGATGTTAAATATTGTACTAGATTGTGAGTATAGATGGTACTTTATGATGGGAAATTTTCATTTTAGTTATCCATGCCTCTAAGAAGTTTTTCAAATCCTTTTTATATCCTTAGTTTTGAAGCATAATATTGAGGACAATATTTTTCTAAGCGTGGGGGTGTTTTAAAGATTGATCTAATTGCATGAAAATTTTTGCTTTTTTATTTTTTATTTTAAGTTGTATAGTTAGGTTCTTATTAGTTACTTTTATGTTGGTGACATGAGTTTATGCATGATTCTAGTTAAAACTAAATGTTAAAACTATGTGCATAATATGATTAAGTGAATTTATATGAAAAATTTGACTTTGTGAATGCTAGGAAACTAAATTTATTAAGTGATTATACTTTAAGTTCTACTTGAGTGATTGTGTGAGATATTTAAGCTTTCATACCATATTTTTCTTATTTCTTGTGCAGATTCCTTCTTTGATTTTCAATTTCTATAACATGAATTTCATCTTTTTGAGATTACATGTAAGATTTGTGCGAGCATTAAAATGATAAAGGTACTTAAGATTGAGTTAGAGCAAAATTGTCTACCTTTTTATAAATTAATCAATTAATGAGCCTCGTTAAACCATGAAAGTTAAGCTTCTTATTGGTAAACTTTTCCTAAATAACCTTGAGCTTAAAATGAAAATTAGTTATTTACTCTCTAATTCATTATTAGTAGAATTTTTTACTTATATTTGATGTTTTTAGGAATATGATGCAAGGAAATAAGTATGAGGGGAGAAGGTAAAGCGTATGAAAATGGCAATGTAAAAAGCAGAATCTCATGCCAGTCAAAAAAAATTGTAAAAAAAGAAAAAGAAAAAAGTTGAAAATAATAAAGTATTGAAAATCGATTAGCATGGATTTTTGTTTTTTAAAAGTATGAAAGAAAATAGGTAAGTGCAAGAATATAAGGAGTTCATGACATGCAAATTATGTTTCTTTTGCTTATTTGTTGATGCTCTACTAGTTATAAACATTTTTATTTCTCTTAGTCCCTTTCCTTGATTAGCTTACATAACCCTTTGGCCCCATTATAACCATATTCAAAATCTTCTTGATTTTTACTTATATATATATAATTGAGAGGTGAAGATTAGATGATATTCAAGCTTATGGTAAGTTCAATTTCAGAAGATGATGATGAGAGTACCTCACCCAATGTTCAAACACTTATTTGAATGAGTGATACCTTGTAAGGTAATTTTCAAATTAAAGGATTTGATCGTAATGAAGGAGGTATAATAGTATTAACTTTTTCTTGTTTGTATGTTACTTTACTTAATAGGTATTATGTATTTAAGTTTTATAATTGAATTGAGAATGGGATTTGTACATACTTTTGTTATTAACTATACGAGAAAAATAGGGAGACCAAAGAAGAATTGGAAAAATATGATAAAAAAAGATATGACAATGTTGGAACTTACCGAGAACATGACCTACAATAGAAAACTTTGCCGTGTTAGGATTTATGTAAGTGATCCCTCATAAAAGATCCTATTAGTTCTCTTATATCTATTAATTCATTACGTATTATTATTATTATTATTATTATTATTATTATTATTATTATTATTATTATTATTATTATTATTATTATTATTATTATGTGCCACAAATTCAGTTAACTGAGAGATTAACTGATACAGAAAGAATGTCAAGTCCAATTGACAAAGAAAGAGGAAAGATGGTTATCTTTCAACCATCAACGGAAATAGTAAAAATTATCACAGAAGAAAAGGTTGAGAAACCAAAAGGAAGAATCAATAATCAGCTCTACAACTTTGATATTCAGTTCAAAATTCCAGGATGTAAAGATTTTCAGTTAAGAGCAATTTTGGATACAGGAGCAACAACGTGTTGCGTCAAGATGGATGCAATTCCAAATGAAGCCAAGGAAAGGATTAGCTATGCTATGGAAATCTATGGAATCAATTCAGTATTCAAATCTGAATGGAAAATGAAGAATGGAACCATGATTATTGGAGAATTTTTCTGATAATTCTGGACTCATATAAGCTCTTCCTGTTTTTGCTGCTATATCCATGTATTCTTCCATGAATTGTGGCAAATGCTGTATTTCTTTGCAATGCATTCTTTCCAATTCTGCATATGCTCTTTCTTGAAATGCTGTTGATCCTTGATATGGATCCTCCAATGTTATCATTCTTCTTATTTGTGAAAAGATGATTTGCGTATCTTCAGCTGCTGCTACTAACATTTCATATTCTTGTGGATAGGCTAATCTCCATTATTGAAACATTCTTTTCATAACTTCACCCAAAAGATTCTCAATATATGTTACCTTTGCTTGATTGTCTACCCATGTCATTCGATCAATCAGATTCTTGTTGTTTGATTCCCATCTGGATATTACATCTTTATATTGTGATACATCTGTTGGTAGAAATAATAATAATAATAATAATAATAATAATAATAATAATTATTATTATTATTATTATTATTATTATTAATTATTATTATTATTATTATTATTATTATTATTATTATATTTCTATTTTTATTTTTTATTTTTACGTATATATTAGTTATTTTATTTTATTTTCCCTATTATTATTAGTATTTTAATTTCTTTTTTGTTTTTTGTTATTTTATTCTAATTTTACTTTTATTTATCATTTTTTATTTACTTATTCATTTTTTTTATTTTCTTTTTATTTTCATTCATTCATCTAGGTCATTTGAAAATAGTCTCTCTACTAGTTAGGAGTAAGGCTGTATACTACTGGACCTCCCCAGACCCTATGTCTGAACGAAATTTTTATTGGGTGTTGTTATTGTTGTTTTGTTATTAACTATGAAGTTAACTAATGTGTTTAAGTCAATGTTTATAGGTAGCATTTAATGAAACTCTTAAAAGACTATAACTCCTCCACTAGGGACATTTAGAGATTTGTCATATACTAAATACAACCATATACCTATGAAAGTGGAATTGATTTTTGTTTTAGTAGTTGAAGTCCAAATTAGTAATTATGGTTTAATTACTTGAGGACAAGTAATAAATTAAGCATGAGAGAATTTAATAGGTCTATATTTGACACATTATTTAGGGTTAATTTACTTAATTTTTAGCACTTTTATAGCATGTTTTATGTGGATTATACTATATTTTTCTATGTTTAGTCTATTTTTTTATAGATGATGAATACAAGGAGATAACACAAGGTTTAATGCAACTTTCTTGAAATTTATCCAACTGAAGAGATTTTGGAGCTATTCAAAAGATAAGAAGATGGATAATAACTTTGTAAAAGACTTCAAAAGTCAATTCTAACTCAAAGATATCTAAAAGTGAAGAAGTTTATGAAGAAAACCATAACAAGCGTCAAACTTATTAAGATAATAGGCATATATCTTTTGAGAAGTTCTTAGAAGTGAGAACAAGAATAAGACAAGCACTGAAGTTAATCTTAGATAGACACCAAACTCATCTTAAATTTACTAAGATAATCAATATAAAACAGACAATGGTTATAACTTAGTGTTAGACACCGATTACACCTAAAATGGTAAAGAATAGAAGTTATTGAACAAGAATGACATCAATGTGATTTTAGTATAGCAATAGATTTCAAATATAATTTATAAGGATGTATAATTTCTCAAGTTCAAACCTTTTAGAACTCTATTTTGATAACCCTGCTTTAAATACTTGTATTAGAATTAACCTAAAGGATTTCTAACATACTTTTAAAAGATTTCTTGTTTTCTTTTCATAGTTTTGTTTTTCTTGAGAATTGGAAGAAGTTTTGGAGCATGGATTGGAAGAGCTAGTGACATCTTCTCTACTTCTTACTTTCTACTATTCTTTTCTATGTTAAGAATTATGTGTTGATGTTGAATTTTAATCATATTTAATGGCTAAATACCCTAGAGTTTGAGACGTAGCTTATATGGATTTTTTAGTCATCAATATGTGCTTTGATTATTATTTAGCTAAATTTATTCTCTTTTTCTTAGTTATTAAATTTATACTTGATCACTATAGACTTAATCTTAAGGATTGTATAAAAGATTAAAAGTTAAAGTAGGATTCATGCAATAGGAGGATAAACACTTTAATGTTAGAGAAAGATAATATCTTAAACTCTAGTGACAACTATATAGACTAACTATATTTAATGAGTTTTATTAGGTTAAATTGAGTATCGAGAGATAGTAATTACCTAATTGGATATACATATGTGCCTTGATATAGTGTATAGGTACTTTTAGACTAACTTTTATTTCAACCTAGATAATTAATCTTATTTAGTAATTAGAATTCCATACATGTGGGCTCGAATCCCTAACATTTATCTTACTAATTTTCTTTATTTATTTTAATTACCTTATTTCCATTAGTTTAGTGTTTAAATTGATTTTCACCAATCTTTTGTTTGTTTACTTTATTTTTAACTAAGATTAATAGATTTATTGACTAGTTCTTTATGGTATCAATACTCTAAAATCAATCCAATTTAACAAACTATCTATAATCGACTTTGTATGGTTACAAATTTATTAGATCAGGTTCATTATGCAATTTTTACAAAAATTTGAGTCTCTTATGAGATTTTTATAATACAAAAAGTTTTGGTGAATATGGTTAAATTTGAAACTGATCTTTTATCATAAGTTAATGAGAAAATCCTTTATATAATTAAAGGGGAAATTTTCCCCTAATATTTGTATTAAAATTTAGGTCATACCTTAATATTTTGGAGTGTACAAAAATAATATTTTTAAGAACTTAATGTTTTGTCAGTTAAGTTGATGAATTTTTTTAAATTTTTTCCTTTATAAGTCCTACTAGTGCTAACATGGATCTTATATGGAATTAGTGGAACCCACATCCACACTTAGGGAAAAACTCCCAATTATTATCAAAATTCCCCTAAAATCCCTAATTCAGTAAAAAATCCATCTTCAATGTACAAAGTTAACATCCCAATTGAAAATTAGGTATGTTCGTTCATTGTTATCTATCTATTTCCTTCGTTATAAACAATGGTCTATATATATGTGTGTCCTAGGAATCTCAATTTTGGCTCGGTCTGCCCAACCCAGCCTGATTTTGACTCGGTTGACCAGGCTATGGGTCAAAATTGTTCGACCCGACCGGGCCACGGGCAGGGGATTGGAATGACAAAAATGGCGTCATTTTTATTTTTTTTTAAATATTGAGGATGAGTCGAGACAACCCGGCCTGTTTGTGGCCCATCCGGCCACAGGCCTCCCTTGGCCCAGCCCGACCTGACCTATATAGATGTTCCTATTGTGTCTTTAGTCCTCTTTTAGGTAATAATCTCATGTGTTTTGATAAAAAACAATCTCGTATATTATTGTGACTAGTATCAAAGAGACATCATAATATGTGGGACCTTTCCTTATTTGTATGAGAGAAAAGGGTTGAAAAAATTGATAGAGTAAGAATCTATCCTTCATTATTTAATTGGTACATTGTTTGTTGTGATCCCTTTCCATGTCTATTTGTTATGTGTCTTTTTATTCAACTTGTTATGGTCTCTATAATCAAACTTGAATTATCTTTATCTAGCATGCAGTATGATATTAACAATATTACAAATTTGGTAGTCGTGTGCAAGATTAGGAGTTCATTAGCATTCACTTTGTAATTTTGTAACTTGATTTAATTAATATTAACACTCACTTTGTCCTTATCCGAAATTAACTTTTATAAGAGTGTTTATGTTCTTATAGGTTTATAAGCTTTGAATTTCTTATATGGTTAATTTGAGTCTAGACCTTTGTTTATTTTTGGCTCTGGTTTGTGAATTAATTGTATAAATAACAATTGGTTCTCTTGGTTATGATCTATGTAGTATAAATGGGATAATACAACTTTATGAATAAAATATGATATAATAAAGTATGTTAAGTTGGGGATGGCTGTTATTCTAATAATACTCTAAAAGTTTTGAGCATTACACTCCCCTCATTTTCCCAACTCCACTATAATTTTAATGAACTCATGCTTTTGGAAACACAATAATTCTCCAACCTAACCCAACTAAATGATGCTAATAATTAAAAAATAGGATATGAAGAAAATATTTCACTTTATTTTCTTGTCCCTAACCATCCATTAGATAGTATAATACCCAATAACATAAATTAAGAAAATACAAACTTGGTATGTCATGATGTTAATAGGACCATGTGAAAGTCATATACAGTCTAAAACTACTTAGCTTATAATAGTTATAGTGGTCATTAAAATTATAATTTGAACTAATACGTTTTTAGACACATCATTGATAGGAAATTCATTCAAATAACTAACTTTTAATATGCATATAATAATTGAACTATAATTTTCTTAGATAAGAAAGCTCCAGCTCTAATAACATTTATAACTATCCTTTAGACTGCTCTGTTTATGTTATATATTGATGGGAAATATTTTATATTGTGTTAGCTCTTATTGGATTTTGTAATCAACTATTCATGATTATTATACATTTGAAACTTTGTTGATGTAATGTTATATAATATAATGCAATATGATTTATTATACATTTGGAACTTGGGATCCGCTTTATATATACTTTGTATTGTTCAATGTTAGTGCAATATTTGCTAATAATTATAAGTTGGATTACAATGAATCAATATGGAGGTGTAAGAATTTTCTGTGGTAGGATTTTAAATTAGAACCTAAGTTGTCTTATGATGATGGGGAAATAAGCATCTTTGAAAAAAAGATATTGATTTTGTGAGCTATAGACAAATATATGAGATAGAGAAGGATTTAAGGTACCTCTAAGTTAACAAAGAGTACTATAGGTAACTAGGTTTAAAATTTAATGTGTCTTTGAGGCTTAATGATTTAAATGAAAGCCATGTTAGACTCATAAACTTGAGAAAGATCAACATAATGGTTGATGTGTATATTATATATAAGTTAAACATACTATTTCTTACACCCAGCATATTACCTATAATTGGAGGACATGAGACATTTGGGTCCAATTTTTTGGATAGATAGTTTCTAGTTTAAAGAAGAATTGTTAACTGTTGTTGGGAGGGATAAGGATAAGGGGATATATCCTTTGGCATGAACTATTGTGAAGATAGAAAACATTGACTCATAGAGTTAAATCATTAATCTCTTTGCATCTAATTTGGAATTGGAGGATGGAGAAGGACTTATGGTTATATCTTAGATGTAAAAGATAACTTATTCTTCATATTGTCATTTAATTAAACTTAAATTTAGATTTAGAATTGCTTAATTTCTTTTAATTATCATAGGGATTGGTCAGAGTTGAGGTGACTTTAACAAATACAAATACCAAATATATCAAACATATTTACCATAATAGATATGGATATCAAAGTGGAGAGGTCTTAAGAAAGCATTTTTGGACTTATGCATAATCAACTTATGTAAAAAGAATTCAGTGAGTAGCTTAAAAGGTTAGATAAAATAAAAATTGGATGCAATGCAATCTTGCTTGAATATGCTAAGGAGAAATGAATAAGAGCTTACCAATCATTTGAATCCAAATGCCCACTAATTAATAACAATGTAAGAAAAGCATTTAATAGGTGGATTTTGCCTATAAGAGATACGAGACTAATTAACATACTTGAAAATAATGAAAATCATAGTGATGAAGAAATATGTAAATAAAAGACATATTATATATAGATAACAGATAAACATTGTACCAAAAGTTGTGAAGAAGTTAGAAAAGAACAAAAAAGATGCATAAAGAATAATCTTGAATGGAGATGGGGCATATGAAATTTCAAATGAGGATGATAAGTATACTATTAGGATTAGTAGAGATCAAATACATGGTTGTAGAGCATGAGATCTATATAAAGACCTTTGTAAACATGTTATAAGTGTTATTCATCATTAGAAGCAAAGAATGAAAGCATTTATATATGACTTCTATAAGAAGTCTCAGTTCTTGAGTGTGCATAAACATGTGTTGTAGCCTATAAAGGATGCAATTTTCTGGTTAATAAGTGTTGTGGAACTAATATACCCACTAAATAAAGGAGTTATGCCAAAGAGGCCTAAGAGAACAAGAAGAAAAGGACAAAATGATCAAAAAATTGAAAGCTTCAAATAAGTTGTCTTAATATATAAGTTAAAAAATGTTGTAATTCTAGTCATAACTAAAAAAATTGTAGTAAAAAAAGTTTGAGATAATCCACTGAAACATCTAGTAATATTGTTAATGACTTTCTTTGCTTTTCTTTTATTTTCTTGCTTTCATTTTTCACTATGCATTAATGTATGTAATTATTGTCATTGATATTTTATTGCTATTGTTTTATCATTTTGCATCATTTCTATTATTGATATAATGTTTTGTCATTCTATAAGTATATGAGATGTAACTGAGGTATGTTCACATGTATATAAATCTTTGGTTTTCTACGAATTCTTTAATAATTAAAGAATGTTCTTGATTGACTTCTAATTGAGTGTTATTTCTTTTGATTATCATAGGTTATTGGTGCCAACAATATAGAAAATATTACTATACCAAGTTAACAATTGTGAGTTTCATCTATAATATTTATTCATAAAATTATCAACAAGTCCAAATAATTAATAAATTATATGATTTTTTTTTTAGTTTGTAGCTCTATACATGCCACTATAAGGAAGTTTGGAGATATCGATCATCATACATCCAAGTTATCCTTTGAACCAAAGAGGCTAAGGTTCAAAGGACAATCAAACATCACTTCACAATAATTACAGTTTAAAACAATGAAGAGGGTAAACATTACTAGTAAGAAGTGCACAGTTGAGTAAGATTTTTAGTTCAGTGCATATGAAGGCTGCAATGTGGCATAAAATCAATCGTAATAAATGTGACATATAACAAATGAAATTATTTAACTCTACCATTTTCTTTGAAAAAATTACATGTATCATATGCTAATGAAATTGCTTATTTCTTTCATTTTCTTTTGATAAATTACATGTGTCATTTATAAAAAAAAATTGCCTGGCTCTATCATTTTTGTTTTGATAAATTATAGGTGTCATATGCCAATGAAATTACTTAAATTTACCATTTACTTAGCAATGTTCTTCTAAATCTACATGAAAGAATTTGATTTTAGCACTTGTATTACATTCAATAATAATAAGTATCAACTATATATAAATAACAAGTATCAACTAAATAAGAACTTTAACATGGATGTTAAAAATTAATTGCAATTTAAAGTCATTTCTCCAAAAGCATAGCTGAAAATAATAACCATCAAAAGTGTAACAAATCTTACTACAAAATTTATTAAAAACTTCCACTCTATTTTCTCTTTTGCTAACATATTAATGTCTTCCCTCGTGAACATTATTTGCTCCTTAATCTCCTTACTTTTCTTTAGTTTAAAATGAAAATCAACTTTTTTATGCTTCTTTAACCACTTTCTTTAATATAACTACTTCTTTTCTTAAAATTTATGAATCACTTCTATAATTCTCTCAACAAAATTATCATCGTATGATTTGAAATAATCGCGTGTGTTAATATGTAAACAAATTAATTCATAATTTTAATATTAGAAACAAGATTTCCTAATTCACAAATAAATAAAAATTCACTCATTGCATAATTCGGGTATCCATAAAATATCCCTCCAGAATTATGATCATTTCGTGTGAAGTTCTTAGTAAGACACTTAACCCATAATAGTAAATCATATTATGAGCATTTAAACTGAATATTGTACTAATTGATAATGGGAATACATAAATATAAACTAATAAAAAGAAGTTACTATATAAGTTAATTAATTTTTAATTAATACAAGTTTTAAAACAATCATAATCACATGACATAGCCTTAGGAACTACAAGTGCAAGCTTGCTTGCAACTTTCAGAGAAAAGTTGTATATTTAATATAGTAAAAGATTGTATTTTTTTTCTCTTATTTATTACCTAGTACCCCAAAAATGTCCCGTTTCAAAATTCTTCTCATCTTTAAAGCTCCCACCATCACCACCAATAACAGAAGTTAAAACAATGTCTCGTTCTTCTTTAGTCGTCCATTGATACTCGGGGGCTGTTTGTTTCTTTCTTCTTTTTTTTTTTTCTGATTTTGCATTTTTGTTTCCAAATTTAGTTAAAAAATCTACTTATTTAAGTTTTTGATTTTGTTTTCTCTTGTTTTAAAATTTTATGAAACCACAAAAAGTAATTTTTGTTTCTAATTATGTTTTTTTATAATCCAATTTATTATCGATTAAATATATATTATTTAATTATTTATTATATTAATTATAAATAAAATTATGAATAATTTAAATTTAATTAATTAAATTAAATTAATAATTATTAAAAATAATTAAATTTTAAATATATAAAATTTAAATAAATTTTGATTTAATAATTAAAATATATTTAAAATAAATATTGATTTATTTTAATAAAATAAAATAATTTTTATTAACATTCTATTAATAAATATTATATAAGAGATTAAAATAAACTTAATTAATTAAAAATAATTTATCTTTAAAGTTTATTTAATATTTAATTATCATCAATAATAAAAATATAACTATATTAATATTAACAACTTTATTTTTATTTAAAACAAAAACTTACACTAAAAATAAATATAAAAAATAAAAATTACATCTAAAAATAAAAGTAAATGAACTTTAAATTACTACCATGCACCAATGATGTGAATATCATTTTAAATTTAATACTGAATTGAATTTTAGTATGTTACTATATCGATATCGATTATTATCGACTACTATTTTGCGTAATTTTCTAAATTTATAAAATAACCCCCGGCCATTTGGCTTGTTAGAATCTCGTTAAAGAAATAGAAAAACAAGCGTAAATTTGCAAAGGTCTTTTTAGGGTTGACTTGAAGGCACAGCATTGAAGAGAAGTTAGAGCATAGGTTTATGGACAAAACTGAAACTTGAGAGACATTTTTAACTCACCCTGCTTCACCTTCTAGCGGCTTCTTTCTACGACCCAATAACCGAGACCCAGAAACAAACTAAAGTGTGAGAAACGATTACCGAAACTTAAAATAACTGGCACTTTGGATGGAGAATGGTGCCCAACCCACGAGCGAGATTGTAGACCTTGAAGCTATCCAAGCCCTTAAAGAGTCTGCTGCTCTTGAACTTAAGGTAATAAGCTCTTATGTGCACATACTTGGTGGCTTTCTTTCTGCGAAATGGGATTGAACTTGTTAGATTGCCACTTAAATAAAGTCTAGCTTTTACCACCTTTGAAGTTGGATGTGGGTTTTCTCTTTCGGAATTAGACCTAGTGTACTTGTTATTGGGGCCATTCAGGTGTGTTGTTATTAAACTTCGGACGTGCGGAATTGAGTGCCATTGTGTGTCACAGGTAACTGATACTCTTTCCTGTGCCACTGAATATCTCCCTTTTTTGAAACATTATTTGTTTCTTAAGCAATCATTTATTGTACCAAGCCCTTAAAGTGTCTGCTGCTCTTGAACTTAATAAGTTCTTATTCTGCGAAATGGGATTGAAATTGTTGGTGCCGTTGTTTGCCATTTAAACAAAGTGCAGCTTTTGCCACCTTTGAACTTGGATGTGGGTTTTCTCTTTCGGAATTAAACCTAGTGGTCAGGTTTGTTGTTATTTAAACTTCGGGAGTACGGAATTCAGTACCATTATGTGTCACATGTAACTGATACTCTTTCTGTGCCACTGAATATCTCCATTTTTGGAAAAAAAATTTTGTTTCTTAAACAATCATTTATTGGACCATGGATTTCAATCGTTTTGATATTTCTCTTTGTTTCTACGTCACTTGTTATCTAATGCAGGAGCAAGGGAACCAGCATGTGAAGATGGGCAAAAAGCATTATTCTGATGCTGTTGATTGTTATACAAGGGCAATAAATCAGAAAGTTCTTACCGACTCCGAGAATTCAGTCCTTTACTCAAATAGGGCCCATGTAAATCTACTGTTGGGAAATTACAGACGTGCTTTGACAGATTCAGAGGAGGCTATCAAGCTATGCGCAAACAACGTCAAGGTAGTTTTTATTTATGCTGTCAAAATTTCTTTCCCATGCTTTATTTTCATCTCTGTTATCTTGGGCTTAGCCCTGAATCTGCTGGTTGGAGCAGGCATTGTATCGAGCTGCCAAAGCATCACTATCATTGAATTTGCTGACTGAGGCAAAGTCTTTTACTAAAAAAGGACTTGAGCATGACCCAGGAAACGAAGAAATGAGAAAGCTTGCCAGCAAGATAAATTCACTGAAGATAGAACAGGATAAGCATGAGACTGAAGTTTCCAAAGCAGTGGCAGAGGCTAAGGTTTAATGCTTTGAATTGGTTCAACCAAATTCTCGTTTTTTAGCAATCTGCAGACTTATGTTTTATTTGAAACTATCCAGACCATTCTTTCTGCAATTGAAGAAAGAGGCTTGAAGTTTGGGAAGGCAATGTTTCGAGAACTTACTGGCTTAAGGAAGCCTGTGCTAGATAAGAACAACATTTTTCATTGGCCTGTTCTTATATTGTATGCAGAGGCTATGTCCAGTGACTTCATTGAAGATTTCTGTGAGATGGATATGTTTTCAGCCCATCTGGACATGATATCCTCTTTTATTGTGTGCTTGGTTAAAGTATTACATGGATGATAATTTTATATTTATGTCTTATTCCCTCACATTAACTCTGTGTTGTGAAATCTTTAGCCTTCAAACATGTTTTCAGAAAGTGCTCCACCATTAACCTGGGATTCAGAAAACCATTATACTCGAGAAGCTATAGAGTTATACTATGAGGTAACATCTTTGTTTGTCCTTTGATCGACGATCGTCTTTTACATTTATGTGTAATGTTAAACTAAGAGCATTTTCACCGGTTCCTTCAGATTCTGTTCAAAAGCAATGTAAATTAGTAGAAAATATTATATCTGCTTTCTTCACCAGCACATTTGTGTTGATGTGATCTATTTGGCAGTTAATCTTTCCTGACTCTCCTATTTGTGACATCTCAGGCTGGTTCAACAAATCTACTGTCAAAGTCAGAAATTCTTCATTATTTGCTGGAAGGAACGGTTGGTGCTTGTTCTGAAATCAACAATGACAAGAAGGATAAATTTGTTGGTTCTAATCATGGTATCTCATAACAAGATCCTTGAAATGATGTCCTAACAGCTTTCCTTGTCAAGCATTTCTATGAAGTTTTTCCTTTGCCGTGTCTTTTACTGTTTGTTATGAAGGTTGAACTGGAGCAATGTTATGCTACGAGGCCCGTTTCTAGTATTTTATAGACCTTGGGCAAAGTAAAAAAAGAGCCCCTATTTTTACTTATTTTTGGGCTCTCGTAAAGAATAAAAAGAAGCAAAATATGACCTTTTTTGTTGTTCTTTATGAGGTTAAGAGTGGGTCCTATTTATTTCATTTTAATTTTTATAAGAATAAAAATGGGCCCTATTTTACTATTTATGAGGATGGGCCCTGAGCGGGTGCCCTAGCTGCCCTTGCCCAGGGCCGGCCTTGGATAGACGGTAGAATTTATTACTTTAGTTCCATGGACTCTTCTCCCTACTTTTTTGACTAGTACATTCTTCCTACCCTATAAAGAGCCCCAGTGCCTCTACATCTACTTCTCCTGTTTTGTGTATGGACTCCGCTTCATGCTCTTCAGTATTCTCCCTTCCAAATCATTGTTATGGTGTAAGTTCAACCATACCTATGCTGTAGACTAGTTGCTTTTGAGTGCCAAAAGTGAGGGTTTGATGGTCAATTTCCATTGCACGTTTCATAATTTACTACCGTAGAAGAGCTGCGTGCAGTTCCAGTGATTACTGGTTGAATTTGAACAGTCATACAGTTGTTCGATATCTGCATGCTATGTTAACTTCATGTGTTGATATATGCAGGAAAAGGCTCTTCGAATTGGGTTAAAGTAAATGAAAAGCATAAACTGTCAGATATTTTGAAAGAACCCAACTTTGTTATCCCAGGCATTCCAGGTATTTTTTATTTCTTCATTTTTTGGAATAAATATCCCGGTTCTCTTCTTTGTCCTTTACAAAGGCAACTACAAAATACTCCCCCTTGAGCTTCGTTTCTGTTCCTGGTTCATTCATTTTTACTTGTTTTCTGTAGTCTTTTATGTTGTTTCAAAGCGCTCTGCCTTCTATAAAGAGTTCAAAGCTGGTAAATGGACTGCTCCAAGTCTGCATAGCGAGTAAGGTGGCTATGGTCTATTCCTCAATGTGGTTGAAGTCCGACAATCAGTTAAAGCTAACTTTTCCGAATGGCGTATCTATGGAATCCATACCTCTCATTGATCAAACGGCAGGCACTGAGGCATTGTGGCCTTTAAGGTCAATGAAAAGGGAAAAGAAGGTTTCTTTATTAGCAAAATTTGGTTACTCTGCTGATACCGTTCATTTTTATTTAAGAAATAGGCACTAGCTCTTTTGCTCGACGTTTATGCTCAAAGTGGGGGTTTAGTTTTATTGTCTTGTGTAGTTTATAGTGGATAGTAATCTATCAAGGTCTTTGGTATAGAAGTATTCGTTAACTGAAGCTGATAGCGGATGTTTTTTAATATTAAGTTGAGGGGTTGGAGCTAGAGTATCTGGAGAAGAAATAAGGGTTTTGCTTATATTTATAAAAGCATGTAGTTGACATTCGAAGTGTATAATTACAACTTGAAACAACGTGTTTAAAGGGAAATTTGACCTAGTATATGAAATGACAAAATATGGAGGAACAGCCCTGCACAGATTTTATTTGCCTCGTTTGTGCTTAAACTCAAGTTGAATGGATGACAATGATAGTTCCTGATCTTATTTGCCTCTCTTAGATGATATCATTGTTTCAAGTAGATAAGGGCAATAGCCTCTCTTAAAAAGATCACGTCTTGCTAAATC
The DNA here is from genome assembly GCA_027563885.1 of Erythroxylum longipes. Taxonomy (NCBI): domain Eukaryota; kingdom Viridiplantae; phylum Streptophyta; class Magnoliopsida; order Malpighiales; family Erythroxylaceae; genus Erythroxylum; species Erythroxylum longipes. Next base: position 13,412,069 of record JAOQMS010000009.1, read on the forward strand.
ATAGAATTTAGTATTTTGAAAACCGTTATCACGTCTGGAAATGGGATTTAGGAAACAGAGATGTACCAAAAGAATTAAGGACCTGAAGAATTAGTCCATTCTTCTGCGTCAACAATCTGTAATCTTTAATTGCCATTGCTAGTTTCAGTGTAGTTAACGATCCAGGTACCTCTGAACTAATTCTTGTGGAGCCAGACACATGTTTCTTGAGCTAAGAAGCATGAAAAATGGGATGAATTCTCGAATATGATTTTGATCCTTGTATCTGAATCCTTTCTAACAACTAATCTCCTTACCTTCTGCAGACTGTCATTAGACCAACATATGTTGAATAGTCACCTCACTTTCCTTCAAACTTTTGAATTAATTCTTGTAGTCCCATCTGTTTACCAACTCCTCTTAATTCGCTGCAACAGATCAGTATGCACATTTGGCACAAGCATAGTGCAAAATTCAACACTTGAAATTTGAGAAAACCATAATAATGCCGTAATCTGATCCAACAAATATCTGATACTCTTATGATATGTCTGCGCTGCAAAATAGCTTTTAGTCAGGTAATTTCACCGTTAGCGAATTGCCATCACCAATATTAAAAGTTCATTTTCATAGGTAGATAAATAAACAGTTAATAATGTTTTTCTCACATAGTTTTAGAAAAAAACAAGAGAAAACACTAAGCAGGGTCAAAAGGATCTTCTCCGGCTGATGTAGCGGTAAAAGATTCTATTCTTTCTGCGGTCTAGTTACGTCTTTCCTCTTTCTTTCAAACAGTAGATTTTTCAACTATTTTTGTTCGTGCTAGTGGCCCAGAAATTCTTGGATTTCTTGCAATATTGTTGCTCCTCAGTAGAGTAAGGATACTTAGCGAACTGGCAAAACGCGGATATCGATTGATCAATATGAACCACCTATCGCTCGTAGAGGTGAGCTAATCCTTAATAAGCAATCTACTTGTCAATTTAGCAGTTTGATCATATTTATGGGAATTCCGTAAATATTTCATTCTAAAAAAAAAAGAGAAAGTTCGACAAGCAAAAATCATACAATGACAATGTAACACCTACTTACCGTAGGGTACGCACCGGGACGCCCGCAAGTCATTCCTGTACATATCCTATGATAAGGGAGAGCTACTTGCAATTACTATAATCACTCCACATGGCATCACATTAATTTAAACAATCAAGCATTAATTGTAAACCACAATATTTTTAAAATCAACTACTTCTTTTCATTTCTCAAAATCAAAAGTTTATACATCCATCATACTGTACTGTCTGTACATAAATCCAAAAACCTAGTACAAGATACTATATGAAAGAGGAA
>JAOQMS010000009.1:13413757-13459749 GCA_027563885.1 Erythroxylum longipes
ATAAATTTTATTTAAAATAAATATTAATTTATAATAAAAAAGTCATTCCTAAATTATTTTCTTAATAATTTACTGATAAATGTTATATAAAAGATTAAAATAAATTTATTAAATTAAAAATAATTTATCTTTAAATTTTTCCTAATATATAATTATTATCAATAATAAAAATATAAATATTAACAACTTTTTATTTTTATTTAAAAACAAAAATTGGAAAACCAAACGCCCCTTAAGACAATCCACTCGGAGCTGTTAAAGGGCAAGCAGACTTGAAAAAGTAATATGGACACAAACTAGATCAACTCCAAGCCCCAAGGTTCCTTAAAACACATTTTCCTCGCCTGATAACAGTGAGAAAGAGCTTTTGATCCCACCAAAAACTCGTTAGGCACTTCAGACCTCCAAACTAAGCACACATCGAAGGCAACCCCCTTCATGCATCAGATCAAATGCCTTGTTGATCTCTCCAAGGGTCAAATTATGAGTTATGTACTCATCCACCTTTATTTCCTGCGGAATCATTAAAGAAAATTTACGTGTCAATGAATAAAAGGTAAATGGAAATATATATATATATATATATATATATATAAACATAGCAGGCGTACCTTCTTCATGTACTTGTCCACAAGCCAAGGTACCTGCGAACGGCTCTTGAATCCACCAAAAGCTGTTCCTTTCCAAACGCGGCCAGTCACCAGCTGGAAAGGACGGGTTGATATCTCCTGACCTGATGCAGCCACTCCAACAATAACCGAAGTTCCCCAACCCTGATAATGATAATCTCAGCATATGAGATTCTATCAACATCTCAACATATGAGAAATATTCTATCAACCTAACGACGGTTCTTGCCACAACCCAATCTATGACTTACCTTGTGGCAACACTCTAAAGCAGCCCTCATTACAGAAACATTTCCAATACACTCAAAACTGTAGTCAACACCACCATCAGTTAGATCAACAAGGACTTGCTGAATTGGTCTATCGTGATCCTTTGGATTCACGAACTCAGTAACTCCAAAATTTTTTGCTGCATGTTGCAGTCACCAAAGTAAAGAATATTACTACAAGCATGATGAAACTCAAATCAGCTACACCCCTCCACCATTCTATCACCACAGAAAATGAAGGAAAATAGGCCCTTATAAACTTTATAAGAAAGTAGTGCAGAACATTAAACAGAAGGAAGATACTGAACGCAAGACGAAAATGCACCAGTGTCAAACTTTTTGCTATCAATATCTATGCCAATTATTCGTGATGCACCAGCTGCTTTTGCACCCTCTGCAACCTGTCAGATTGTCAATTAAATTGAGGTAAATTTCAGCGCAGGAGAAACATAACTAGACTTTTTCCTCTTATTCCAACACACCACACAACACAATAAATATACAACATAACTTACTGCAAGGCCAACCGTTCCAAGACCAAAAACAGCTACTACAGATCCTGCTTCTACTTTTGCAGTGTTCCAAACTGCTCCAAGACCTACAAGATAAGAAATGTCCGTTAAAATATGTAATAAGTTGCTATAGCAGTTCCATTCAGTTAAACGCTCAAAAGGAAAATAATAAGCCATAACCTCATAAGAGCACAGATCCATGGGGGAGATATATGAAAGATACTATTGATTAACCAAATTAAGAGAAGAACCAACTGGAATTTCTTTCTCAAAATGATCAGAAGCAGCAATTATATTATGTGCATTTTCATCATTGCTTTCCATTAACAAATTATATGGGCATTTAATATCAGAAATAAGAATGACCCAAAACCTTCAATATCAGAGATAAGAATGACCCAAAATCAATGATCATCCCATCAAATCAACCTCAACAAATGCTCAAGAAAACTTCAACTTGATGTTCACCACTAATTCACCTCCCAAGTGGACCACAGGAATCCTCTTGGATAAGAATTAAAACTACACAATTTTATAAATGCTAAAGAAATGCAACGACAATGGGCGATACAAAATAGTTGATGACAACAGGTGCAGTATTAACTAAAGTGCAGTTGAAATTTTTTAGACCATTTTTAAATTTAAACACGTGAAACAAACAACATAAATATTATGGATAAAGAAACTTCTATAAATAGATGTCAGTGCACCAAACAATTAATAAAACAAAAACTGAATATGAAACCTCGAAACATCATTACCAGTGGGAACACCACATCCAAGAAGGCACACTTTTTCCAGAGGAGCTTTTGGGTCAATCTTTGCAACACTAACATCGTGCACAACAGTGTACTGACTGAAAGTAGAGGTTCCCATGAAATGATAGATGGGTTTTCCATTAATCGAGAAGCGACTCTTTTTATCATTCATCATAACCCCAACTCCAGTAGCTGCACGAACCTTTCCACAAAGATTTGTCTTCCCTGATTTGCAAAATTTGCATTCTCTACATTCTGCTTGATAACAAGGAATGACATGATCACCAGGTTGAACCTCTGTCACGCCTTCACCAACACTTTCTACAATCCTGTGCCAAAAATAAAATTTGAACCATGTCTCTTTCTTCAGTAAAGGCACCATAAATTGTTGAATATTAGCAAGATAAAGAATCGGACAGCCTTACCCAGCCGCTTCATGACCAAGAATACAGGGGAAGAGACCCTCAGGATCCTGAAAGAAAATTAAATAAAGTCAACATCAACACCAAATAACAAAAACAAAATAAACCAAAAAGTAAATAAAAATAAACAGAAGGACATAAACAACTAAAAGAATAAAAAAATTATCTTCGGTTACTCCATACAACAATACTGCGAGTTCCCAGAGAACAATTAATGACAATTTCTTTTCTAGATTTAAGAAGACGGTGAAAGAAACCAAAATGCAGAAATGTCCCTAGTTTTCATCAAACTTAAGTTAAATTCTTATCCAATTCATGGTGGCAATTTATATCTCATAATTGAAGGCCGTTTTCAACAACAGCTGTGATATTGCTATCAGTTTCAGTTGGAAACAAGTATAACATATTGTCGATTCCAATATCAAGTAGACAGCAGTCAAGTCAGATAGAAACTTCCCAGTAAAGAACTCAGTCATTTTCCGATGGCGAAAAAGTGAAAAACTCACACTCTAAAGAAAAAAGAAAAGAATACAAGTTAAACAGCCCAAATCCCCGTGATCTTAGCAAATAAATTAAAACCCAAAAACCAGAAACAAAGAATGATTTATAATCAACAGCAGATTGCAGACTAACTAGAAAAGACTATACCTTCCCACTCCAAGTGTAAGCGTCAGTATGGCAGAGTGCAGTGAAGAGGATCTTAACTCGGACCTCGCCAGCCTGAGGCGGAGCCACCTGCACGTCCTCTATCACCAGCGGCTTGTTGGCCTCCCAAGCAACAGCAGCTATCGCCATTATCATTCCCAGACAAAAACCCAATATCAAAACCACATAAAGGATCGTAGATGAAAGCGGAAACAACAAACAGACATCAAAAACATCTGAATAACAAATCCAGCGTATGAAGAAAGAAGATAGAAGCAGAAGGATTGTACCTTGGCAAGTGATAACCTGACCCTGGGTCGTAGCCATAGCTGAGAGTGAATGATTGAAACCGACAGCGGAAAGAGAGAGAGTGGATCGTGTTAAGTGATCTTATAACGTGAGGCCTATAATTTTTTACCCTTTTTATTTTGTTATTTAACAAATATGATGGTGAAATGCCACCGTTTTTGCGGCTGTCAGGATCTGGAATCCCAGTTCCAAATCCTTGAATTGGGCTGGAAAATGAAAGTCAAAGGCCTTAGCAATAGTGATTATTTAGTCTATTTACAGGAGAGGCATATTGATTTAGAGAATCTTCCACTTAGAGCTAATGTGAGTGCTGCATTTATGGTTGTCTTTGTAAATATAAAGATGAAGTCTTATCTTATCAACCAACTTCCTTATAAACATCTCAATGTTTCGATTATGGCTTACAAATATTCTCCTCTTTCGTTAGTCCCGTATACATGTAACCAAATATGACAGTTCAGGACAATAAATTCAGCCATCTCCTTCCTCTCTATACCTGATTTTCATGCTCTAGTCGATTATCAAAGTCCAATCGTTGTGAGGTTTTCTAAACTATATAGTTTAAGAATCTCATTCCACACCACCTTGGTATAATCACATTTAAATAAAACATGATCCAGAGTTTCCTAAGAGGATTTGCAAATTAAGCACCACTTTGGAATGGCAAGGAATTTAAATAACTTGTCCAATGTGGAGAGCCTTACTTAAGCTAATCATAGTGTATGAGAAGCATGTGGGAGAGTATTTTTGCCCCATACTAGCTTTTATACCATTCAACCATGGGGGTGGCATATCTAAAAAGCTTTTTTCAAGAAGCATTGGTGAATTGTCGTAATAATGTGCCTTTCCAAGTGATTACATCCTCGTTATTAGTGTAAAGAGTAAAATTGGATAAAAAGGTGGAAAGAATAATTGCTGGCAAAATATTAGAGATGTTATCTTGATTGTCTTGAACCTAAGAGACTGTTGCAATTTGCTGAAAGAAAGATTGTAGAGGGAATAGTTCATCAATATTTTCTAATGGTCCATAAGGGGACCAATTTATCATACCAAAAAGAAGAGTTGTTGCCATTGCCTATTTTGTTTTATAGTCTAGCCTTATCTTGTCTCTAATTTTAATCAAGAGCCTTATAATAAATGAAGCATTGATAGGAGTTCTGAAATACCATCAGTTGTGATGCTTGATATAGTATGTGTGCACCCATTTGATGAGTGCTGAAATGGAATTGCCATCAGTCTTTTAGAATAAAAATAGATCATCAGCAAAATTTAGCTTATAATTTGAGCTTCTTACATCTGGAATGGTATTTTAAAAGATTATTTCTTTTCACCAATCTTTTAAGGAGGTTTTTAGAACCTCCATCACAATTGAGAACAGGTAGGGGATAGAGGATCCCCCTGGCCCCTTTTGCCCCTTAAAATATACTTGTAGATTCGCCATTCACCTAGATTTTGAAAGAGACAATTGTAAGTTATTGTTCGGTCTATTCAATAAAGATCTCTAGAAAACCATAAGATTTAAGGGAGGATTCAATTATGTGAAATGCCTTTTGAAAATCGATTTTAAAGACAATTTCTACTGTTTCTTTTCCTTGTGTAGTGCTTGAATAGTTCTTGGACAAGGATTATATTATCCCCGATTTGTCTTCCTAGTATACATGCACCCTATGAGCGATCTATTTGAGCTTGCAACACTAAATTTAATTTGTCAACTAGTAGCTTTGATATTATCGTGTATATTGAATTGCAATGCTATTTGGCAAAAATCCTTCATGGTGTTCTACTCCTTTCCTTTAAGGATGAGGCTGATGAAAGCTCTATTTATCTCCTTCAACAATCTCCTTTCCTTAAAAAATTCAAGAATAACATCCATAAATAATTTATGGGTTAATAACCAAGATTTATGAAAAAATAGTTCGTCTAACCTCAGAGCTTTTAAGGGATTTTGAGATTTCAAGGCATTTTCAACTTTACAATGAATGGCTTGGAAAGGACTTCAACCTCTTGAGAAGACATTTGATCCTAGATTATTTCCTTAATAAATTAAATTGAGGATTTAGTAAAAAATAGGGTGCCTAATGAGTTGGTGACAAAATTCATTGCCTCTTTTAGAAGTTCTTTTTAAGTGGTCAAAAGAGAGTTTTTTTTTTGGAGTGACAATCATGTTAGAGGCTCTTCTTGCTATGAATTATCTATAGAAGAATGAAGAGTTTTTATCCTCTTCCTTCTAACTACAAAATTATTAATCTCTGTTTCATTAAGGAATGGTCAAATTTGAGCATTTGAGTGAAATTGTGAAGAGCTTATTTCTCAAGGTTTTGCAAGAGAGAGCAGGAAAGGTTGTGATAGAGATTAGTTTGAGCTTTTGTTAGAGGTTCTTTAGTAGTGTTGAGGATTTGATGAGTGTTTCCAACATTCTGCTTACAAAGGATCTTTACTTCCTCCTTAATACTGCAAAACTTTTTGTGAAAATAATTGCTTAATACTATAAGCATGAGAGTTGAGAGCTCTTAAGATAATTTCATTAAAAACCCTTCAATTATGCAACAAAAATATTAAATCTAAAATATGATTTTGAGGAATTGCTAACACTTGATATATACGATATAATAGAGGAGTGATCCGAGAAAGTTGGGTTTAGGAAAAATGAGTTACAAAGGGGAAAAACTTGGAAACTTTCAAAGTTTGATAGGCTTTTATCCAATTTCTTTCTTAAGAATCAACCCTCCTTCTATTTGTTGATCCATGCATAAAAGTTTCTTTCAAATGGCAAATTATTTAGCCAGATGTCATTTGCACAATCCCTTGTGTCCTTGCAATAACATCTAATGTATTATTTTCATTAGCATTATTTGGATGCAACATTTATTTGAAATCACCAATTATAATCAGGGGCCTTGAAAGTTAGGGATAATTCTCTGAGCTTGGACCAAAGAGGAGTTCTTTGGAAGGCATAGTTATAAGCATATATATTGATATATGAACAATGAGGGTTTCCAGCTTTAACTTGATCTTTATATGAATCAATTGATTTGTAATCAATGAGCTAAAGATATCAATTCTTTCCCCACTTAGTAGCACTAATATTCTTCCATTAGAGTGGCATGATTAGTTAGTGATAAGTTTGTCGTTATCCCTTATAATTCTTAATTACAAAAGGCTTATTATCCAAAATGAAATTCCTAAGCACTTATTACTTAGTAGGGGAGTTTAATCCCATAATATTCCATATAATAATGGTCATAATCCCTAAACAAAAGAAGAACCTTTCTCCTTTTTGATAGATTTTCTTCTTTAATTTTTGTATTCATCTTTTTGTCTGAGGGAGGTAGTGTTATCTATAGGTTCCTCCTTGCTTGCATCATTGTACTTGGTGTTACTATTAGATGTATCTATCTTGTTGCATCTAATGGATATCTTCTATATTGATATTTTTTAGACCAGTCTTGTCAGGTTGCTCTTTAGTAGTAAGAGTAATAAAAGGTCTACTATGGAGAGATTTTGTTCCTTATTATCTTCATATCCCATTAAATCCTAAAATTCTCCTATTTTGAAAAATCTTCCAATGAGCTTCCAAATATTCTTTGAACTCAAAAATTTTGGTTTTCGGGCATAGGTTACTTTAACATTATCCTCAACAAGTTCAAAGTTATCATTTCGTCTCAAGATGGGGATTCTTCTAGTAGATCTCTCATGGTGTCAATTAACACATATAATATGGAAAAGTTTATACGTTTTATTTAGTTATGGCTTCGTCTAAGCATAAAGGCTTACCTATGCAGCTGGCAATATGGATTCGACTTATTATTATCAAATATTCAAAGGCACTTTATGGATGCACATCTATACTCGAATGTTGATGTGTTTGATGTTTTTCTATGTTTACACCAAATTTATATGTTTAAAGCAAAATAGCTTTTTATATACATGCCAAAGGTTCAATCTCCATAACTTTTTTAGTGAGAGAGGGATAAGTGAATTTAACAAAGAAAATACCCTCATTATTAAGCTGAGAGCTCGAGTTGCTTGTAGCTAGAGAAACCCCACAATTTCATAACTGGAAAGGATACCTTCTTATTTAGGAAGTTGCCATTAAGAGTGGAATTACATCTCTCAAATCCATCTTTCAAGGCTTCAATTGGTGGAGCTATAATTTGTTGCTCCGAAATTCTATCAGGAGGGTAATAGTAAAGTTTGTTTTTATATCTGTAATCACCTACCACTTGAAGTCAAGTGCATTGAGGAAGAGGTGAGCTTGAGGATTTCGATTATGTGGGAAGTTGTTCAAGTAAGTTGGGGGAGCATCAAAGAATAAGAGGGGTTGAATAGGGTAGGTTTAGGGGTAAGGCTTGGGTAGGAGAAGTGGAATTAAGGGGCGATAAGTGTTATGAGGCAACTGACATATTACTGAAAAAATGAAAAATAGGGAAAACAAGTTGAAAACAAAGGAAAGAAAAAGCAAGAAAGGCTCTAAGTGAGAAGTAAGAATTAGAAGGAGTGATAAATGGTACAAGAGAATGAAGAACAGGTTGTTGGGAGCAAAGACTATAATGGAGATACTAGCTGGGAAGGAATCCATGCAAGAGTGGAGGAATGAGAACCTAGAACTTCTCTCTCTATGAACATTTTTTTCCTTTTTCCTTTTAGATATAGACAAACTTATAATAGTGATAAACCTTTTGTAAGGCTTCTCATGAGCAATAATCTACTATATAATTATTTTCACCATGATTTAATACATAACATATTATTTTAGTGACATTTACATTTATGTAAAATAATGTTTAACACAATATAAATTATTCTAAATAAATACATTATAAAATTAAGTTACAATATAAATTTGTTGACTTCTTTTCATCATTATAAATTAATAAATTTGTAGAATTAAGATATAATATATTTAAAAATAAATATAATTATAAAATCTAAGCATAATAAAATGAATTTTTATTTTTATTTATATTAATGAAGAAATATATCCAATGTAACTTAAGTAATTAATTTCTTTGAGTTTTGAGTCATCCTCTTATATTGAATATGTAATTTTGGGGTTATAGCCTTGTTAATACCATTTATTCAATTTTCAAATATATATTTATTTAATGAATGTTTTCTTATAAATAAATGCATTTCATAAAATTAAAGTATAATTAAATATATGTTAAGCTAATATTTATTTATATATTACTAACAAACTTTATCTTATATCATAAAAAATGTATATGTATTTATACACACACACACACACATATATGCATATACTAAAGTAAGCTTAAGATAAATGATATTAATGTGAAGTTAGCATAATAAATATAAGTATTGTTAATTACCAATATCATACCATATACATGTTTGAAAATACAATCAACTCCGTTATTTTAAAACTCTCATCCTTCCATTTTATATGAATTATAAATAGGCCAAAGCTAAAATTGTCAGCCTTAAAAATATAGAAGAAATCTTTTTATCATAAGTAATAAAAATTTATTTCAACTAGAAATATCTCTAATTATAAAAAGAAAATCATATTTAAAATAACAAGAGTAAAATCAACAAAACAATGAGGAAACGAAAAGGAAGCATCACCAATATCAAGAGTAAATCTATAATCTTATTGTTGGGAAATCGGGGTAGGATCTAATCCTACATGCAACAAAAGGAAAACATAACTTTTTTGTTCAATATTTCTAAAGACAAATTCATTTTAAATTCTATAATATGATTAATACATAAATTTAATAATTATAAACATAAATTACATCTTATTATGAAGTTTGATCTCTTTTCTACAACTCCCCTTGAATCTAGGGTTTTGTCTCAATAACTATAGTCGAACAAGTGTCCGATCTCTAACAATATCCATATGAACTGATTGAGAAAACTCTATAAGTGGTGCAGAGAGAGTAAGTCAAGAATGCTAACTCCTTTAAAGCCTAAACCTATCTATAATAGGGTTTGAACATTTTAAGTAATTTAATTGAATTATATTCTAAGTTTAATTAAATATTAATTAAAATTTCAATTAATTCTAGTTAAATACTAATTGAGTTTAAATAAGATCCAATATCTCATGTTAGTATTTATTTATTAAATATCTCATATTTAAACTTTAAAGTTTCAGAAACTTTGTAATTAAGACCAACTTGATTAAATTTTATTCTCTCTTCAACGATTTTTTATGTGTGACCAATTAGGTTTCTAAATATGTTGGCAATGAATACAAAATATAATCCTAAGTCGCATTTAAGATTAGATTAATTAAACTCTTTCAAATTATCTAATTAAAAAACTTATAGTTATAGATTCAAATTACTATCTAGTAACACAATAAGACTACCTAAATATTAGGAACATCAGAGCATTTTTAAATAACCTTTTATGCATCATTTTTCTATATAATACAATTATTTTACCACATAATGTTATAACATAGAATTAACGTATACTTTATTTGAGTCTAATATTTATAGTTCTTTCACATTAGTAACTGATTCTATTAATAATATTTGAAAACCATTTTTAGAGTATTATTATGATCAGGTTGTAAAAGCCCTAAAAATTAATTTCGATTCTTTGAGCTCTTGCAATAGTTATGAAACTAGATCGAATCCCAAGAGAACCAACAACTAGGCTCTTAATTTTAATTGTCCAAACAAAGTGGGGGTTTCTAATTAATTAACTAAGAAACTAAATTTAGCAAAGAATCAAAATAAATCAACTAAGTATCAAAGTGAGAAATTCAATGGTACTTAACTTTGATTCAAGGGAAATATCTCATCCAATTGTAACATTGATCATTGATCTAAAAAGAATAATTTTCATAATTCAAGCAGTTAGTCCAAAACATATTAGGATAGCGATAATAAGTCTCAAATTTTTCTAAAATATTTGTTTAATCCTAGCATTCAAACCAAAACTCACCATTTACTGATTGCTATGATAGCATTCTATATCAACTGAATGATCACAATAAGCTTAGTGAAAAAGACTAAAATCTAAATTAAATAAGTGAAATAGCTATAACTATTCAATTTAGTTTTCTTGTTTCTCATAAGTTAAATATACAATTTTATAAATAACTTATTTGCTACTTGCACTAATCCTTCTTGAAAATTACTAAACAATAAATTCATGGATAGATAAAGAATAATCAACATCAAATTAATTTTACATATTAGTTAATTTTAATTATTCATGAAATATAAGCATACAATAAAAAAAATACTTGAATTAAAAAATGAATCTAAGTTTAGAACAAAACCTCACAAGGTTATAACTAGAGTTTTGAATTCCTTTGAATCAGAACATTCAAATTTAGCCACACATAGATTTAGTCCACCACCATAAGTAAAAGAAAAGATGAAAGATTGAGGTAAAACTACAAAGAAATAAAAGATAATAATGTGTAAAAGTGTTTGTGCATGTTTTTCTCTTTTAATCCTACTTAAAACCTATCCTCCTTCTATCTTGCAAAGATTCCCATCTAAAACAAATCAAAATCACTGCATAATAGGGATGGAAATAAGTTTCGTAATTGAATATAAACTCTTGGTGTGGATCTGGCATTAGGTGTGATCTCACTTTATTGACTACAGTAATGTGTCTACTTTTTTCAAAATTCATGATTTTGACCAATAATGATCCAATTTAATGTAATCTCTAGGTTTCACCTCCTACAAAAATATTATTTTTCCCATTTAATCACCAAAATATAGCCAAAATAAGAGATAATTCCAATTAACATAAACAAATAACATCTTATCAAATTTTCCCATACTAGACCTATACTTGTCCTTAAGCATACATCAATTTAATACAATAATCATCCTCATAACAACCTCTCAGCTTCTTTCATGTTATCCAAAAATACCGAAAAGCTTATACGTATTAAAGGTTTAGGATAAAATAACAATTAAGAGAATAAACACTTATAGGACACATTGTTTGAATGGAAACATGGCATCTCATCAATTTCATTAAAACCAAATGAAACAAGACTTGATACCCTCTTATGGATTTTACTATATACATTTAAAGTGTTTAGGGTGCATTAAGCTATCAAATCAAAACATAGCAAGTTATTTCCATAATCTTTCATATGAATCATATCTCCTCCCCTTAACAAAATGAACCTAATGTCTAAATCAAAGGGACTTGAAAAGGGTTGTAACGTGGCTTAGGTAAGGTATGACAAAAAGAAGTAATTTTTAGGTTAAATAAATTGAAAGAAATCTTATAAACTTATCCTCACAAGTTTCAACTTAAATCAACCCAAAACTTACTTGATTCAAATATCATCTTTCTTAATAACTTCATTATTTTTTGTTTTCTTTTTTTTGCTTTTGTTTTTGTTTTTATTTTTCTTTTTGATACTTTCCTTTTTCATATTTTTCTTTTTTTATACTTCTCCCCTATTTTATATAAAAATGAAAAATTAAAACAATGCAACTTGAATCAACTAATTTACTTTTTGTAGAAATAGTCAAAATCTTATATAAATAAGCTTGATATAATTCCTTCAATTTAGGGGCTTAAAATTATTAAGGACATAAAAAAACAAGGGTAAAATTGGCTTGTAGTAAGGTTAGTATGCAAGAAAATAAAGTTTAAGGCTCAAATTAATTTTCCAAAGATAAAAGTTAAGGTATGCATGTTTAGGTCAAAAATGGTTATTCTAAATGCTCTTAACATCTCTATGCACAAATTCATCAAAAATTTAGTCTCAACATGTATTCAGAAGCAATTTCTATCATAAAGTAATTTAATGAAAAACACTAATCATGCTTGTTTCTCTCATTCATTATAACTTAAACCAAAAAATATATCCTAACTTAGGGACTATTTGTAAACAATAATAAGAAAATTATAAGGCTATCATGAGAAATAATTAGATGAATCATAGTATTAATGAGTTCAAGCATAAACCACAAAGTTCATTATAGTATATATTCTCTCTCCCCCACCTAAATCATACAGTATCCCTAATAAATGCACAAGATGCTTACTTGCCACAAAAATAATCAACATAAAATAAATCACAGAGTAGATGACTCCCTGAGTTGTGAGGATCTAAAACAAGATGTAATATGATTTCAGTGGATATGGAGATATCACCACCCCCTTGAATTAGAGTAGAGCATCTAAATTCTTCTCCAGTTTAAAAATTTTATGTTCCAATCGCTCCAGCAAAAAATGATGCTCATGTCAGATTGGTGGAGCCAAAAGATATAGATGTGGTGGAACATCATGATCCTCTTGTTATGTTAATGATGAACCACTCTGTTCACGCTGTACAAAACGAAATGTTCTTCTTTGTTGCTCGTGTAATGTCATCTTGCTTAAACAAACCCTATCCAATGGATCCATTTCACAGGCTATATGCATATCATTATTAGTCATATCAAAAAATTGAGATTAATAGCCAGATGAGTAATAAGGGAACTGAGACATATGTTATTGTTGGAAGAAATAATAGTGTTGAACTACGTAGCCAACCAAGCACCCAATTTGGCATGTACTTTATGTACTATACAGCAAACAAAAAACAACTCAGCTTTAGTACAATTACATGAAGTGGCCTTTCTTCCTGTATAATTAAAAGGTAAGAAATGCTACAGATACATCTATTCAAGCTCATCAAGATCACTGCCCTTATATTTACTTGGATGATAAACCAATGAGTCATAAGACATTGATTTCCACACTCTAGAAGAATTAAAATCACCATATTCCATAACTTATTCTTTGCATAAGGTCAAATTAGCATATTCCTCTTCTGTCAACCCTAAGGCCAAATTAAATTCAGTGATACTCTGTTTAAATTCGACACCCATTAATCTGTAATGTACCACATTGGGACTACGTAAAATAAAAATTATCTATTTTATCAAATTTTAAGGTAGTATGAAACTCCCTAGTTAATTCAATAAATACTAGACAATAAATTAACACAAATCCAACTCATGTCAGTAAGTAAATCATTAAAATTTTCTTTGATATGTAATTCTTCTAAAGAAGGATAATGAAGATACTTATTTGCATTAACATGTTTGATTTTGAGAACGGCATACCAATGTTTTGTTTCTTTAAAGTTGATGTCTACATAGGTCCGACTCAGCTAGTGGCAAGATAGATATATATTTAGTTATCCGAGCACACTTCCTATTGGTACTTGGGGTAGGTCCAGTGTCAGATTAATTTTGTGTAGTTGGATTCACCTTAAACTTGCCCTTTGTTGTTGTCCAATTAGTATCTTTTGAATGTCCCATAATTATGAAAATTATAAATATGAAAAATAATCCTAAAAATGACTAAAACAACCTAATAATAACTAAGATTAATATTAAAATTAAAATGTGAGCAATTAAAAATATTTAATAAAAACTAAGAAATAAATGAAAAATAAATAGGATATTAATACAATACTGGTGGAGAGCTGAATTTCTTATTGCATCAATGGGCATGGTGGTGCATTGTAGTGCATTTGTTGAGTGTGCTAGAGCGGCTTGGTGCGACACTGGGTTTTGTTGTGTTGGTATGGTTATGTGGAGTGTGTGATGCACTGAAACTGGTTGCCAAGTTGGTCACATGTGGTTGTTAATGGTAAGTTGTAGTTTGTTTTTTGGGTGGGCTGGAGCGTATGGTGTATCTGGTATGTTGTAACTGGGATGCTAGATGTTCTTTGGTGCAACTGGCCTGCTATGTTTCCTGTTATAATGCACCTGCTTATGTGGAGATGTGGTTGTGAACGTTTGCGTCTATTGGTTGTATTGTGGGTGCTAACGTTGCTGAGCCGAAGCAGCGATATAATAGTGCGCTTATGCTTAGGACTGCTATGTGGTGTGACTAGTGTGTAGTGTTGGATCTGAAAAGGAAACAAAACAAAATAAATTAGGGTTTTTCTTTCTTTTTAAAATTTTTTATTTAATTTAAAATATTTATATCTTTTTGTTTTTTATTATTTAATGAAATATTTTTATTTCTTATTATTTTTATTTATTTATTAAAATTAAAAATTTCTTTAAAACCAAACAGACTACTAATATGTATAAAGCATGATCATGTTTTATGAATGTTAGTATTCTAGAATTTTTAGGGTTCCCTTATGGAAAGCTAAATCTCCTAGGGAATTATCTCGCCTTATGAGTGTTAGTATTTTGGAATTTTGGATGACTGCTACCCTAACCTGAGTTATGTAAGGTATGATCACACCTTATGAATTTTAGTAATCTAGAATTTTAAGACTCAATCTCCTTTTAAACTAATAAACTAACTACTCAGAGAAAAACAAATAAAAACTATATATAACTGAAACAGGGCTAATAAAAAGTATCATATTTTGGGTTACCTCCTAAAAAATGCAATTGTTTAACGCTGTTATCCTTTATGGGGCTTTTTCTTCTTAAACTTTTACGTATTGGAAAGTACTAAATCAGTATCCATCATACTTGAAACCGTCATCTCATTATAAAATGGTTTCAATATATGTTCATTCACATAAAAAATCTTTCTGTTATCTAAACTTGTTTTTCCACTACACCATAAGGGAATACATTAGTGACAAAAAAAGGACCAAGCAATCTAAAACATAACTTACTCGAAATAAGCTTTAGTCGAGAATTATATAATAACACTTTCTGTCCCACCTTAATTTTCTTCCCCAAGATCATATTATCATGGAACAATTTGGTTTTCTCTTGGTAGATTCTCAAATTCTTGTAAGCATCCAACCTTATTCCTCTTGCTCTTGCAATTCCAATTTCCTT
The DNA here is from genome assembly GCA_027563885.1 of Erythroxylum longipes. NCBI lineage: Eukaryota > Viridiplantae > Streptophyta > Magnoliopsida > Malpighiales > Erythroxylaceae > Erythroxylum > Erythroxylum longipes. The sequence continues at coordinate 13,429,070 of JAOQMS010000009.1, forward strand.
GCCTCCTCAATTTCTACCAAATCTATGTTGAAACATTGCACTACCCAATAAACTTTATTTTTAATCTCCACTGGTAAAGACAAGCTTCATCAAAAACTAATTGAAAAGGAGACATTTCTATTAGTGTTTTATAGGTTGTACAGTATGCCAAAAGGGCATTTTCTAAACATAAACTCTAATCCTTTCATACAGGATTCACCGTCTTTTTCAAAATAGATTTCACTTCTCTATTTGACACTCCTATTTATCCATTCCTTTGTGGATGGTTTGTAGTGGCTACTCGATGATGCACTTCATGCTTTTTAAACAAAGTTGCCACTACTTTAATGCAAAAATGGCTTCCCTGATCACTAATAATGGCTTGTGGAACTCCAAATGTATTAAAAATATTAGACTTTATAAAAGCTATAATAGTTGTAGAATCATTAGTCTTGGTGGCTTTTGCTGCCACCCACTTCGAAACATAATCAACAGCTAAAAGTATAGAAAAAAAATCATAAGATGAAGGAAAAGGGCCTATAAAATCAATACCCAATATATCATATATCATATATCTCAACTATAAGAATTAGGGTTAGAGGAATCTCATTTCTATAAGCTAATGTACCTATCTTTTGGCATCTATCACAACTTCTAAAGAACACATAAACATCTCTAAACAAAGTCTCCCATTACAAACCACAATCCAAAACTTTTCTAGTTGTTCGTTTAGGACTAAAGCAACCACCACATGCATAATTGTGACAAAAAGAAGACAGAACGATGTTCATCATCTGGCACACAACACCTATTAATTTGATCAAAGTTAATGTTCCACAAATATGGTTCATCCCAATCCTAATATTTTGCCTCATTCCTTATCTTTTCTTTCCTAAACTTACTAATGTAATTAGGTAAGTTTCTTTAACTAAATAATTAACAAGATCTACATACCATGAAATCATACCTTTGATTTAGACTAATTGCTCATGAGCAAAAGTTTCAGAAATAGACAAAATATCTCCATCCCTTACCAACCTACTCAGAAGGTTTGCTACTGAATTTTTTTCACCTTTTTGATCTGTTATTGTCAAATCAAACTCTTAAATTAGTAAAATGCATCGTATCAACCCCAGTTTAGACTCCTTCTTTGCAAAAAGGTATTTTAATGGTATATGGTCAAAATTACACAATAACTTTAGAGCCAAGCAAATAAGATCTAAATTTATCTAAATAAAAAAAATTACTAAAGGCTCATTCTCAGTTGTATAATAATTACATTATACAACATCTAATGTTTTGAAGCATAATAGATAACATGACTTTGTTTCCCAATCCTTTAACCTAAAATAGTTACCACTGCGTAATTGCTAGCATTGCACATGCTTTCAACTGGGAGATATTAATTTGGTGGCTAAATATTAGGTTCACTTGTCAATAATGCCTTGACTTTGTCAAAACTTCTGGATAGTCCTTTCCAAATTCAAGTGGAACGTCTTTTTACAACAACTTTGATAATAGTATCATAATCTTGGAAAATTCTTTAATAAACTTGTGATAAAATCCTACATATCCAAGAAAAGATCAAACTTCCCTAACATTGTAGGATAAGGTAAGCTCACAATTGAATCCACATTTTCTCTATCTACTTCTATGCCCTAGATGAAATCACGTATCCTAAAATGATGCCTTGATCAACCATAAAATGTCATTTTTCATAATTCAACACCAAATTCATTTTATGCATATTTTAAAAACCTTAGATAAATGATTTAAGCAATCATCAAATGAATCTCCATAAATAGTGAAATCATCCATAAATACCTCAATGTAATTCACAATATACTCAAAAAATAAACTCATCATACATCTTTGAAATGTACCGCAAGAATTACAAAGAATAAAAGGCATCCACCTGAAGATATATGTTCAAAAAGGGCATGTAAAGGCAGTCATTTCTTTATCTTCTTGAGCAATTACTACTTGGTAGTAACATTAAAAAAAACCATCCAAAAAGATAAAACATGACTTACCTGCAAATCTTTCTATCATTTGATCTACAAAAAGTAATGGGAAATGGTACTTTCTAGTGGCTAAGTTAAGCTTCCTAAAGTTTATACACATTCGCCACCCATTATGTACCCTCGTTAACACTAACTCATCATTCTGGTTTCATGTCACTGCCATCCTAGTTTTCTCTAACACAATATGCACTGGACTAACCCATTCACCATTCGAGATTGGATGGATTATACATGTATCCAAAAGTTTTCATAATCTCTTTTATTAACACCTCTTTCATTGTTGGATTGAGTATTCTTTGGGATTCCCTTATTGGCTTAGCATTCTCTTCTAAAAGAATCCTATACATGCAAATTGCTAGACTTATGCCTTTTATATCAGCTAAAGTCCAATTAATTACAGTTTTTAACTCCTTTAGAAGTGTTACTAGTCTTTCCTCTTGTAGTTAACTTTTTTAGATGATTAGAAGTAATGGACCTCCTTCACCCAAATAGACATATTTTAAATGATCAGATAAGGCCTTTAATTCTATCTTCAAAGCTTGCAAAAATGAAGGAAATATTTTCTTATGAGCTACAGTAATTTTAGCATTTAAAGTTTTCGAATCTATTAGCATCACTAATAATGATTATATAAACTTCACAAGTTTAATCAACTTGCTCGTTTAGTTATAGTTTAACATTAAACTCTGACTTATAATCAACACATTCTTCTTTTAAATATTCCTACATAATTGAATCCACAATATCCATATGATAAACAAAGTGAAAATCAGTTGAGTGCTTTAGTGCTTCAAAAATATTAAACTTTACCATCCCTCCATCAGACTCGGCGAAAAGATTACGCTCATTCACATCAATTTTTTGTCTTAGTCATTTTAATAAACGACCTTTCCATCAAAATCGAAGCTGAAAGTTCAACACTATCTCTATCCATTTTCAAGATGTAAAAGTCGATTGGAAATACCAAACTATTAACTTGGACTAAAACATCATCTATAACACCAATAGGACACATATAAGAATGATCAACTAGCTGAATAATCACATTAGTTTGTTACAAAGAATTAGATTTAAAGGTTGGTAAATTGAGTATGGCTTGACATTAATAGAAGCACCTAATTTTAGCATGGCATGCTCAATTTTCTTATCATGAATGACACACCGAAGTGTAAACATATTTGAATCTTTGCATTTTTTATAATTTCCTATTTATCATAGCTGAAACATTCTTATCCAAAATTATTCTCTCCTTATCCTTCAGCTTCCTTTTATTTTTACATAGTTCTTTCAAGAACTTTGCACATTTTAGAATTTGCTTAATGACTTTTAGAAGTGGTATATCGATTTCTTGTGGCACTCGGCTCCCATCTGACACATGCCCATACATCCTTCAGACATGTGAGCACATGCCCAACAGTAGCGGTATGCCAACTACTTCACTTTCACATAACTCATGGCATCATAAATTAAAACATAAAAATCACAATGACTAAAAACCCAAATCCCTCATTTCATATTGTAAAAAATATGTACATTGTAGCTTTACAATGTCATCCATATATGTACAATATCAACAACCTATCAGAGTCTACAACTCTATCTACAAAACATGCTATATACATGAGGAATTATACAAAAACTTAGTCTAAGTTCTTCAGTCCAACTGGCCGACCTTTGATCCATGACTTCAATCCAAAAGTAGTCCTAGATCTCTTCTAAGCTGCCTAAGAAACTATAACGTCTCTCTCGAACCTGAAAAGTCAACGTTGCAATTTTGGTGAGTTTTATGAAGTCCATGAGTAACCATCCTCGATGGTTCACCCATATCACATAACACATGAATTCAAATAATCACATAATTAATATCATTTCATTTATCATCATGTAACATCGTAAAACACTTTGTTCAGAAAGCTCATATTTATCATTCAACACAATTCAACAATACATTGCAATCATTCAAATCATACATATCATGCGTATATACAATGCTCATGAGATTAACATTCGTTTATTTCGTTGTTGTGACCAAGTGTTTTTTTCACTGTCCCGTATCCATTGTGGATAACGGGCTCATTAATACTATTCATTATCCATTGGAGATACAGGGCTCATTTTACATATTGAGCCTGAGGCTCTTACCATGTTCTAAGCTTTAAGCTCTTTTTCACTGGCAACCCCGATCATAATTGCCTTTATCTTTCATACATTCATGTAATGGTATGCACCACATATATTCAATCAATCATGCTCATTCATTCACATTCACATTCTCTTTCTCATTCACATTTGTCATCGGACCCTGGGTCTGGCACTCAAAATACAAGTTGAGAATCACTTATTTCGTCAAATTCACATATAATGAGCAATTCCAAATATGGTATTCATGCATCAAATGCCTCGGACATTCAATGTCCAAAATTAGTACACATACATCATATAATAATTCAATACACAATTTAACAAACACACAATCAAGGTGAGACCATCTTAGGTTACTCACAGTTACTCCAGATAGCTTATTGCCTTGAAGTCCCGGTAACGTCTGAAAGCGGTCACTCAATGTGCTCTTCTATAATATGGAAACATATACATTTACCATTACTACTTTGCACATTCATATGAATACTCAATCATAAGAATATATATATATATATATATATGTCATGTATAATACATGTTTAATGACAAATTCCTGGGTATATTTCCTTAATACACATCTTATAATCAATTAACATCATCTTCCAATCATCCTTTAATACCTAATACATTTTGTCCAATTTAATCACCTCATTCAACATCAACTAGGTTCATTTAAGATCTCATTCAAGCCTATATACCTCATACGGGAACACCCTAGCATTAATTTGTTCATATTTTACTCAAAAGACAACTCTTTTTGTAGCACCCCACTCTCGTAAGACACGTACTCGACATCTTGAGTGATATCCGAATACATACCCCGCAAGGGTGGCATGCTAGAACAGTCAGTCAATCAAATTCAATACAGAAATTTCTTTTTCTTTTAAAACAATGCACACATATTACGAAAAATCAATAAATAAATCGAGCCCACTTTTATTCATAAACATTTTCAAACACAATGTCACAACCATTACATCATGAAATCATTTACATCCATATTGCAAAATACTTGTGCATACATATTTTGATTCAAAAATTAAGGAAATACTAATGCATAAGACAACTGATCCCGACCCCTATCTCTTACTTGGGTGCAGTGGCTATACTCCTGTCAGCTTAACGAGGTAACTCTTCGGAGCCTGAAAAAAATATTACAAATTTTGGGTGAGTTTTGCAAGCTTAATGAGTGACCATTGTCGATGACTCACTCAATCACGTAACACATACAGTTCACATATTTTCACATAATTTACATCACTTCATTTAACATATAGGATCACATTCAGGGCATTCAAATTAATCATTTCAATCATTTAAAATACACATATCACTTATAATGCAATGCGCATGAGACTCACTTTCATTTATTACTTTGTTATGACCGAGTGCCTATAACTGTCCCGTATTCCGTTGGAGATACTGGGCTCATTTTACATAGTGGGCCTTTGGCTCTTATACACTTTCTGAGCTTTAAGCTATTTTTCACAATTTGAGCTTTAAGCTCTTTTTCACATTCTAATCTTTAAGCTCTTTTGCGGTGGCTACTCCGGTCACAACTTCCTTTATGTTTCATGCATTCATGTAATGGAATGCATCACATTCACATAATTTCAGTCTATCACATGCTTTTAGATTCATATTCAATTTCATATTCATCATCGGACCGTGGTCCGGCATTCAACATAAATGTTGAGAAACACTTTTTCAATCATATGCATATTCACATGTTTCTTTGGAACTAGGTCCGACATTTAACAATCAAATTAGATATCACATATTTCATCAAATTCATATACAAGGAGCACTTCAATATTCTCACATTTATCAAACTCCTCGGACATTCAATGTCCGGAATTCAGAGCAATCACATTCCCATTGCAAAATCATTCAATATATAATACAAACAGAACAATCAGTAAGTAAAACCATCTAGGTCAACTCACAGTATGCTCCAGATTAGCATTTGCTTCCATGATTCGGAAATGTCTGGATGCAAATATTAAATCCTGTATATCAATTCCATGCTACACACAAACTGCACACACATTATTAATTGCCCAATCACATAAACATTTCATTATACACATATGTGTATGTGTAAGGTATAATGCACGCTCATATTGACAATCCCAGGTATATTTCCTTTATTCACTTCTCATAATTAATTAACATCATGTTTCCATCATCCCTTAATACCTAATACACTTTCCTTACTTTAATCACTTCATTCATCATCTACTAGGCTCATTTAAGATCTCATTCGAGCCTAATTACATCATAGGAAAGCATTGACAAGTTAATAAGTTATCTATGTACATGATTTGGGACAATAGGCATAACTTTTGTTATGGATGTCAAATTAAGGTCATTGTGGTATGGTTTTGAAGAGAACTTTGAGTTCTACAACTTCTATCAAGACCCTAAAGTGAGATTTTTCCATTAAAAGGGTCAAAATCACAAAGTTACTATAGCTATCCTGAGAATGTCCGCTGAGCGGACATATTTGTCCCTCCAAACGAACATAAACAACGTTGGAACACTGGAACTCCCGAGACATGTATGTCCCTCCAAACGGACATTTACTGGAAAATTCCAGATTTTCAGTTCCCACAATCACATCTAACAAATCCTATGCATATCCTCTCATTCCTACTTCAACTTCTCTTCATTATCACCTCAATTCCAATTCAAAACATCCACAAAATATAACATCCACAAAACATATCATACAAGAGAATTGATCATACCCAACAAAACAAACATTCCAAGTTATACACATTCATCATAAATTTTTGCACATGTTCAAATCCCTTTATCACCTTTATTTCATCTCTAACTTATCATACTAATTCTTCCCATTACAAGACACCAAAGTACTCTTTTTCTTTAGATCTAAACTCATTCTTGCTCATCTCTAAAACAACCAAAGAGATACACATTATTATACTAGAAAAATAGAACAAGTAAATATCCATTTACATGTCCAAATTTTCTGCACACACTTAACTCCATTTCTAACTTTACTTTGTCTCTAAATTATCATCTTACTTCTTCTCATTTTAAGACAACACTAGCCTTTCCTTTGGTTTTAAACTCATTCTAGTTCACCTCTATAACATTTAAAGAAATCCATGTAAATATAAGGAAAACAGAGTATAAAAACATCCATTCACTAATCAAATTTCTGCACTTCTTTATACACCATTTTCATAATCAATTTAACCCAAAAGCATCACTATATCAATTTATGAATCATTACTCATTATTTATGTAAAAACAAGACATTTATATGATCATTTCACCACTCATGTTTTACACAAATAATTTTATGATCATGATCATCAATCTCAAATTACTCATCAAATTAGTTACATTTAACAATACCCATGATGATCAAAGCATAACTTACTTGATTTAGCTTCAAAATCTTCAAGATTTCACTTAGCCCTAGCTTTCCACATAACCCAAGTTCATCATCATTTCAAGGGAGGAAAGGTTGGGCTTTCATCAACAAAGTGAAGACACAAATATATGGAGTGGCAAGGTGAAGAAAAATAACAAAGCTTAACATTGATGGGTAAAGAGAAGAGAGTGTCGTGTAGAGAAGAAAGAAGGGATAAAGAAAGTGAGAGCATTTCGTGAGAGAGAAAGACAATGGAGAGATAAGGATGGTCTTTAAAAAATGAAAATATCTTGGTTAAAGGTGTGGCAAGGCAAGTGATACATGTCACTTGCCACATGTCACCATCTTAAGGTTTCTAATAGGTCATCTTTATTAACTAGTCAATTTGTATCCAATTTCTACTCCAATTGTCTCCCAAATTTTCAATGACATATGTCATTAAATCCCAATGTCATTCGTAAAAATTTCTACTGCAATCTGACACTTATTTCTACCACTATTAATTAATTGTCTCGCCACTTGGCATTTTTCCTAGTCCAAAATACCCTTAATTCCATAAAATTCTCAAATTTCACCAAAAATTCTAAATCAATAATTTAATACACCAAATCAATTTTCAGAACAAAATATTCACTATCTACATCATAATTACATTAAATCAATCATTTATACCCGGAATGTCAAATGAGTGCATGTATAAATTATTGTAATGTGTGCAATAATCAATGTCACATACATGATGCTATTTTATGCATGAGTATAAAATGCATTTTTCTAATCTTTGTTATTTCTCATGTACGGTATTTCTGGATCTCTAACCCTTAATATTGGAATGGGATGTTACACTTTTTCTCTATAGGTCTGGCCACGATCGTGGTGTCTCTGCCACGATCGTGAGGAAAACTTTTGGAGCTAGCAATGATCGTGGTGCTCCTGCCATGATCATGCCAGAAACTCTTTCTAGCCAATCCACGATTATGATAGAAACATATTCTGTCAGGCCACGATCGTGGGGTGAGAGCCACCATCGTGCCCTGCATTTTCTTCCTTCTTTTCTACACGAATTCAATATATCTCCTCACATCCATTTCATACCAAATTTTTCCTAATTCACCTCCTCTAATACGACCTCATTTTGTACTAATTCAACTACCATGTTGATTACATTAACTTCACAAAAATTTAACTCATTTGATTCATCATTTTCAACTTAATTTCATCATCATGAAATCCTATCTCTTTCCATAGCATATCTCATTCATAATGGATCAAACAATTCCTTCATTATGTTATGTCCTCATTTAACACTCTAAACATTTCACATTAGATGCATTGCCATCAAAAATCCTTTTCCTTAAAGCATAACATCAAGATCAACCAAAACTTATCACACATTTAACCAACCTTTCCAACATCAAAATCATGTTTCTTTTAAGCCCCAATTAAGTCCAAAAGCATCATAGTTATATACCTCATCCTTAATTGGTTCAACCATTGCATAATCAAAACATTTCCATAAAAAATCACTGCGCACGATCGTGGCATGTCTCCTACCACGATCGTGACAGAAACTAATCTCTCATTTTTCCTACAGTTTTCCAGTTTTTCTCAGGATAGATTTTTAGGTCAGTTTTGTATGACCATTATGACCTAGAAAATGAGGTAATTAGACCACACCGTCTTCTAAAAAAAATGTTTATCTATGTCTTAAGTTTCTAATGACATCAAATTCATGCAGTTTAGTTCAGTATTATGCCATTTAAACCTAAAATACTGTAGAATGTTCTCATACCATGACAGCACACCGTTCTCAACTTCAAGCCAACTTTCAAGGCCCTTAAAGACAGAATTCAAATTTAATTCCTTCATAAAAATTGTATCCATATGTCTCTAATTTAACCTACATTAAAAATAATCCCATTTTGATAAATATAGATCAAGATATGGCCAAAATACATATGCATGTTCAGTGAAAGCACTCCATCTAACATATTCCAACACACATTTAGCTTCATTTTCAACTCTACTTTGTCTTAAAACTATCATCCTACTTCTTCTCATTTCAACACAATACACTAGCCTTTTCTTTGGATTTAACTCATGAATTATCATTCATCTTAACATAAAGTAAGACATAATTCTATTTATCTCTTCATCCACCCACACTCATCATCATACTTCAACTTCCTTATTCACAATCATTCATCTCTTAATTCATCTATCAAACAATTCATGAATACATTAACTCGCTACAATTTAGAGCATGATCTCTTCATTATTACACTACATCCACATTAAAACACATATATATATTAAAACTCATGATCAATTATCTAATCTCAAATTTCTCATCATACATGTTCCATTTAACATTACCCATAAAGATGAAAGCATAACTTACTTGATTTAGCTTTAAAATCTTCAAACTCTTCAAGATCTCTCTTAACCCTAACTCTCCATACAACCCTTGTACATCATTCTTCAAGGTTTTAGGCTTGGGTCTTTGGTGAGAAATGGAAGAGAGAGCAACATGAGAGTAGCAAGTGAAAGATAAGAGGGCTAGGTTCAACGTGAAAGGAGATTGGTAGGAAAAATTTGTGAAGGAGGAGAAGAAGAGCAAAGTCTCGAAGAAGAAAAAGAAAAGCAAGATACAAACAATTAAATGGTCTTGAAGAAATTAAAGGAATTGTGGGTTTTAAGACAAGGCTTGGCAAGTGACACTTGTCACTTGCCACATGTCCAATCCCTATAGGTTTAAACTAGGTTCTCTCATTTAACTAGTCCAATCAACTCCAATTTCTACTTCAATTGTGTCCAGATTTCAATGACATATGTCATTAAATCCAAATGTCATTTATAAAAAGTTCCACTACCATTTGACTCTTAATTCTACTTCCATTTATCAATTGTCCTGTCACTTGGTATTTTTCCTAGTTCAAAATTTACCCAAAAATTTAGCAATTTTCTAAATTTCACCAAAATTTCTAAATAAATACCTATACACACCAATTCAATTTTCAATACATATGAACCACAATTCATATCAAAAATCACATTTATAAATCAATTATACCCGTAAAATGTCAATGAATGCATGTAGAATCATTTTAATGTGCAAACATTAATATTCACATATGTGTGTATGTAATATTATGCACGAACATGAAATGCACTTTCTAACTTCTCATTAATCTCTTATGTACCATATTCTAGGGTCCTAACCCTTAGCGTGGGGTAATGGGATGTTACATTTCTACCTTTCTAAAGGTCTTTAAGATCTTTCTTTCATATTCTTCTTTTTTTGATTTAGTCAACCTGCAAGGGAAAGGAGGTACACATGCATGAGTTGATGTCGATAAAGAAAAATCATCTTTTATCTTTATCAGTTCTTGCATTGGAGGTTAATCTTTATTAAGTTATCTTTTCTATCTCCATTAGTAAGGAAGATCTAGATTAAATTTCCTTCTCACTTCTCATCGTCATTACACTCACATTTTCCTTAAAATTCACCACCGTTTGTGAAGGTAAGTTTCTTAATGCTTGCACTTCCAATTTACTAACTGAGGTGTCAAATTGAGTGATATGATTTCTTAATTTTTAAAGGCTTGTTCTTGTTTCCTGTTGGAATTGTTGAGTATTAGCAGCAAGTGTCTTAACAATTTCATCCAAAGATATACATGAATTTAAAGATTTAGATTTAGGTTGTCTATTGAAATTATGAGGTAGGTATCTATGTTGCTCTCCTTGATTTTCATTGCTAAAATTTGGATGATCCCTCCATCCCGAATTATAATAATTGAAATAAGAGTCATATTTTCTTTAAGGTTGACCAGGAAATCTCCCTATCATGTTAGCTTCTTAAAGGGAGTCGTGTTGCTATGTAAGGCAGTTATTTGTAGGATGTTTAAAGAATGAGCATATTCCACACACTAGTGTCTATTGCAATTGACCTACAGCTATTTATGAACTAGAGCAGTTATATCTGAAATTTTATACTCAAGGTTCATATTACTTACCTCATTCATGTGCTTAATAGCTCCATCCATCCTTTTCCCAAACCGTTGATAATTTTCAATCATGATTGATATTAATTGTATGCCCACTTCAGGTGTTTTATTTACCAAAACTCTTCAACTAGTTACATCTACCATACTCCTTTCCATTGGAAATAGCCCTTTATAAAAATACCGAATCAACAGTTGCTCATGAATTTGATGGTATGGGAACTAGCATATAACTCCTTATACCTCCCAAATATTCATACAATGTTTCTTCGGTGCATTGTCTTATCCCACACATCTCCTTTATGATATTGGTTGCTCATGATGCTGGAAAGAACTTCTCCATAAACAATCTTTTCATCTCACTTCATGTTGTCACTAATTCAAAAGGAAGATAATATAACCAATCATTTACCTTATCTCTCAATAATAACGGGAAGGCTACGATTAATTTGTTCTTATTTCACCCCTTGTGGCTTCATTCTAGAGCAAACAAGATGAAATTCCCTCAAGTGTTTATGTGGATCTTCACCTACAAAACCACAAAAATAGGAAATAAATGAATCAAACCATATTTCAACATCTGAAAATCGTATGCGTAAGGGTTGTTGATTCAAATTTGATGCTGCTAACTCCCTTAATGTTCTAGTATTAGGATTTGTCATCTTTTCTTCAACTTCTTAGAAATTAAAATCGTTATGTCTATCTCAACTTTCACTTCACCAATCATTAAGTGTATCTTAACTTTCACTTCTAGAGGTGCATGACCTTTTCCTTGCTTTCTTTCCTTTCACGAAACTAGTTCGAATCCTAAGAGAACTAACAACTAAGTTTAAAAGTGAGAAATTTAATGGTACTTCAATCCATTTCAAAGGAAATAATCCAATTGTAACATTGAGCATTGGTCTAAAGAGAATAATTTTCATAATTCAAGCAATTAGTCTAAAACATATTAGGATAGTCATAATGAGTCTCAAATTTTTTTAAATTAATTGGTTCAAACCCAGCATTTAAACTAAAACTTAGCATTTATTGATTGGGTATGATAGCATTCCATATCAATTGAATGATAACAATAAGCTTAGTAAAAAAGACTAAACCCTAAATTAAATAATTGAAGCTACAATTATTCAAGTTAGTTTTCTTGCTTCTCATAACTTAAATATGCATCTTCATAAATGACCTATTTGCTACTTATACAAATCCTTCATGATGATTAGGAATCATTGAATTCATAGATAGTTATAGAATAATAAACATTAAATTAGTTTTTCAAATTAATTAATATTAATTATTCGTGATATATAAGAACACAAAATAAGAAATACTTGAATTAAAACATAAATCTAAGTTTAGAACAAAACCTCACAAGGTTACAACTAGAGTTTTAAATCAGAATATTCGAATTTAGCCACTTATAGATTTATCCACCACCAAAACTAGAAGAAAGGGTGAAAGATTGAGGCAAAACTACAAAGAAACAAAAGATAATAATGTTTAGAAGTGTTTGGACATGTTTTTCGTTTTCACTCCTACTTAAAACCTAGTCTTCCTCTATCTTGCAAAGATTAAAACAAATCTAAATCCTACATAATAAAGATGGAAATAAGTTTCCTAATTAAATTCAAACTCTTGAAATGAATTTGACATTAGGCGTGATCTTGCCTTATCCACTGTAGTAATCTATCCTCTTTTTCCAAAATTCGTGATTTTGACTAATAATGCTCCAATTTGATGCAACCTCCATTTGTCACCTCCTAAAATAAAACAAATATTAATGTTCCCATTTAAGTACTAAAATATATCCAAAAAAAAGAGATAATTCCAATTAACATAACCAAATATCATATTATGACATTTCACCTTGGCCATTGACTTTCCGAATTAATACTAATTGAGAACAATAGAATATTCTCCCTAATCACTTTAAAGTAATGAATCTTATATTAATCACTAAACTATCTCTATATGATTCATGATATATCTAATGACTACCATTTGAGCTACCCTTGATTAAGATAGATCATTAGTAGTATCAAAACATAATAATTCCTATATACTTGGAGATCTCAAATCAAAGGATCACTTATACAATCATTATAATAAAAATTTCAATAAACATACAAGTAATATTGTAAATGTAATTCTTATATCAATTAGTTCAGAAAACTTGTTCTCTAACAAATAACTATACTTTTTTAAGTATCTTCATACTTTAGTTTATCAGATCTACTACTTCCTTCATTAAGAAGAAACGGAACGTGTGCTAGTATCTATGCTCTATTAATGTCCAATCTCAATAGAAAAATAATCAGGAATAATTTAGAAATAATACATAAATACAATATGAATCTTATAAATATTTTCTCATCATAGTTTCATTTACAATATACATTTATCCTAACGAATTTTTTTATACATAAATTAATTAAACAAATATGTACAAGATAAATAATTTCTATAAATAATCTTGACACAAAAATTATAATGAACTGATTGGTTGTAAGGCATAAACCAATAGTCTTCGACATAGACTAAGTCAATCACTTAAGCATCTTATACCATTTCAGCTTAATTGTCGTTATAATAAAAAGAAAATGCATCAATACATAATTAGATCATTAATGAGATGTAATCTCTTTGACATAACTAATGTCTTTAATGTTTATAATGCATTACAATTTTAACAATGCAATTAACTATATCAAGTTCATTAAAAAGCTTCTTAATTCAAATAATCATTTCCAATAAGTGAAAAATATAATATGACTTAATTAGTAAAAGATGCTACATTGGAATCTTTCCAACTTAAAATAATATTGTTCTATGTAAAATATATCTTAACTAAGACATACTTTTGTCAAACTAAAAATATTCATATGATCTTGAACTCAAATATCTACTCATACATAGAATCATAATATCTTTACTACTTCATAAATTTCAGATATCTGAAGTATTAAACATCTTTAATATATTCTCTATATACTTGGACTAGAATAAGTAAACAACTTTTATATCTATCTCTATATATCTATTTCCTAAAAATGAGTTGTTAATTTTTCATATCTAATAAGAGTTGTTCTTAGACTATGATATCTCCAACAGTTGTAAATATGAATTGTTATTCTTTATAAATAGAACACCTTTAAACACTCCCACTGAAGAAGACAATAATAATCTCACTAACATTATGGTAGACATGATAAATTTACAATCATTTCGATGGAAAAAAAACTCTTTGAATTCATCATGAAAATGAATATTTCAACATCTTATAACCTTTCAAACATACATCAAGTATATCAACAAAGACATTAGTTATATTTGGATGTACTATCATGAGATTTAATGTTTGAACTACTTATCTTGAAAACCATTAATTTATAAGTATGCATTGAAACAAATATTTTATTTAAGGGCTTTTTAAGATGATATCCAAGCTTTTAGATATATTATAACTTTCTATTGTCAAATTTACTTCTAAAATTATTGGATAATAAATGCTTTAACTAAGCATCAAATACTAAAATCATTAACTTTGACTCTTTTAAATTTTTACTATTCCATATCTAATATAAAATCATTATAATTTATTTAATTAGAATTATTCAAGGCAAGCTGTTGCACTAGACATAATAGAAAAATAAATATTGTATCGTATAATATCTTGTATTATATCTTTCTCATTACACAATTTCCATACTATTATGAAATTCAATTGTGGAGGTACTCAATATGGAATCTCATTCCATATAAATAAATGTGAAGTTTTAAATTTCGTCATATCATTCTAATTAAAGTTCTTCAACATTTACAACGCTAAAGTGGTCTTGAGTTTGCTCAACAAACTAAATAATAAATAAAATTTTGATTTATTATTTTAACAATAGATGGAATAATCATATTTTAAACACATACTAAATAGTTTAATAAGGGATTTAATTTTTAATGGTCTCATCAAACACACAAAAGCGTGTGTGTGTGTGTGTGTGTGTATATATATATATATATATATATATAAACATAATGTACTAAAGATATAAATACTGAATCGATTCAACCATGAAAACCTAGAACTGACCAACTTTCTTATTCAATTTTTAACTTTTCTGTTCAATTTATTTTAATAAACTTTATTATTAAAAATTGATCAGTTTATTAATTAATCGATTGATTTTTTTGTAAACTAATTGATTTTTATAAATCAAAATAAGCCAACTAATTTCTATTTAACAATATTTTTTTCAATTAAACTTCAAACTTTTCAATGTGTAAAGGTAGTCTCCTTTAATCATATTTGAAATTCTTCAAATTTATCCACTCTTTAACTGGTTTTATGATGATCTAATATCAAATGGATCTTTTAAACTTTAAACATCTTATCTTATCCGTTTAACTTTAGGTTCATTTTAAAAACATACAATTTATGCAAACATAATCAAATTGCATACATAAAATATTAAGTCTTATCAAAACTTTTGTGAAACTACAAGTTTGATTTGGTTATGGGTCCTTAAACACAGCCACCATTATTTTTACACGAATCTTACACGTTCAAGTTGGTAATAAGGAACTGTAAAAATGAAGTATTGACTTGCATTACCTTCGACTTCAGTATTGACTTTGAAAACTTAGGTTTTGATGATTAAGCCTATACTAAACTTGAAAGCATATCCTTATCATGTACTTTTATTATGGAGTTGCTTCCTTGCATACTTTGCTTTGAAGCTTCACGTCATTAAATTTGAGTTTCAACTTTTAGTTCTAATTTTGTCATCAAATATCGCTTTAACACATACTATTGAGGAATAATAAATTTTTATATATTAGCCCCTAAAATTAGTTATTTTAATTTCAACCTTGGTACTATTAATATGACAATAAATTTCTCCAATTTAAGGATACAATACATTTTCTAGGATTCTCATTGTATAATTTCAAAATTCATATGTAAAAAAAAATTAAAAATTAAAAATAAATAAATATAAGATATGCACGTAATAATTAAAAATGATAATTGATTAATTTAAGAATAAAATTTTGATAAATTAATAAATAAATTAAATTAAAATTTAATATTAGCATATAAATTAAGAATACAATTTGATATATTAAAAAATAAATTAAATTGAAATTTAATATTAACATGTAATAGTATAATAATAATAATAAGCCCAAAGCAAGATGATAAAATTAAATAGATTCTTTTTCAGAAATCTTGACCAAAAAGTTTTTCAATTTTTTTTACAAAATTCAGCCAAATATTTTAATAAAATAGAAACAAAAAATATAGAAATGAAACTAATCGATCTCTTAAATTTCTAAGAATCAATCGGAAAAGGAGAAAAGAGAATAAACTA
The DNA here is from genome assembly GCA_027563885.1 of Erythroxylum longipes. Lineage (NCBI taxonomy): Eukaryota > Viridiplantae > Streptophyta > Magnoliopsida > Malpighiales > Erythroxylaceae > Erythroxylum > Erythroxylum longipes. Next base: position 13,445,985 of record JAOQMS010000009.1, read on the forward strand.
CTTATAGCATCTTATTCACCCTTTACATGTTTAGAGTTTTAAAATTTTGTTTTCTAATTTCTTGTATGTACAGGTATATTAGGACTTTTGAAAATATATGGTTAATGAATAAATCCATATTTTAGAACACAACTTTTCTATTTAGAAATGTAGTGTTAGAATAAAGATAAATATATTTTATTCTTTGATATATGAAAGTATGATATATAAATTTTTATTAACATTCAAACCATGATTAATGTAACTGATGAAAAATGTTTCTATATAATTCTATGTGAAAAATATTCATTTTATTTCATCTTATAATTAGATAACGAGATATATCTTAACTCGGGTGTAACTCATTACCATATCATTAAAAATGCTAGCGTTTTTAAAATCAGATCAAAAATTAAACTAATAAGATAAGTAATTTAAAGTTTAATTTTATAAAAATCAATCAAATTATTAGTAAATTGACTAAATTTTAATAACAAAGATTATTAAAATAAACTGAACCAAAAAAATTTATCAATTCAACTCTTATACAAACTAATTTAGCTTTATAATCATTGACAAAAAAAAAATTCACATTAATAACATATTATTTAAGAGACAAAATTGATTTACAACCATATTTTTTACTTAGCCCAGTTAAGATTCCAAATGTTGCAAAAGAGAAATTTTATCATCAGCATACTTGCGCAAATGCAATCAAAACTATACTGTTGAAATACATCATGGAAAGAGAAAATGGATCTTGATTAGTAAGGAAAGAGAGCTCTTGTTGTCAACTTTACTGTAGTGAGAATTTGATCAAAGAATCAGAATATCTACATTCATATAGGTCCATTCATGGAGACCCTTTTTAGAATTTGATGAGAAGACTATACAGAAGATATCAAATGCAATTTACATTTAAAGCAACTATTTAAATGCAAGATAGCTTCATATCAGGTAACAGGAATGGTGTTTCAGTCTTTCTTTTACTTTTCTTTTGGTTTTACAGAGTGATAGATCAGAAACCAGAACGAATTAACACCATAGTTATAGCTGAGCCCCAACTATCATTTTTTATTCTTACTTCCTTTTATTTTTGCCATTTCCGTCACAGCATGCTATTCCATTCATGAAGGGAAAAAGCAGATTTGGAAGAAATGAGAATGATTAGGAAAAGGCAAAACAAGAAAAACTTGTATTAACAAATAACTGATGCACAATACTTTACACTTGAGTACACAAACTAGAATACATGTTTAGAAGTCTGGTTGAAGTCAGTAAATGAAGAACTCCAGCAGTTAGTCACATCTAAGCTAGGCACATTCGAGGTTCCTGCAGGATAAACTTGAAGAATTTAATCTTTCATTATATACCACAAAACAAGCCACGCCTGCCCTTTTTTTTTATCCGCATGTTATTGATCTCAAAGAAACTATGTTAAATTTTATAAACCTTCCTTAGGGCTACAGAGATTTCCTTGCCTATATCTCAAAGAATTGCTAGTTTATCATAAGGCATAAGATGAGAAAATATACGTACATTGTCCAAGGTAAGGTCTACATGTCCTTGCAGTAAGTTCAATTATGGGATTCCTAACCTTCTAGAGCATATGTCTGAACCTATAATCAGGATAAGATCATAATGAATAATTAGTTACATGAAAGACGTTCAAGTCGCCTTTAATAACTTACTGCATACTAAGAATTGCAAGCCCGTACATGATAAGAACCCTTAGCACAACTCTACCATACAAGATCTGACAGAGGCATAACATTCTAATTTCTAACTCCTACTATACAAGATTTTTATTACTCATGCATAAACAAAACCACTCGTGAAACTACGTTCGTTTTAGATTTATTTTACCTCAGTCATGTTATCCTCAGTAAAGGAATTTGGTCCTGTACAATTCACATCATGAGCGCCGTCAAATCTGAGTATCCTAAGTTTCCCTTCCTGCATTTACAAATAAAGGGTTATAAACTTCAAGATTGTACACTAAAAATATGTGATTCCACTGAACAATGCACACCTTCGTTCCATAAACAAGACCACCACCAGCAAAAGGATGAAAACAAGCAACATTCACTTCATCCTCTGCACTAGGAAGCACTCTCACTAGTTCCATGTTCGAAACTCTGTAAACCTAAATAACAAAGACACACTTTTAGACTGCAACCTTGTCAATGTAAAGAGAAAAAGGATTACAAAAAGCTTACTACGAAAATTCATAACGCTCGTGTATGCATGTTCTTATCAAGGTGCAAGTGTAATCCAAGTATTTAGACATCATCAGTACAAGTGTAATCCAAATATTTAGACATCAGAAGTAAAATGATAACGATCTTATTCCAAAAGCCATCGTTTTCGACTACCTATAATAACAGGACAATTTCAACCATTTTCAGTTATCATTCAAACAAGTATCCTCCCATCATATCCAACCTAAGATTGATTACGTTTGAAAACCATTCCCGTCTGATTCTTATGGATGTTTCTACTCTGTACATACAAGGTGTGAAAAGCTTATCATGTTATTATGTAGCAAAATGAAGAAGAAAAAAGCAGTCCATCATTATTGAATAAGTCAAAAATGAAGTTCAACAAAAATTGTCACTTGTATGGAACTTCTATCAAATTACAATTTGAAAGTGAAGCAAGCAATAAAAATTGATTAGGAATATGAACTTTTACCTCCAGAACTGTGTAAACTGGTGTTGTTGTTTCTCCATCAATAACAATGCTTTTAAGAAGGGATCCATGACGCCGACCGTATGCCAGTAATATATGTTCAGAAGTAGGTGAGAACTACAAATAGAACATCAAGCACATTTTGCAGTAATATTAGACCTTTAACAGTAATGTTAAGCAACAAGTAAAATTTATAGGTTAATAACACCTCACAAAGATGTCAGAGATTAGTTGAATAAAAGCCTATTTGGCTGCATCTGTAGACAATCAGTTGGGCTGAAGGTTAATTAAGGGGGTAAAAATTATCAATATCCAAAGAGATCACACACAGGTCACTACTAGAACCATGTGCAAGGCAAAAATTCTATTGCCAGAAGTGTTTGAAGGCCAATATAACTAATGGTAACACCACTGAAGAGTCTACTTGCTGGCATCCTAGCCAAAAGGTTCAGAACTGAGACCAACAGAATAGGCATAGCTCAATAAAGCTGATAGAATGCAGTTGAAGGGAGGTAAAATACACTGAAATTATCTAATTAGCTCAATCCCATTAGCAGTAGTTGACAGATGTTCATTGTTGGGAAGGCATACCAGAACGATATTACATATATATGTACGTATATGCATATATATACAAGTTGCATCCACCTATCAGAAGACACTGACCTGGATTGACGTCAAACAATGAGCAGCTCTAATTGCTCGAGATGCAAGCACAGAACCGAAGCTGAATAAATGAAAAAATAGTTAACATAAGACAATTTTGCCTCAAGGTTAAAGAGCAAGCTTAAATCCAAAGTAAGAGTTGGAATAGTGTAATACGTTGCCTCCTCCAGTGAATATATACGAAGCTCATACATAACTTGATGTGCAGAAATTGGGTGCCGAGTAGGGGATGTTGCAGTACCAGTATCTTGATGAACCAAGTTATTTACCCCAGGATCAGCTTCTACATGCGGGAGCATGCATGCAACACATGCAGCCAAATATCTTCCACAAGGAGAAAAATGGGCACCCATTTCACTGTAGCGGCCATTGTGCATCAAACAACAGAGTAATCACAATCTAAGGTAAAGGCAAAATGATGATAACGATACAAAAACTGTTTAAAAGACCCATATGATTCTCAAGAAAATAACTAAACACAACTTTCCAATATGTTAAGGATTTTATTAAAGCATTTTGCTTACCTACAAAGAACAGCATGTGGAATTGTTAAACGGCATTTTTCAGCACTGAGGGGGGCACAAGGATGCTCAATATCATGCAACCATACCCTGAGCTTTACAGTGCAAGGCAACTCTGCAGCAGCAGCAGCTGCCAGTGATGTGGCAATTTCAGACTGGACTCTGTTAAAAATGGGCTGAGTATCAGCACTATTTTGTTGGGTGTTAATATGAGTCAAATTTTCCCCAGATTCAGGTACAGAAAAACGGGAACGTGAATTGCGATGTCGCAAGCCCGATCTCCCAGAAACACCTGATATGCGGGGGCTCCCAGTCATTGCTAAAGAAGCAACTGCAGTCTCCACATTATGAGTAGAACTATAAGATGTCAGGGCGGAAGAAACGGTATACTGAGCTGAATGATCATGACCACCACTGTTAGGAGGAGGTGTTGAGGAAACACTAGCCTGGGTTTGACCAATCAACCATCCTTGCAAGAATGGTAGTTCCCACCAAGTTGGATCTCTTGGCGGTAAAAGCTGATGAAGTTGACCAAAGTTTGCATGTTGTTGACTAGAAACTTGTCCAGATACTCCATCCAAAGCATTACTGCCACCACCAACACTACTAAAACTATCTAGGTTAGTAGATCTCCCATGTTGGGTTTCCCCAACAGGATTAATGTCATCCGTATCCATAGCATCTTCAGCAGCTCCTGAAAGATCACTCGTCATTCCATTAGGCAAAGAATTACTTACTGTACCTAGATATGAGCTAGATGGAATTGCTGGAAATGTCTCCATAGGGGAAACTAAGGTGTTATAGTTCTCCCCTGCATTTGCATCTGCCTGAAACTGAGTTGGTGCAGAAGAATCTACTTGCATTATACTTGAACCATCATGCCTATTAACATCTACTCGGCTATCATCTACAGTAAATGAAGGCATAAAGAAGAAAGGGAATGACATGAGGGGCAGTTCAGCAGCCAAACCAACTCGATCACTGGACTGAATATTGGTAACGAAAACAGCAGGAGGAGGATATCTCAGGTAACCACGAGACGTTGCTCGTGTCATTGAAGAATCTGAAGAGTCAAGATCATTGACCTGCATATCAGTCCAATGATGTAATCTGCGAGATGGTATGGATAAAAATTCAATTATATTCCCCATAAAGTATTCACCTCAGCAGTCAGAAGAAATGGAGCACCATGTGGGTGAAAATGTACCGCTCGAAGAGAACGTCTTGCCTTCAATACAATGGTTGGCGAGGAAGCCTCCCCTCTCTTATTGTAGTGCCATATGTATAACTAACAACAGATATTGAATGTCGTGTCAAACTGAAAGTTGAGGCCTCAAACCTTCACAAAGGAAAAGAAGAAAAGTTTCAAACAATGTTAATATGCACTAAAAGGCCAGAATCACACCTTGTGACCAGATGCAACAGCGAGCAGCTCTCCTTCAGCATGGAAGGCAATGGAGGCAATAGGACGATCTATGAGTAAATAATTTCAAGGAGGTTAACTTATCATAAGCCACAACTATTAATCAACAATAATCACAACAGCAACAATATCAAGAGTATAAGTTGACATTACAGAAATCACGTGACCCTATGCACTCTGCTGTCTTTGCATTCCACAAGCGAACCTCATAATCCAAGCTCCCACTTGCAAGAATTTCAGCATGCAATGGATGGAATCTAACCTGTATAAATAGCACATTCAGTTTGTAGTAGATAACTAAATGCAAGACAATTTAATGAAGTCAGGTTATTAATCATAATTAGAAACAAATCCATCTAAGACATTAACTGTACAAAACCAAAAAAAAACCGCAAAGTTACAACTCACCACCCAAGGAGTCCTCCGATGACCACTCAACACTTTTAAGCAATATCCAGTTTGGCAGTCAATTATCTTCACAGTGTGGTCGCCACTAAAATCATTATAGAGAGAGAGAGAGAGAGAGAGAGAGGCACGATTATGATCACAACTTGCATGACCATACATAAAGTTGACCAGTGTGAAAAAGCTTACTGAGTAGAAGCAAGTGTTTTTCCATCAGGACTAAATGCTGCTGCAATAGTTGACCTGGGAGGAGGCACCAGAGGACAATACTTGGCTGATAGATGGCGTAAAGACTCTGCCTCAATCCTAAGGATCAAGAGAAATGCCAATAAATGAAAAGGCATACCAAAAACAGCAAATTCCAGCAGCACATCGGTACAAAACTGAAATCAATTGAAATACCAAGAAACAAGACCACGTCTAGCGTCTCTAGATGGTTCACTTTGAGGCATAGATAATGGATCAACATTTAATTGAGATGCTTCTCCCCACCGCCTTTTTGGCCAATGCTTCATTTTGGGACAAATCTCCCTACGCACTAATAACCACGATACATTTCTGCTGCTGCAAAAATTTGAAAGCAAAAGCATGTCAAAATAATGAATATGTAAATCCAATGATCCAAAAGGATAAAACTAGCATCTACCATATCCACTGAATTAGAAACCCCAACTTCATTCCCATAAAAAATGTAAATTTATGCAAAACTTAGCCATATTTGACCTCCAGTTGACTGCGTCTATAACAGCTCAAACCTCGGCAAACTAAAACTTAAACGCTAGCTTCCATCAATAGCCGAAATCAATCAACATAAACTTCAATTCTAGCTCCAATCAATCATAGAAATTAATGAAATAAACTTTAATTCTAGCTCCCATCCATATCCAAGAAATAATATTTCAAAAATTAGCCCTTAAAGTTTGATCAAAATTGCAACGAAAATGATGCAAAACAAACGATTTCATCACCTACCCAACGAATTGAATGCGAAAAGAATAGATACCTTTGGAGAGGGCTATTGCACGCCGATGATTGACCCGGATTCCGATCGTCCGGCGAGGCAAGTCCCGTCATTACTCCGTCTTTACGATTCAAGTTCATAAGTAACCACAAAAGATTTGCAATTGCAAATTCAAAGAAAGAGAATTTGAATAAGAAGTTAGCAAAATACAAGACCTAATTCATTGCTTTTACGAATTCAGATGGTATCTGTCCCCGTAGAAGATCGATGGATCTATGTAAAGTTTAAAATTCAAGAGACATCTCCGGTGTTGATTTTTGGACTGGTATTGGATTCGAACATGATGAAAACCTAAATGGAGCAACTGAGCCTTTAGAGTTTAGACCGTAGGGAATTTAATTAATTTTATTTTCTTATTCAAAATATACGATAGCCGTGTTGTAGTTTGTACGGTTTTTTCTTGCGCTGAGCTCAATTCAAGAATGTAAAGTATTTCCTTCTCTTTCTCTAGCTTCTCGTTTCATGTCGTGGTAATTAATTGTGTATATATGTATTATTTGTGAAAATATATTTTAAAACCCACTGATGGTTGCCTGAAACTGAAAATATGAAAATAAGGATATTTTATTTAGTAAATTTTGTAATGGACATAATAAGTTACAGATGGTATTTAATTAGTTCCATTAAATCATCTAAGTAACGGGTAATATATAATTGTTTTATGATATTTTTAACGTTACATAAAAATTGATAAATTTAACATCAAATTAATTTTCCTTGAAAATCCGGGAAAAACAAAGCTGTAGAGTAGTACATCTTATATAATTTGTTTCCAAATTTCACCGGTACTGTTCCTATTGCGTATATTTGCGTAAACAATGAGATTTCGGACATCATCTTATGATAGAACATGTCTTAATACAAGTGAGAAAAGGACCGAAGGGAAGGAAGAGAGAAAGAATCATAGAAGAGAATTTTGAAAAAGGAACAACTGTATCTTGTTATAGCATATCAATATAGCTATTAGAGGTTAGTTATATACACGGGACAATAAAAAATACAATATATACCAGTGCACTATTATATCTCTACGTATTATTTAATACGTTGTGTATTGTGTTTATTCCTATGTCACCGTTTCAGTCGTCATTTATGTCACTTCCCGCATTGGGTCGTCTTCTTCATTTATTCTATAACAATCCCCTTTCCCCTTAACATCTTTGTCCACTAGATTAACTTCTGGGAATTGTTTCTGCATATCAAAAAGGTACTTGCATGTTACGTTAGAATTCATCCTATCATACCACTGAACTAATACCTGCATGACACAAAGATTATTCCTTTTTACCATTCGTCTTTCTAAAATAGTCATTGGAAAGCATTTAATAGGAGAGAGAAAGTTTGGCAGTGACCCAGCGATCCTTCCTTGAACTCCGTAAGCCTTTTTATGCTAAGACACTTGAAACATCGAATGTATTGCAAAACCTTGAGGAAGCTCTAACTTGTATGCCACCTTTTCCCACTCGTTGTATGATCTTAAATGGACCATAACAGAGCGGAGATAGTTTTGATTACTTCTCCTTTGGAGCAAGTGTTGTTTGTACGGTTGCAACTTCAATAACACCATTTCATCTACCTCAAACTCTCTTTCCGATCTTCTTGCATCAGCATACTGCTTCATCTGATTTTGTGCTCTTTGTAAATCGAATCTTGTCACATTCGTCATTGCTTCTCTACTCTTAAGGACTTGATCTACTTCCAACAGATTAGAGTCCCCCTGTTATATATAGTGTATATACTTGGTGGATACCCATACAATACTTCAAAGGGTATAGGGTTGATGGTCGAATGATAACTGGTATTATACCACCACTCAGCTAAGGGAAACCATTCACTCCACTTCTGCAGTGACTCACTGCAAAAGCAACACAAATAGGTCTCCATAATTTTGTAAATTGCTTTTGTCAGCCCATTCGATTGTGGATGGTAGGCAGTTGAATGCTTCAGGTGAGCTCCTTACAGTCACAACAATTCCTACCAGAATTTGCTTAAAAAAAATTGGATCCTTGTCACTAATTATTGACTGTGGTGTCCTATGCAACTTAAATACATGATTGAAGAATAATTCTACAATGTCACTGGTTGAGTAAGGATGCTTCATTGAAATAAAATGAGCACATTTCGTAAATCTATCGACAACCACTAGAATGTCCAATTTCCCTCTTGATATCGGTAAGCCTTCAATAAAATCAACACTAATTTCTCACTAGCTATCCTCCAGAATCTTAATTGGTTGCAAAAGTCCCAGATATGCCACATTATCATATTTGTTTTTTGGCAATCCATACATTTCTGTATATGTGTTCACACGTCCCTAATCAATCCTCTCCAATGGAACATGTTATGTAACTTGGTAGTGGTTGCCATTACACCTATATGACCACCCACTACATCATCATGATTGATGCTGATTATTCATTCTTTGAGTGCCTTGTTAGCACCCGCCACTAGTCGACGCTTCCATCACAATAGTCTTCCCCTTCATTCATAAGCAGATGATTTCAGGGTCCCTAACTCTAGCTTATGAACGATGTCTTAGTTTGATGGATCCCTTTCCTAACTTCATTTAATATCTTCTAACAATTCTCCATGCAATTGTGTTACGGAAAGCATCAGTAACTCTGCACTTGTAATTCATGAGAGGGTGTCTGCAGCTACATTTTTCTTTGATGTATTCCCATTAACCTCATCTGTTTGAACTCCATGTCTTCTGATATTCCCAACATCGCATGCTTTGAAACATTTGGACAAGCTTCATCTCTTGATATCTCCTCAATTTCTTCCTCATCGCCTTCAAAAATTGTCTTCCCATTGTCTTCATCCTCCGTGACCACATAAAACTACATCTGTCTCTTTTTAAATCTGTGACCTATACTATATTTCTCATCAGCACAGAAACTGAGACCTCTGGCTCTCTTATCATCAAAGTCCTTACTGTTAATTTATTTAGAGGGTTTAAAAGATATTACAGATTGTGAGCACAACGTTGAGGTAGGTGTTGGTAATATGCCAATAGGTGTTGAGCTTCTATGTGTGTTTGTTGAATGTTGCAATCTCGACAAGGCATTAAAGTTACCCCCATTGCCCACGTTCTTTATAACATTCCCTTGGCTTAACATGGTGCTTCCGTTAGACATTATTATAGTTTATTGTTTATGAGCTAGCAAGTAAGCTTAACGTAACGAATTTGGTTCATGAAATTTCATAGTAATGTCAATCTCCAGTTTAATTCCTTTAATAAAGAAGCCAATCAAATACTCCTCTGACAACGATAATATATTGGAATGATGGTCAAATTGAGTATAATAATCTAACATCGTTCCCTCTTGTCTTAATTCCTTGAAGGCCCCTACTGGATCATCAAAAAGTTTTGCATCAAACCTCTATTTTAGGGCCCTAGTGAACTCCTTCCGGTTGATCATTTTTGCCTTATGACGATTCTTGATGTATAGCCGATACCACTCTTGAGCCTTTTCATCCAAATGCAAAATCACTATATATACCTTTGTGTTTCTCTAGAGTTTGATCTAACTAGAAAATTTTCACAACGTTACAACCATAGTTTAACATTTCCGCCATTAAATAAAGGAAACTCAGTCCTGCTCAACCTCATCGGTGTTAAGTTATCATCTGACTCCTGCCTTGGGTGACTACTTTAAGAGGTGGTTTTTGATAGCTTCAACGATGTCTCTTCTGGTGTTCTCCCTAGCTTCTGCAAAAATTGCAGAAACATAGCTCGTAGCTCTGACATTTCCTTCTCCATCTTCTCAGCTATGCTTTGAATTTCTGAGAACGTTTTCTCACTTCTTGTTTGCGTTTCCACCAAGTTCCTCACATTTTCTTCCAGCCTCCTCATCTTCGCATCTCTTGTTCCTTCCACCATTATTTCCACCTTAATCGACTTTTCTAATACACTTTTCTAATACCAAATGTTATGTATATTTATGTTGACAATGAGATTTCAAACACAATCTTATGATAGAACCCATCTCAATATAAGTGAGAAAGGGACAAAAGCGAAGAAGAGAAAGAAAGAATCAAATAAGAGAATTTTGAAAAAGGAACAACCGTATTATGTTATAACATATCGATATAGCCATTGGAGGCTGGTTATATACACGTGACAGTAAGAGATACAATATAAGTTGTGCACTATTACATCTCTGGGTGTTATTTAATACATTACGTATTGTGTCTATTCCTGCATCACTATTTCAGTGGTTTTTTAACTTGCTTCCTGCATTGTATCGTCTTCTTCATTTATTATGTAACAGTTCCACTACCGATGCAATTTCCCAACATATGGGTCTATAAGAATGAACCGCTCATATAAGGTAAGGAAAACTCCTCGCTCAAGAACACAATGAGCCTCAGCTTCCTATCGATAAGCAGAATCCAGCCATTCAGATCAAAATAGTGTTACCCTCAACTTACGGACACCTAATATTATCTTAGGACTTTTCTATTAGTTCTTTTTTTTTCAAGTGTATTTTTATTGATAATTTTGTGTGGTTGCTAGCTCAATTTGATTACCTTATTTTGTATTATATTTGATCTTTTTACATCTTGTTAATTTAACCACCTTATTTTTATCTTAGACTTTTTATTAAATTTATTGTAAACTAGTTTAAGTCAAACATCAATTTTGTATTTCAAGAAATTTTGGTTCAATTAAAAATAAAAATAAAGTTTGAGAGTTGATTTTTAGTTTTGAAAATAGAAGAAAGCGTTTAATTGGTAAATAATAAGAATGGAGGACTACCTTGTTACAAAAGAAACATCTAAAACGTTTTAAGTAGAAGAAAGAAACAACATTTCCAAATTAAATTGGGAATCTAATAAAATAAATGCTAAAAATTGCAACCTCATCAAAATGACATAAGATGAACATGCACCACCACCTATAGAATCAAGAAAGAGCTATCAATAATCAGTAGTGAGTATGCAATTTTGAATTGTTCTCTTAAGTCTGGGCGATTTTCTCCCGAATCTCCCCCTAGGCCTCGCATACTCTCAGATCTGCCTCTTCTCACGCAGTGGTGATTTCGTGTGTTTGGTCGATGTTACTTTCTTGGGGTATATCATTGGGGTTACGCTTGTCCAAAGAGATCCCGTCTCTGGATAGGCGGTGCGTTGTCTACGCACTGTTACTCAAGACGGAACTTGGTTTTGTTTCTACCTACCCAAACATCTTCGACTCTCTTGCGGGTTGTGTAGGTGGTATTAACTCAGTGTCTTGTGGATCTGGTTACAAATAGGACCTCTTAGGGTTGACGGTATACCAGCGGGTCCGACTTTAACTCACGCTAATTGTGGTAACGATGAGAATGGTGTTTGTGTTTTTTTGGCTACTATGGTTTTCAGGTGACTTGGAATATGCTGGGTGTATCCGGGTATATTCAATCTGAATAACTTCTGGCCGATTGAGTCTCCGCTGGGTTTGGAGATTGTGGGGTTCTGCCGGTTGTAACTCAGTTGGGTTGGGAGAGTGTGGTTTCTGGTTGCCTTTTTGGCTGTGTGTTTTTTCTTTGTAGGTAAGCTGCGACCCACGACATTTGCGCTTCAACCAGCTGGGGTGGGAAAATGTGCTTCTGACTTTCGGTGGCTTGCAGTGGGTTTTACAGCATTCAGTCAACTGGGAATTCGATGGGTGTATCTAATTGTCGTTAATTTGTGTTACTCCTTCTTGATTGAAATTCATTTGGGTTAACGATTGGGGACTCTAGTTATCCTTAGGGTTGGGTTGGTTTCTTTAGGATAGGAGTGGATTCGACTGCGATTACCATCAATGATTCAGTTGGGTAGGGAGCTTGTGGTTGTTGGTTACCTTGTTGGCGGTGTGTTTTTTATTTGCAGGTGAATTGTGTATCACATCGTCTGAGCTTCAGTTAGCGGGGGTTGGGTGCTGTGTTGCCTGGGTGAACTTAAGTGTTTGTGAGCTCTAGCCCCTTGAGGTATGGGCAAACAGAAGAAAACCCCTCACAAAGGGCGTGATATAACTAAGGAATGTGTGCTGGGTCTGCAGAGAGAAGAACCGCCGAAATTTTCCTCTAACGAAGATAATGCAAGCATGGATAAGGTATAGGGTAAGAATGTGGCTACTCTTGTTTCTGATAAGGGTTCCTGCATGTGGAAGGCTGATAAAAAGTGCCAACTGGGAATGAGAAAGTTGTTGTCCACTGTGGGTGAGTACTGGAGCAATCAAATTTGGATGGAGATCATTTTGGTTTTGAGGAGGAGGACAGTGAGTATAAGGGAGATGGTAGTGCCTCGTCCACTGAGGCTACTTCTGATACTAGTGCCCAAAAAATGCCTGCTACAAGTTCTACTCCAGTAGGCCGTCACCCTTTAGCTGATAAAGCACCTGAGCTTTATGGTGTTGCTAGATTAGCAACACCTCATAAACCCTCTTTTGTATTAAGCTTGTTTAAAGTAAAGGAGGAAGTAGCTATGGAGGAGGAAGATACAGCTAGAATTGAAGACAAATGGGGTTATTGTTTGGTTAGCTGTTTCACAGATCGGTTCCCCGTCATGAAAGCTTTGGAGGGCTTAGTTACCAAATGGGGGGTGAGGTGTAAAATCTTACCTCATAATAGAGGCTGGGTTATCTTCCAGTTTGACACTGAAGATGACTGCACAAGTGTTCTAGTAGGGTGTTGGATCCCACTTTTTAGGATTTTTATATTTTTATTTTTATTTTAATTATTTTATTAGATTATCAAGCATGGAAAATAAATTAGAATATATGAAGTTGAAATTTTGGAGTTTAATATGGTATATTATGGATTTTGGTAAGGTGGTATAAAGTAAAAGAAGGAGTTAGTAGGAATTTCATGAATAAGGAAGGGCAACAATTGAAAACTCAAAAAGTTGTCTTAAGATAATAAGACAAAAGAAGAGAGGAGTCGTGAGTGTTAAGGAAGAAAAGAAATAGAAAATCCTAGAAGAACCTAGAAGGAGAGAAGGAGACACTGAAACAAGGAGAAAGAAAAAGAGAAAGAAGAAGAAGGAAAAGCTTAGGTGAGTTCTTTGTCTAGTTTTTATTGTTTTGATAGATTA
>JAOQMS010000009.1:13459849-13491527 GCA_027563885.1 Erythroxylum longipes
TATATGTGAAAGGTGGGAAGTAAGAAGATGGAAAATGTCCCAAAACACGTTCTCGGAATGGGTTTCTGGACATTTTCCCGCCGCAAACTTCTGGGTTTCACCGCGGCGACACGAAACATGTTCTAAGAGTTGGTTTCTAGACAATTTCACCGTGGCGAACTTAGTTTTGCCGAGCCAAACTCAGACAATTTCGCCGCGGCGAACTTGTTTTTTTTGCCGCGATGAACTTTCCAACACAAAACATACTTTGGTATTTTGGGCATAACTTTTGTTTTAGTTATCCAAATGGACTTATTTTTGATTTTGTGTAAACTAGAGACATAGGGATACAACTTTTATGATGAAATGGAGTTCTAATTCAGTCTTTAAGGATTTTAAAATTTGGACGGAAGTTGAGCATAGAATGCTGTTTTAGTATAAGAACAACATGAAAAATGTTTGGGATATAACTTTTAAAGTACTGAACCAAATTGAATGATTCTGGTGTCATTGGAAACTTAAAACAATTTGGAATATTTATCTAGGAGAAAGTGTTATCAAATTTTGTCTTTTACTTAATCAAAATGATCATGGAAAAATTGACCTGAAGGTTTGGATTTATGGAAGGGTTTTGGTTCATGAAGCTTAGGAAATGCATAGGTTTAAGTACTCTAAAATCATTTCAGTGAATGTATTTCTTAGGGTTCTGAAATTAAAATTCCTATTGAAATTGGGATTTTGTTATTGTTAAAGGAAATCAAGAAGGTGATCAAGAGAGGCAAGAGGAACAAGAGGAAGGACATCCTTAAGCCACTTTTATAAGCAAGGATTTTCAAAGTGGGTTACACTTTTATAATTAAGTAATAAGCCCCTAATGTTTCTTCCAAACCAAGAAAGTTTAAGATGTTTTCACTTTTGTGTTATAAATGTGCCGTTAAGGGTTCTTGAATGCTTTGATAATGTGTCACATGTTTGCATATGAATTGTGTTATTGGTTTATGAAATGATTGATGAAAATGATTTATGAAAGGATATTGATTTTTAAAACGATATTATGGTTAAGAAATCAAGTTTTGGAAAAATGCCATTGAGGTAAAATGTTTATGGTTGTAAAATTAAGTTTAGAAAATGTGCCTTTTTGGGCAACAAGTTTGCAAGATATGAAATACATGTTATGTAGGTTTGTGGTGATCCCCTAAGTTAAGTCAAGTGCACTTTGAAAAAAGGCTTCTCCTGCTTGCCCGCTAGTGGCATGGAGCTCCTTCATGGACTCCCATAAGTTCATGGCTACGCAATACCATTAAGTGGAATTGCGATAGTACGTTCCGTTTACGGCTATACAGAACCCTTATGGGAAATGTATAGTACGTTCTGTTTTGAATCCACCTAAACTATTTTGATGTACTTATGTGTTGACAAGTTTATTAAATGCATGATTTGAATTGCTTATAAAGTGTTTGATGATTTCAGAATTGAGAAATATGTGTTTATTCTAAGTCCCCCCCCCCTCCACGTTCAAGCTTCATGATCCCAAGTTCGATGTTGGGCTCTGGAAACGGGGTCTAACATTATTTATAGGATTGCTTCAAATCCAGTTTCACAGTTAGAAAGAATTTTGATTGATTGAGAGATCACAATTTAATTTATATCTATTTTAATTATGATTACTTGATTAGATCTCAAGATAGGGTAATCATAACTATAGGATATTTAGGATCAAGTATGATTAATTCAAAAAGGTAAAGTGAAAACAAAAAAGGATAGAAATAATTTCTAGCTTTCATTATTAATAAATCAATTTCAGTACTGCCTAGATCATACTTTATTTATTAAATATTTGTTTGTAGTTTAATTTTTAATTAATCATCTTATTGTTTGCCTTAAACAAAGCTTACCAAAATTATTAGGTGACTATCAAAACTTTGTGGAATGATACTTTTTATACTATAAATTACAATCCGTATACTTGCAATTATGAAAGTTTTTCTATTTAAAACTTTTAACAAGTTTTGGTGTCACTGCTAAGGTTACAACATCTACTATAGTTTAAGTTACTTTGATTTAAGGAATTTAATACTTTTATGTGATTGCAGGTGTATGAACATAAGATCCATAAGGGTTTTGAGCAAAGTAAAGGATACACAAATTTCTGACATCGCCAAATATGAGAGGGAGATTTAAAAAGGGAGACGCCAAGAAGCGATAGAAAAAATAATGACGAAGGAACAAAATCAAGGAGAACAACAAACAACCCTTATAGACTTTATGAGGCTGGTGTTTAATGCAAATCAACAAGGGATAACCAGACCAAAAATGCAGATCAACACGTTCAAAATTAAACAAACGTTGCTAATTTTTATAGACTAGCCAATGCGGATCCTAATGCTCATTTGACCAACTTCTTGGAGATTTGTAACACGTTCATATACAATGGGTTGTTAGAAGATGCAACCAAGAATAGAATTTTTTCTTCTACAGTTAAAGATCGAGCTAAAGTATGGTTGAACTCTCTCACCTAGACAATGTCACAACATGGGAGCAGTTGGTGCAAGGTTTTTTGGCTAATTACTTCCCGTTAATGACGACCACTAGACTCATAAGGAAATCAAAATTTTCTAGCAAAGCTAAAGGGAGTTTTTATATGAAGCATGAGAGCAATTCAAAGAGTTGCAAATGAGCTGTCCACATTATAACTTGCTAAAACATTTCCTTATGTAAACATTCTATAATGGAGTGAATCCACCCACGAGAGGCACTATAGATGCAGCAGTTGGTGGCTCTTTAATGAGGAAATGGTTGAAGCAACATATGGTTTGTTAGAAGAGATGGCAAACAATAGTTGTCTATAGACATCAGAAAGTAGTAGCTAACCTTTAGAGATAAAAAAGGAGTGCTTGCTGTGGATTCAGTGACAACATAATAGGTTGAAGTAATGATCCTAGCCAAACAATTGAACAACATGAAAGCCACTTTTTCTAGCCCACTTAAGGCAATTCAACGTGGTTGAAAACTATGTGGATAAGAAATTCATATCTCAACTAATTGCTTCCTAGTAGGAAAGAACAACATAGAGAACTCAACTTTGTGGGAGCACAATATGGTCAAGGAGGTAATTATCCCTACTCTAATACTTACAATCCTATTTAGAAAACTACCCAAAATTTTCTCGGTCTAACAATGTAACAAATCCTATAAGAGCTCAAAGCCCACCAACATTCCAATAAGATAGGCTCAGTTTATTAAGATGGATAAGCTAATGGATGTTTTAAATTCAAATTTTCTAGCCAATATGAAAACCAAAATAGGATGGAAGCTAAATTTAGCCAAATTATGAAGAATCATTCTTGCTCATCCTTGATTTGGAGTTTTAAGTGGGCTAATTAGCTAATGTATTATGTACACCAAGTGTGGGGATCTCCCAAGCAACATGGAGACTAATTCAAGGGAGAAATTGAAGGTTATCATAATTATAAGTGAGAGCGAGTTAGAACACTCCCACCAAGTAGAGGAATAAGAGAAAAAAACAAGGATAAAGATAAGAAAGAGGAAACTCCTTATGTTCCTCCCCCTCCATATGCACCAAAGATTCCATTTCCACAGAGACTATAGAAGAATCAAATGAATCTACAATTTGCAAGTTTTGTGGAGAAGTTAAAGAAATTATAACTTAACTTGTCCTTTGTGGAAGCTTTGTAGAGCATACCCTAGTTAGTGAAGTTTCTCAAAGAAATCTTATCAAACAAGAAAACTTGGGAGGACAATCAAACGACCTATTTGGCTAAAAGTTGTAGCTCCATAATTACCAACCACATGACTTCAAAATTGAAGGACCAAGGAGTTTTACTATACCTAGTGTAGTTGGTAATTTATAATTTGCTAAATGTTTATGCGACTTAGGTGCAAGTATTAATCTTATGCCTTTTTCTATTTTCAGAAAATTGGAGCTAGGGGATGCGAAGCCAACGTCCATACTTATTCATTTGGCAGATCAATCTATAAAAAAATCACTTTGCATCATCGAGGATGTGCAATAAAAGTGGTCAAGTTTATTATTCCTGTAGATTTTGTAATGCTGGACTTTGAAGAGGATCAAACCTGTGCATTAATTATTGGTAGACCATTTATGAATATTGGAAGAGCTTTGGTGGATGTTTATGAATGGAAAGTCACTCTTCAGTTTAGTGATGATCAAGTGAAATTTAACATGAATAAAGTATTAAAGAATGCAAAGGAAAACAACTTTTGCATGAAGATAGATACAGTGGATAAGTGTATAAAAGAGCAAAAGGAGAGCTATAAAGAAGAAATGAGTGTTACGGAAGTAGAAGATGATGGAGAGCTAGGAAAGGAGGAGTTGGGTGATCCATTGAAGACAGAGATCTTAGTGAGAATGGAAGCACCTATGATACCCTCTATTGAGAAACCATCCTTTCTAGAGTTGAAAACTGATAGGGAACTAGAAAAGAGAGTAGTGGAGAAAATTAAAAAGTGAATGAGAGTTATGATACAGAAAATTTAGGACATAGGAAGCATAAGTCCTCATATGAAGATATATAGGACCTTAACATCTAAAAGAGGTGTTAGTTAAAATAAATGCACTAAAATGGTCAATATAGGGGCCTTAAAATTAACATGTTATACATAATTAGGCTTTTTGTAATTTCGTGTTTGTTAGTGATTTGTTATTTTTATGTTTTATGTTTATTTTATAATGAGTTGAATGATGGAAGTTCATTATTTGAAGTGTGTAAAATGGCTAGGAAAAATATCTAGGAGGTTGCATGACAGCGCAGTTGCATGATCACTCAATTATAGAGGAAAAACCCACTAACACTATCATGCAACCTATGCACAATCTTGCCAGAGGGTCCTTGCCCAGTTAAACAATCGTGCGCATTATTTTTTTATTCCTCCACCAGAAAACCCTAGCCTATTTAAAGCACTTTTCTTCTTCCTTCTCACTTCTTTCTCTCTCTAAGTTAGCAGCCCCTTTCTCTCTTTTCCTATTCTCTCTCAAATTTCAATTGCTTTTCATAAAGATTTCATGCTTTTCTTATACGTTTCTTTCATTTAAACATTCCTAACCTTCAAATCAAGTGTTGCTTAACTAGAAATCACATTTTATGGGTGTTTTGTACGAACTTTTTTTGTCCTTTCTCTCTCTTACATTTTTTGTATTTTTGTGCTTCTTTCGCAGGTTTTTCAATAAGATGGCACCAAAAGTTAAGCAACTTGCTCATAAGTCTGAACTAAAAGGGAAAAAGAAGGTATTTAGAAGTGGTGCACAAAATTTGATGATTAATTTTGATGTTCGTTTCCCAATTCTCTCTCAAAAAGAAGGTGAGAGATTCTTCAAACTTGAATCTAAAAATATTGATGTACCTCGTTATTTCAATTTTGAAATTTTGGAAGATTTGAATTTGAAAGAAAAAATTAGAGTCTTTAAGAGCTAAAATTTATTGGGATAAGTTCATTCAGTTTGATTATATGGTGTATGAAGAACTAACTCTTAAATTTTACACTATATTGACCTATTAAAAGGGCCAACCTTGTAACATAGATTATTTTATTTTAGTATGGAAGAAATATTTGGTTTCCCAAAATAAAAAATTGTTGACAAGCACAATGATTTTCATGCCATTACATATTGGACTAAATTAACTAAGTTGAATGTGTTTAATCCATATAATGCATCAAACAATGTTATACAGAGTTCGAAACACTTATTGCTCTATAAATTTATGTGTCACAATGTGTTTGCAAAAAGTAAGAGTAAAAAATGTTCCAAAAAGGATTTATTTTTACTTTATTGCATAGATAAGAAAATTAATGTTTACACAAGAACTCATATTTTTCATACAATAGTTACTTCACTTTTAAAAAAAATTAGTTATTTAGGCATGGGTTATTTGCTTACTGCTTTAGCCCAATTCTATGGTGTTGATTGCGAAGGATTAACAGAAAGATTAAAAATACTCTTTTGAGGAGGGTTGAGATATTTAAGTCCCATGTTATGAAAATCTATGATCTTAACTCTAAATCAAAAAGTAAGCACAGGACACGACAGGTGAGGTCTAGTTCTACACCACCATAATAACACCAATCGAAATCCTCCAATAAAAAGTTTGAAGGCGGTGCTTGGCAAACTAGAAGAGAACAACAAGTGCCTTGAGGGTCACATGGATGCCATGGTAAAATAGTTAAAGGAGGTAGTCGTAATTGATAAGTGTAAATAGCATCGTGTTTTAGGGCATAGTTTGATATGTGTTTAGCCGTTAATTCGATCATTTAGTATGTGTATAAGTTAGAATTGTGTTAGTTGGTTAATTATTTATGTTTTAAGTGTTTTATGGGTTAGTACAAGCTTTTGAGCTTAAATATTATTTTTTTGAGATACTTTGATGTGTTTGCTAGTGTTTCAGGGTCAATATCGAAGAACGGAGGAGTTCCGAAAGACATTGGGGCTAAAACAACGACCCACGATCGTGTCCTGATAGTACATGATTGTGACAGAAGGCTTAGATGTAGGCCATAATCGTGGCCTGTAGGGTTACGGTCGTGACCTGCATCGGGCAGACACGTTTCGTGGGATTTTTTTGGACCTTTCAGACCCCAAAAAAACCTTAGTTCAACCCTAAACACAAAAAAACATAAATAGAACAAGAAGAACAGAAAGAGGGAGCTTTTGCATCAGCCATTTTAGAGGGAAACCATAGAGAGAATTTTTGAGAGATTGAGAAAGAGAAAAAGGAAAATAGAAGTGGAGAAGAAGCCAACATCGACGTACTTCCCGGATTTAGAGTTTCTCGACATCACTGCCTCCTGTCTCCATTTAGAATCGTATTTTTTGTTATTTCTATTTTTATTATTGTATAGAATTGGGAATAGCAATTTGATGATATATAAGATTGTGAATGTTGAGATATTCTATACTCACCTTCGGGTTTTTTGTTTATGTTTATTGGATTTATTATGTGATTGGTTATATGATTGAATAATTTGGTAATAGACTGAGGGGGTAAATCGAATGAAAAATAGTTAAATTGGGCTAACGAGAGTTAGGTGATTTAATAAGAACGAGAAATTAATCAAGTTGGTAATTGTGTGAAGAGAGATCTCATATAGGTTCCTGATAGTTTATTGGACAACTTCAGATCTAATTAGGGTTTTGGATAGATTGTTAATTGAGAGATTGCAACTTTCTATAATCTGATTAGGGTTTATAATTTAAGGTTAATGGTTGTAACTCAAGAGAGAGTAATCAACCCTAGGATCGTTTAGGACCAATAATCCAATAATTCATAATCAATTAGGTTAGCGTTAAAAATAGGTAAAAATTTGCCTTTCTCTCAATTGATAATTCCTTTAGGTTGATTCTTGAGTGTGTGTTGCAACTGCTACTTTGTTAATATTTTTGTAATTGATTCTTGGAATTGAGTTGCATGATTGAATTCAATTCTTACATTAATTTTGTTACATTTTAAATTATTACAAATTGTTTTGGCCTTAAATTTTAGGATTATATTATCCCTCCTCGTGAGATCAACACCTTAGGTACTGCGCGAATGAATTATATACTTACAAATTGTCGAGGTTATTAATTAGAACTTACACACATCAGAAAACCACGATTAAGTTTTTGGCACCGTTACCGGGGAGACGATTAGTTTAGTACTTTAGTCTAAGGTTTTTTTTACTTTCTTTTGTTTTTAAAAAAATAGAGAAAGAAGTTTGGGGCGTAAAGTATAGACATATTAAGACATTTTAGAGTGATAATGAGACATCTGAAGAGCTAGATGCCAAGAAAAAATGGAAAGAACAATGATGGAAGATAGATATTATAGGGAGCAAGGCACTTTTGTGAACTACAATGAGGCACAGTATGGTTAGGGAAGTAGCGATCCTTATTGGAACATGTACACTTCGGAGTGGCAGAACCACCCAGATTTCTGTCGGTCTAACAATGCAAGTACTCATATGGGACATCAAGACCTATTAGAATTTCAGCAAGATGAGTCTAGTTCATGGGATTCCAAATTGGACAAAATAATGGATAAGCTAATAGACATGGAAGAGAACCAGAAGAGACTGAAAAAGCAATTTGATCAAGTAACAGAAAATCATGCCGCTTCTATTCACAATATGGAGATTCAAGTAAGATAGCTTTCTTGTGAATTTTGTAAGAGAAGTGTGGAAGACTCTATGCGAAATATAGAATTACATCAACTAGAGCAATATGGGGCTATGACACTTAAGAATGGGGAAGATCTAGAACAACCAATGAAACACCAAGCTGAACCCTACCTTATTGAAGTCCAAGAGATGAAAAAAGGGGATGAAGAATAGAATGCCACCTTTCCCTATTATTCACTAGTTCTTGATATAGCATGTGTGAACATCGAAAAATCTTTGGTAGATGTCCATGAAAATAACCTTATCCTTTAGATTAATGATGACCAAGTGACATTTAACATGAATGATGTATTAAAGAATCCGAAGGAGAATAGCTCATTCAGGATAATTGATGTGTTCGATCTTCTAAAGAACAAAATGATGAAGAACAGATGACAACATACATCGAGTTTGAAGAAGCTAGGAAAGTCTCTGTTCTTGAAGCGGAAGAATTAGAGGAGACAAAGGTGATTAAGGAAGAAAGAGAATAACTCACCTTTTTACAGGACAAACTGTTGGATTCGATGGAAGATTCAAGTAGTTTTGTTATTCCCTATTTTATTGACAATTTTTTAGTAAAAAGGACATTACTTAAATTAATTGGTTTTCTTAACTTTATCAATATTGTCCTTCTAATCATTTTGCAATTTGTAGCATACTCACAGGCTACAAAATTGATGCTGAACGAGAAGGGTGGAAGCAAACCACGCATAATTGATCCGGGCTAAGCTTCAAAGGATGCAGGGTCAAGCTAATGAACATAAATTAGCAAGTTTAGTATTTAGATTTAAATTGTTTTGTAGTTAGGTTTGTTTTAAATTCTTAAATAAGTTTTGAATGGTTTGGATTGCTAATTCTTTTACTCTTTTGAATCAGTTATAAGATAAAAGAACACTCTCGATGTTAAGCAGATTTGGTCTCAACATTATCGCCATCACCACCACTATCACCATAAATAGTTTCGTGTTCTAAACCTTTTCTTTTCATTTTTGTTAGTATTTTGTTTTTATTTTTTATATATTATGTTTTATTTCCCCTTGTTTGTTTGTGTACCCTTCTCGCATTGAGGATAATGTGTTGTTCAAGTGTGGGGAGGGTTGTGTGTTTTTTGTCTTGAGTGTGAATTTTGCATATTGTATGATAGTTTCTTTAGGTTGCATGAAGTGAATTGTGTGAATGTATCAATGGCTAGGACTTAACAGGATAAATTTAGCCTTAAATATAGTCTTTTAGGTTGGAAAGATTTATTAGCTTGTGAAATTACTGATCTAAGTTACTTAGGGCTAAATATGTTGGTTAATTAGGATACGATGTTAGTTCATTCACCCTAGGAATTTTCATACTCATTTATAATTTTAGGTCAATCAAATAAGTGGCATTATTAGTACATCTTCATGAGAATGATTAGCTAAAGCAATAAGGTAGGTAAAATTTTGTTAAAATTTTTTGTATAAATTTAACTAAAATAACTATTATGCTGGCCTTCGGGTTATGAATAGAGCTAGCAACTAGTTGAGAATGTGATGTAGCTAAGTAACCAGATCGACACGCATCACAAATGTGTGCCTTTGCATAAAAAGGCTATAATGACATTCTAACCAAGCAGCTTAATAACAACATGACTTAGTTAAGTTACCAGATCGACATTCATTACAAATGTTTGCCTTCGTGTAAAATGACTAGATCCATGTCCTTAAAAAATAAAAAAAATAATATTTTCAAATAAAAACCTACCAAACTTGTTAGTAACTTGTTTTTTCATGAAAACCTACCGACGAATAACTACACTTTTGTTTTGACTGAATGATTATTAATGTGTGAGTGCAAGTGATAGGGGTGAATAGACTCAATATTAAAATTTTGATTAGTTTGTATATTTAGTCCAAGATGTTTAGACACGGACATAAGTTAAAAAAACTTGAATGATTGTGTTTAGAGTTAAATTTGTTTTGTGAAGTTGAAGCCATTGTCTCATTACTGCATTGTGTGCTTTGTGTTTTTGTGTTGTTTGTTGTTTTATTTGCTTGAGGAGAAGCAAATGTTTAAGTATGGGGATGTTGATAAGTGTAAATTGCATCGTGTTTTAGGGCATATTTTGATATGTGTTTAGCCATTAATTCTATCATTTAGTACGTGTTTAGGTTAGAATTGTGTTAGTTTGTTAATTATTTGTGTTTTAAGTATTTTATGGGTTAGTACAAGCTTTTGAACTTAAATATTATGTTTTTGAGGTACTTAGATGTGTTTGCTAGTGTTTCAGGGTCAATATCAAAGAACGGAAGAGTTTTGGAAGACATTTGGCCAAAACAATGACCCACGATCGTGGCCTAATAGTGCATGATCGTGACATAAGGCTTAGATGTAGGCCACGACCGTAGGCAGACACATTTCGAGGGATTTTTTGGACTTTTCGGACCCCCAAAAATCTTATTTCAACCACCCTAAACATAAAGAACAAAAATAGAACAAGAAGAATAGAAAGAGGGAGCTTTTGCATAAGCCATTTTGGAGAGAAACTCTAGAGAGAATTGTTAAGAGATTGAGAAAGAAAAGGAGGAAGAGAGAAGTGGAGAAGAAGCCCACATCGACATACTTCTCAGATTTGGAGTTTCCTGACGTCGTTACCTCCCGTTTCCATTTAAAATCGTATTTCCTGTTATTTTCCAATTTTATTATTGTATAGAATTAAGAATAGCAGTTTGATGATAGGATTGTGAATGTTGAGATATTCTATACTAACCTTCAGGTTTTTTTAATCTTTGATTTAATAAAATCTG
The DNA here is from genome assembly GCA_027563885.1 of Erythroxylum longipes. Taxonomy (NCBI): domain Eukaryota; kingdom Viridiplantae; phylum Streptophyta; class Magnoliopsida; order Malpighiales; family Erythroxylaceae; genus Erythroxylum; species Erythroxylum longipes. The sequence goes on from JAOQMS010000009.1 coordinate 13,470,778, forward strand.
ATTGTTTATGTTTATTGGATTTATTGTGATTTATTTCTGTGATTGCATAATTCGATAATAGACTGAGAGGGTGAATCGAATGAAAAATAGTTAAATTAGGCTAACAAGAGTTAGGTGATTTAATAACAAGAAATTAATCAAATCGGTAATTGTGTGAAGAGAGACCTCATATAGGTTCTCGATAGTTTATTGGACAATTTCAGATCTAATTAGGGTTTTGGATAGATTGTTAATTGAGTGATTGCAACTTTCCATAATCTGATTAGGGTTTATAATTTAGGGTTAATGGTTATAACTTGAGAGAGAGTAATCAGCCCTAGGATCGTCTAGGACCAATAATCTAATAATTCATAATCAATTAGGTTAACATTAAAGATAGGTAAAATTCCCCTTTCTCTCAATTGATAGTTCCTTTAGGTTGATTCTTGAGTTTGTGTTGCAACTACTACTTTGTTAATATTTTCATAATTGATTCTTAGAATTGAGTTGCATGATTGAATTAAATTCTTGCCATAGTTTTGTTACATTTTGAATTACTGTGAATTGTTTTGGCCTTAGATTTTAGGATTAGATTATCATTCCTCTTGGGATCGACACCTTAGGTACTGCGTGAATGACCCGTATGCTTGCAGATTATCGAGGTTATTAATTAGAACTTACACACATCGGAAAACCACGATTAGTAATCATCACTACCAAACTAAGAAGTTACTAAAGTTCTTTTTAGTGCAAGGCGTCCATATCCATAAGTACTCTTACCTTTCCTTTTTATTTCTTTTTATTTTTTTATTTCATTAAGTTTTTTTTGCTTATGTTGCATTTTTTTTCACATTGAGGACAATGTATTGTTCAAGAGTAGAGACATATCTACATTTACATATAATTTGTATGTGAATTTACATTTGCATTGAGTTAGTTTTTGATTAGGTTGGCATTTTGTGAACATTTTGTTGCATGATGTGTGCATTGTGTGAATATGTCAATTAGATAAAATTTAAAGGAATTAGCTTATTTATGAACATGATCATTTAAATTGTGCAGAAACATTAGCTTGTAGAGTTTATGTTTTAAGTGTATATTGAGGTGAATATGCATGTTGATTAGAATATTGTACTTATTCTTTCATTGTATGACACTTGTTTGGATACACTTGAATGGGTAGACATCATTAGTAGCTTTTTATAAGAGTGATTGATTAGGAAGAAGTGATGTAGGTAAAATAGAAAATAAATAAATAACATAAAATAAAATAAAACAAATAACATAAAAAATACCAAAGTGTGTTGTATAAATGGGTTAAATACATTTCCTATTCCACTGACACGTAAAAAAAGGGTTTAGAATAAACTTAGTAGCTAGTTGCGAGTTGCAATAATTGAGAAACTTAGGGCATTCATAACAAAATATTTGTCTTCACATCAAAAGGCTATAATGACACTTCAACCAAGCTTGATAATATGATGTTGAAAATAAAATTGAACCTATGGATTTTCTTATTAGATGTCAAAATAAATTTCATGAAAGGGTATTTAATGATGGCCTACTACTTTAAGTGGTATATAAGAACTAGTGCTTGCTTACAAGCATCATATATGTATGAATAGCTGTTTATATTTTGGTTGATATGTGTATTTAAATCAAAGCATTTGAACATGAATGGAATAAGTTAGTGTGTTTGAACTTTTTAAATGATTGATGTTTATAGCTAAGTTAATTTCATAAGATTTGATGCCATTGTACCATTATTGTATTGTTGCATGATTATATGTTTGGGTTTATTTGGTTTGTGGTTTTAGTTTTGCTTGGGGGTAAGCAAAGATTTGAATGTGGGAATGTTGATAGGTGTAAAGCTTAGTATACTTTCTAGGTATTAGAGTGTGTTTTTAGTGTTTTCTAAGATGATAATTATGTGTTTAAGACTTAGATTTATGTTCTTGTTAAATTTTTATGTGTTTTTTTAATTAATTGTTGTTTAATACAAGAGTTTGAACTTAATTATATACTTCAAGGATTGTTTGATGTGTTTGGTGATGAGTGGAGATAGGAAAAAATGAAGAAAAAATGAAGAAGAAGCTGAAAAAAATTAGTTTGGCACGATTGTGTAACAAGGAACAACAATTTGGAGGTTAGACGATTATATGAAAGGGTTGGAGTAATCCCATGAACGATCATACAAGGTGTTTTTTAGGATGCGAGTTTTCATACTTTTAACTTTTCGAGGCTATTTTTTAGAGATATATAAATAAAAAAAATCCCAGAAGAATCAAAAGTATATATAAGTTTAAAACACCACTTGAAGGTTGCATAAACATAATTAAAGAGGATATCAAAGCAAGAATTCTCAATAATAAGGTTAAAACTTTTCCAACTTAAGGAAAAGAAGAGAAGACTTCCAAATTTTGTTCTACACTCTTTTCTTAGTTCCTTATTTTTGTTCGATATTAATGATGATTAAACTTGGATATTTAGTTACATCTATGAATTGTTCAATTCCTTTTTAGGAATTATTCTTGAATTATTTATTGAATTTTACATTTTTAATTTAATGAATAAACTAGTGATGTTTATTGTTTTATAATCAATTTGAATCTAGAGATTGGATTGCTTCACTTGTATTTTGTTACACAGCGAGATCTGGTACCTCAATAAACTTATAATCATCAAATTAAAGGGCAATTGAATGGAGATCTTAATTGTTTATTAGTTATCAATAAGATTTCTTCAAATCCAGTTACATAATTAGAAAGAGTTTTGATAGATTGAGAGATCACAATTCAATTTGTATCTATTTTAATTGGGATTGCTTAATTAGATCTTAAGAGATGGTAATCATAACTATAGGATATCGAGGATCAAGTATGATTAATTTAAAAAGGTAAAGTGAAAACAAATAAGGATAGAAATAATTCTTAGCTTTCATTATTAATCAACAATTTTATTGTTGCCTAGTTTATAGTTTATTTAGTATATCTTTGTTTTTAGTTTAATTCTTAATTAATCATCTTATTGTTTACCTTAAACAAATTTTACAAAAAATTTTGGGTGACTATACAATCTTCATGGGACAATACTATAAGCTACGATCTGTATACTTGCAGTTATGAAAGTTTTTCTAATTAAAACTTCAAACAGTAATGCTATTATTAAGACAAAGAATGCATAATTTTTTGAATATATTTTTTTCACTTTTTTAGAAAACAGTTCCCATTATTAATATTGATTGTGAACAATCTGATGAGTTGTTAAGAACGAGCAAAAGACCAAAAAACAAATTATCCCTTGGAAATGATTTTTACACTTATCTTGTTGAAAGTGATCCTTTATCATTTTTTGATGCAATTTCTTCTTTTGATGTATCATTTTGGAAAGAAACCAATAAAAATGAGATTGACTCTATTTTATAAAATAAAACTTAGGATTTGGTAGATTTACCACCTAGTGCTAAACTTGTAGGTTGCAAATGGATTTTTGAAAGGAATTTAAACCTGATAGTTCTATTGATAAATATAAAGCTCATTTGGTTGATAAAGGTTTTTACTAAAAAAAATGCAATATTGGTTATTTTGATACTTATGCACCTATAACTGAAATTTCATCAATTCATATTTTGATTGCTTTAGCTTTTATCCACAATTTATTTATTCATCGAATGGACGTCGAAACTACATTTTAAAATGGTGATTTAAATGAAGAAATTTACAAGCTACAACCTGAAGGTTGTGTTTTGCTTGGGTTTCTCTTCTATTGAAGTGGATAAATGTGTGTATACAAAAATTATTGATAGAGCATGTGTGATTAGTTTTTATGTGGATAACTTACTTATTTTTTGTACTAGTATTAATGTTGTATATAGTACTAAAAACTTATTAGCCTTACATTTTGATATGAAACCTAAGGGAAAATCAAGTGTCATTTTTTAAGTTAAAATCATAAGGAATAAATATGGTATAATGTTATCACAAGAACATTACGTTGAGAAACTTCTTAAGAAGTTCAATTATTTTGATGTTAAACTAGTTTATACTCCTTATGATGCTAACACTTATTTGGTTAAAAAAAGTTATCATATGGATCAGCTAACTATGCTCAGATTTCTGGGAGTCTGATGTACTTAATAAACTTTACACAATTTAATATAGCTTATGTTGTATGTAAACTAAGTAAGTATACTCATAATCTCAACCATGATCAATAGGCATTTTTAGTTAAACTAATGAAATATTTGAGAGGTACCATGAATTATGGTATTTTTATATAGTAGATTTCTTAATGTATTAAAAGGGAATAGTGATGCTAATTAGATCTCTAATTCATATAAGGTAAAATCTACTGGTGGATATGTATTTACTCTTGTTAGAGGTGCTATAACTTGGAAGTCAATCAAACAGACTATTATCACAAATAAGGATGCTAATTGGGTCTCTGATTCATATGAGATAAAATCTACTAGTTGATATGTATTTCCTTTTGGTGGAGGTGCTATAACTCTAAAGTCAGTCAAACAGACTATTATTCCTAAGTCGATAATGAAATCAAAATTTTTGGCCCTATAGTTGGCTGGAAATGAGGCCGAATGATTAAGAAACTTCTTAGCAAATATTCCCTTAGGAATAAAACCAACACCTTTTGTGTCTATGCATTTTGATTGCAAGACTGTAATAATCATTGCAAAAATTAAAACTTTTAATGGAAAAAATTAAACACATTCATTTGAGACATGAAGTGTTAAAGTAGTTGCTTAAAGATGTTATTATATCCATTAATTACATAAAGCTAGAAATGAATTTGGCTAATCTTCTGACTAAGCCATTGTGAAAGAAACAAATATTTGAAACATCAAAGGGAATGAGACTAAAGCCAATACAAGATATCAATAATGATGGTAACCCAACTTATGTGTTTAGCGATCCCATGAATTATGTTCAAACGGGTAGTATCATAAGTCATTGATTGATTTTGAAAGACACTATTAAATATTTATGTACCTCTTATGATGTGTGATTAGTGATAAAGTACAACTGAAGTGAGGATGACCTAAGCTCTTAATGAATTCCATATCCCTTATAGTTGGTGTATTAGATTGCAATATGCCCTTAATGGAATCACCTATATGAGTGTGGAATAAGGTCGTTCCTAAAAGAATTTGACTAATCTCTAGAACACTTATAAATAATCAAAGATGCATATGACCTATTAGCACAAACATGCAATGAACATATAATGGAGGTATAATATTACTAATAAGAATTACAATTTACAATATAAGATGTTGGTTCATAAAAACTTAAAGTTTCACTAATATTTATGTGAATTGTGACTTGTTAAGTCTAGTCTCTAGTTCATAGTCCTTAGGACATCAAATTCTAGTTGTTACACTCTAATTCTTAATTCAGCATTACTTAATTATTCTTTATATATATTCTTCTTAAATAGGTAAAAGGGTCAAAAAAAACACCCAAATGTTTCCTATTGTTTGTAAATGCTTAAAAAGAACCCCAGGTTAGTAGTTTCGTCAACCACCGATTACAAAAAAATATAAAAAATATAATTGGTATATTATATTTTTGTGGGCCCTAATCTACATGTATATCTAATATCAAAAAGGATTAAAAATAAAAAAATACAAATCTTATTTTTCACCTTAATAGATATATCTGAGGATTTTGTTTCATATATTTCTAGAGTGACTTGTTTGGGAGCATCCTTTTGAACATCTAAGTTACATATTGTCACCACTTTTTTAGATTCCAACACAATGAGTTTTGAGTAGTCTCTCATTTTGAAAACATACAACCTTTCCATTATTTACTCTTTCCAATCTTATAAGTTCATAAGATTTGTATCATCTGTTAGTTTGGTATCTTGGATGAAATGAATGTTATTGGTGGATTTGAAAGTTATTTGAACTTACGGCTATATGTGGCATGAGATACCAACAGTGGCATGTGGGACAAGGAGGCATGTTATATAGTATGGATTATATGAATTACGAGCATAAATGTTAAAGAATTATGCATTTATGTGTTGACTATCATTCTTTAGCAAAGTTAAGGTTAATAACTATCACTTATCCTTGTCTATTAAGCCCAGTAATAGATTTTGTTTAAAAACCAAGTCTTTGCCCAAAGCTCTTGCTTCTCTTTGTGGAAAAAATGATAGATTTAATTGCTCTCTTAATGAACCTCTCAAAAATTGCAGAAACTTGAAGAACCCTATAGTTTTTGCATGGATATAAGGATGTAAAAGAAGAGTTTTGCTTTGGCTAAACCCATAAGAAATAGAAATTTCAAAAAACAAAAATGAAAAAGGCAAAATTGCTATGTTATTAGAGGGAAAAGTTAAAAAGGGGTCAAAATGATGCAAATTTTATGATAAAAGAGTTAAAACTGGACCCAATTTCCTCTTAGAGTGAACTAATAAAGGTGTAGAAGATAGCAGCTCCGTTTACAAAAATCTCAATTAGTAGGTCTAATATGGATGGGTTTTCTAAGAAACACAATCATTAACCAAATAGTGCAACAATTTGAGCTTTTGTTGTTCAATTTTTTGGGTAGGATGGAATTAGAGAAATCTTTAAGATGGAACAAGAATAGAAGCAAAGTAAAAGTAAGTAATGCAAGGAACAAAGTGGAAGGAATTGTAAAAAAAAAAGTGGAAGGTTTAGTGTATTTTTTATTTTTTTTGAGTCCTTTGCCATGAAGGATGTACATATAGACTATGGTTATAAAAAAATATAATATCTCAATAATATTTTTTTGTAACAGGCGGAATTGTTAACTTAGGGATCTTTTTACACTTTTGCAAAATGATAGGGTTGTTATTGAATGAGTCAAAATGTTATGGATTAATTTGAATTTGATGGAAACGTTTGATTTTTTTTTTTGACCTTTTGCTTTTGAAATAAGTAGGGGATTATTGTGAAATTGGTTTGTTATTTCAAAATTCTACCTTATTTAGATAAACCCACGTTTTACTTATTCTAAACTTTATTTATACTTATCTAGAAAACATGTTTTTAACATTAACTCAAATTCTATCTTAACGTTATAAATCTATAGTTTATTTTTTAACGTTAGTGTCGGATTTAGTGAAAACATGAATATCTTATCTTTATTTTCACATTGTTTTCTATTATCTTTATGTATGTAAATATAAATGTTGTGTTATCTTAACTATACAAGGCTTTATCTTCTATTGAATAATTCTTCTTTTCGAAAATAAAAATCTATTTATTGTTTATGCTTCATTCGATAGAAAAATGGTTTGTTAAATTTTGGAGAGTCACTATCAAGATATACTTGTTAGAGTGAATAAACCAATAAAGTAAATTTCCTACCGTATCGGCAAAAAAATAGTACGAAATTATGAAGTGTGGTGCCAGTCGTCGATAGTGACAATTTCGACTAGTACCAGGAGTATTTAAAATACAAACCAAATATCGGTCAGTATCGTAAAATTTAAACAGTTGAGGGACTAATTTGCAAAAAAAAAAATTAACCCTGTGGTTTGTCTCTTATTTTGCTCTCCCTCCCCTCTTTACCCAGTGTCTTAGCCCCAGCATCGTCTCCAATCTCCTTCACGCAGACAACACAGTAGCCATCGGTGGCTATTGTCCGGCAAGTCACACCGTTGCCCACCATCACACAACATATGATTAATTATTTAAATATAAGATTTAATCTATAATTAAATCATTCAATATATGTAATTAAATTAATGAAATTAAATGTTTGCATTTTATATTGTTTGTTGTTATCGTTAGGAAATAACATTACAAATATTAATCTTATCTTATGAGTAGCAAATACACATTCATCATATTATCTTATAGGTAGTTAAATATATAGTAGAAAATAGTATGTGAATTTATTAATTTAATGTTGACACATTTCTTCATTTATTTTTACAGATAAATGGAAGGAAGTTCAAATACTCCTGATAATTAAACTACTTTAAGAAGATTCAATGATTCAGTTTTTGATCATGTTAGATTGGTTCTCGGAATGAGGGATGATACCATTTGTTTGTTTTGTAACCAGTATTTGAAAGGTGAATGAATTACCATATTAAAGACGCATTTAACTGGGGTCAAAGGTGATGTGGAGCCTTGTAAAAAAAGTGAGTCATGATGCGAAATAGAAAAATGAAGGCTTTGCATGAAGAGTATCGACATAAGAAAGATAGAAGGAAAAGATTGAATTACAAAATTAGCAGTGCAATATTTTTATTGGTGTTTATGACAATAGTGGGAATGTTGAAGGTGGTAGTATCCCTACCCAATAAGAAAGGAACATTGCACCTGATGTTAGGAAAAGAAGAAGGCGTGTCTAAATTTTTTATACCACAAATAACTCCTGGAGCTCAACCTTCAATCCTTAGTGCCTTATAATCTAGAGAAGTAGTTCATAATATGGATATGACAATGCTAGATAGTTGTATGACTCAGGTGTGGCATTCAATGCTTCCTAGTCTTATTATTATTAGCCTATGGTAGATATTATTAGCTCTTACCGTCTATGATACAAAGCTCTTTCAATTGATGACTAAAGAGATAAATTTTTTAGTATCTTTATGCTCTTTACACCACAGTTTGGGATATGTTGGCAGTTTGTGTTCTCTCCTTCTAGCATAATTCCTATAGGCAGAAAGGCAAATGTGACTTCTTTAAATAAGACATTTTACAACTCCTATGTTGGTTCTAGCTTTACTTATACATTGGCTGATCTGTTTTTATTAGTTGCTGTTCATGTTTAATCTGTATATGAGTGGGTTTCTGGTTAGTTGTGCTTGTTGAAAAGGTCAACTTGGTTGGTCTGAAAAGGTCAACTTGGTTGGTAAACACGTAAGGTTGGTCGGTGAATGTTTTGGTCAAAAGTTATGCCTTTTCCTTATGTTCTTAGATCAAGTATCTTTTTTCGATTTTGGTAAGAGATTTGCAGCTTTGGCAATCTCTTAATTTGTACAAAACTCTCTACTGTTTTATTTATCAAAATACTGATTTACCAAAAAAATTAAAAGTTATTTGGATGAAAAAGAATAAATTAGGTTACTTTTGAGTGTTTAATTATGTGTGCTGGTTGGACAAATAGAAGACATGAGCCTATTATTAATTTTTTAGTTTATTCTAAAAGGGCACAATGTTTTTGAAGTCTATCTGGCCTTATTAGGAATGTTAATACTTTATTTAAAATATTTGATGAAGTTATGAATGAAGTTGGGCTAGAAAATATTGCTCAGTTCATTACTGATAATGATTTCGCTTATAAAGCGGTTGGATAGATTCTTCCCACTGCACATTACATTGAGTTGATGTTGGAAAATATAGGGGATGCTAGGTATTTTCCTATTATTGATGAGACTGTGTAGAAAAAGATGGTCACCAAGTTCATCTACAACCATGCACGAGTCTTGCATTTAATGAGAAAGGATTTCACCAATAGTAGGAATTTGTGTCATACTGCTATTACAAGATTTGCAACAAATTTTTTATCTCTTCAATGTTTTATTATGATGAAGAAAGAGTTGACAGAAATGTTTATAAGTAATAAGTGGGTTACATCTCAGCATCCTAGATCTAATGCTCGATTGGGGGTTTCTAGAATTTTAGTCCAATGTCAATTTGTCATCCAAGTTTCTGAGCCTTTAGTGTGGGTACTTCGTTTGACTGATAGTGATGAGAAGGCAACAATAAATTATTTTTTATGATGCCATGGAGAGGGTAAAGGAAGCAATTAAGGCCAACATAAAAAATAGGCCTTTTTATACACATCTTATCTCGTAATCATCATGACAAATGGAAAAGGCAACTTTACTCTCCATTGTTTGCAATTGGGGCATTTTGGAATCATAGTGTCTATTTCAGACCAAGTTCTACAAAAAAAGCTGAAGTTAATAAGGGAATGCTATTAACTATTATAACAGTTGTTTCCCATGATATAATGTAAGATCTCCTAAGCTCATAAAAGGAGATTTATAAGAATGCTTCTGGTGATTTTGGAATGCCAATTACTATTCATTATATATACTTATGTTACTTATTGAAAATTTAATTTGTTTATAATGCTGCTTTTGTTGTCTTATAGTTACTTGGTAGGATCAATTCAGAAGTAGTGTTCTAGAATTACAAAGGTTTGCAATTCAAATTCTAAGTTAATATGTGAGTGTAATAGAGTGTGAAATGAATTAAAGTACATTTGAATTTACTCATTCCAAAAAATAAAAGGAATAAATTGGAACACAAAAGATTAAATGACTTGGTCTTTGTTCGATACAATTTTAAGCTTCAGAAAATGTATGTTATTATCATTATTAAGTGATATATAATTTCTTATAATTTTTAATCGTTTAATTTTATTGTTTACTAGGACTCTTAATAGAACAAGTAGTTTTGTAGATCTAATTTGCCTTAGTCATATCGATCTTTTGACATATTGTGTTTTTGAGAAACTGAGTTTGATAGATGAGAGTGACTTGGAAGATAATCTTAGATGAGAAAGTATTGACATGTCATTTGGTGTAATGAATTTGAATGATGATGATGATAGGGTTTCTCTCAATGATAAAAATTTTGTACCAAATAAGAATTGAGATTAATGCAATTTGAGTAAGTATTCGGTTGAATGAAATTCTAGGTTTTTATTTCTCTTATTCTTTTAATATTATTTATATTTGATGTATATGTTAAATTTTATATATGCAATATAATTATAAATACCTTTGTTTCAAGTTTCACTTTTAGTTAGTTTTTCGGCATGAACTCTTGTTATAAATTATAACTGTTAAAGAGTTATAATATATTTATTATTCTTTTTATTTAATATTTTAATGTAATTATTATTTATTATATGATGAAATTATAATATTTTAAATACTTTGTATTGTTCTTAATTTTATATTTGTATAATGATTAAATGATCTTTTTCATATTAATTGTGGTTATTATTTATATATAAAATATATGAAAAATAATATTAATACAAATAAACAAATTGTTGTTATTTTAAATTTCTATTATTATAATTTTTAAAAATATAATTGATGTAAAATTATAAATTATACAATACAATATATTTAATAATTATTTTGTAATTTTAAAAAAATTAAAGAATTATTTTATAAATTTAAAAGCACCGGAAACGATACCTGGTTTTTAGTATTCATAACGTTGGAATGGTATTAATAACATCGGAATAAACTGTTAAAGATAGTAATTTTTTAACGCCTCAAGCTAACCTTTTTCTGTTGCTTTCATCATTATTATTTTTATCTATGACAACATCAATTTAAAAAAAGAAATATTAGGCGGGAAACTCAATCCTCCCATTTTTACCATTTGCCTCCAAAAATCGCCGGAGAAAATCACAACATCTCGTTTCACTCCGATTTGAGTTTAGACTCGAGAACCAGCCTTGCAGATGCAATCAAAACTAATTGCTTTCTTCAAGCCTCATGCTGGTGCTGCCCAGAAATCGGAGATTGGTGGCGATGATTTGTCTCTTTGGGAAACTACCCAACATCTCTTTGTCAGTACTTACACGCGCAGACCTAATCGCTCCGATCATTGGTATAGTACTCGCTTTACTTTTTAGTGTTCGTTTTTCTGGGTTGATGAATTTCTTTGAAATTATTTGATGTTTTAATTAACCCCTTTCTTGGGTTCTCTGTGTAGTGATAAGCGCAAGGAGGCTAATACCGATCCTGTAAATGGAAAACTGTCGAGACCCGTTTCAGGGAATCAACGTCTGAAACCAGGAACAAGGAGTTCCGGGAAGGTGCTTAACAAGAAAAGAAGCTATGCGCAGTTTCATTTGGATTTGGGTCAATCTGATTTCAATCTCCGTACTTGTTCCACTTGTGACTTTAATTATGCTCCTGGAGATGAATTGGATGAGAAGCAGCATAGATCATTTCACAAGAATTACACCCATGGAGTTCCATTCAAGGTATACATTCTAGAACCTTTCTATGTCTGCTATAGGGCTTATTTAGTTTCGTTTGATTGAATTGAATGGGTTTTGTAGGCTTGGAGGCACGAAAGATGTGTTCAAATGCCTAACAATGAAGGTGGGCGTGTTATTTTGGTGTTGGATGGCGACCCTTCTGCTCAGAGAAACAAGGTTTGAACTAGATTATGGATTCGTGATTTGACATTGGATGGAGATGTAAATTATTAGTTTTTAGTACCTGAAGTTTGTTTGGCTTGCATGAGTTTGTATAGTCGGTTTGCTAACCAGAATGGTACGATGTGTGCTAGGTTCAGGAGGTTGTAAAGATGATGGAGATTGAGCTTGAAGCTGGGTGGATTTTTCACAAACTGTGTCAGGTCACACTAATTTCTTATATTGAATCTAAAACTTGCTCATTTAACATTATACAGTGGGGTTTCTATTTCTTGGATGTGTATAAATGTGACTTCTTCAAGATAAGGCTGGGACTTGGAATGATCTTTCTAATTTATAAACAAGCCACTAAAGTTGGAATAGAATAACTGTTCTATCCTAAATGTGATCGTTAAGCTGGAATGAACTATACGCTTCTGTAAGTTTTCTCACCTTATGTTTCGCAGGTTTATCTGTTTATTTCTTGCCAGAGAGTAGCTGGTTGCGTAGTTGCTGAACCAATCGAAGAGGCATTCAGAATCATTCCAAGTCCAATGGATGGAGCATCTCATAGTGCTGTTGGAAAAGCTTCAGGATCAAATAGGAACATTCTTCGATTTGGGCAAATTCTCTTTCACAGGGAAGTTACCAAAAAATTACACCCTACAAATGCCGTTGGGGGGTTGGATGCGAATGGAGCTATTGTCTGTGAAGAAGAAGCTGTACCTGCTGTCTGCGGCATCAGAGCAATTTGGGTCACTCCATCTAACAGAAGAAGGCGTATTGCTAGTCAATTACTTGATGCTGTGAGGTATAAATTATGAGTTCGAACTCAAGTCATCTGACCTACTTACTGTCGTGTTCCCTTTGTTCTACACATACTATCTTGTGACATACGAAAATACTTCAGTTTTGTTCCACGCATTAACTTTCTATGCATACTTTTTAGTGGGCAGTTGCCATATATATATATATATATGATTACCTCCAATTGCTAAAAATGCTTAATTCGTCAACTTCAGGATTGGCTAAGAACTAAACTTCATTCAGATACTGAAGTTTCCTCTTTCATGTTGAGGTGGTGTTATAATTTAAGCTAAGAAGGCATAGTAGTAATTGGATAATGTATGATTCCTTTCTACAATATCTCAAGTAACAAAACATACCAATTTCACCATAGGAGATGGACAATTAAAAGAGTAATGAAATTTGGATGTATCAATTAATCCTCTCACGTTCAACGTTGCTAAATTAATCTTGACAAATTGTCTTTTTTTGTTCACAAAGGCTTTCTTCATCTCTTTTCTTTTGATTAGCAAATTGAAACACTGTTTTATGCATGGATGAAGGGAAATGGCATGGTAGCTTAGTCGGCCGGTAGTATGTGATCTTTTTCTTGTTTATACATTTGAGCTTGAAAATTGGTTTGGAGCTTTAATCGCCAAGTAGTCTTGTATTTATATCATGCAGGAGTAGTTTCAGCAATGGTTTTGCGCTTGAAAAGTCTGAGTTAGCCTTCTCCCCTCCAACCTCATCTGGAAAGTCACTGGCTTCAAGTTATGTAGGTTCACCGTCATTTCTGGTCTATAAGCCTGTTTCTTTTGAGTGTTAAAATTGTTCCATTGCATTTTTGCACCATGTGCTCTTTTTCTCACCTTTGATTTTGTTATAAATTAACAATTCATGCGTATAGTAATTTTACTTTTAAGTTTTGTAGACTCTTTCTACTTGGGAACGACAAACTCAAATACAGAAAAAATTTAGCCGGCTTGAGTTCAAATATAAATTTGATTAGGTCTAAACAAGTAAATTTGAATTTGAGTTCATTAGAACTTTGACTATACTAAAAAAAGTTTAATCTCATTTGTTAGTCCAAGGTTAAGTTTTTTAACTTGATTTTGGCCTGAACAATTAGAAATCAAGAACATCTTTTTCACTAACATTCTGAATAATAATTGATCTCAGCATTACAATGAATATCACAATTACTAGGGATGTCTTTTTATCCATAAAAATATATTTAGGGATCATCAAAAGTTTTGATAAGTATGAAGGCTTCTCTTTCCATCCACAATAACAAATTACATCAAATTTAGATAGAAGCTATTACACAAATATTGTACAGTCAAAAATTCAAAATTTGATTGGAACCATATATATGACTGAATCATTAAGTTATATGCATGAACGGAATTAGACTATTGAGTATAACAATCTGGAATCTTTTTTCCTTTGGCAGTTATCTCCAAGAAGTGGAAATAAATGGGGGTCATATGAGTAAAAAATTTTTAATAAAATGAAGAAATTTAATTGCTCCTAATTTTCTTTAGGGTGATAATCATTAATATTTTACACTACTTTCTTTATATAAAATATTATAAAAATTATGTTTAATTATGCAATAATTTATTTAAATGAATACATAATTAATAATATACTTATACTTTTATTAATGATCTATATTTTGTTGAGTAAATATTTATAATTATCTATATCTATTGTTGTGGAGTCTTTATATCATCTGGATCATCTACGAGAACTTAAAATTTTTATCACTAATATGACATGGAAAGAAGATTTTAAGACTCAAATTATTGTGTCTAACAAAAGTAATAGATATGAGCTATTTTTGTATCTTCTTATTATTGATATTTTTTTATTGATTTGAATTGTATTTGTACTTTATGATTAATAAACATTAAACCTTATCAAGGTTATTAACTTTATAATTACAAAGTTAGTGGATTAATTATAAATGTTAACCAAATTAGGTTTTAATAATAATTATTGTAAAAATATTTTTTAAAAATTTGATAGTGGGTCCTAACATGCAACATGACAATGAGATCTACTTTTTGATTATAAAAAATTAAATAGTACCACTTTAGTAACAACATGATATTTAATTAACGGATGATTAACCTTATCAAATTTTCATCTATTTAGGGCCTGTTTTAAATAGTCTGAAAATGTCAGGATTAAATTAGAACGCTTTGAAATGTTAGAGTTAAAAATGTTAAAGTTTTAAAAACATTTTTAGCTTTTTCTTACATATATTTATATGTATATGATAAAGTTTATGAGATAAATGTATATTGCGGGACATTAATAGAACGTAAAAAGGCCAATACATATTATTTTCCTTCTCTATGAAGGAAGTAGTAAATCTCATAGACTAAAATATGGAGATACTTAAACAAACGTGTGTGTGCTTATTAGAGAACTCGTTTATTGAATTAATCCAATATGACAAATCCATTTGTAACATTACTTGTCTATCTATGAAAATTCTCATTGTAACTGTTATATAAATGATCCTTTAACTTGAGATCTCCAATTATCTCATATAGAGATTGTTATCTATTGATATTATTTATGACCTATTCTAGTCAATAGTAGCTCAATCAGTAATCATTAGATATAACATAAATATATGAAGGTTGTTGAGTGATCAATATATGATTCATCATCTTAATAAAATGATTAGAAAGAATATTTCATTATTCTCGACTAGTATTAATTTGGGGAAATCCTTGGCCAAGGTGAAATGACACTTTATAAAATAGTTTACAAATATCTTTAATATAATCAATTGCTAATGGTGAATAACTAACATGATTAGACTCAAATACAGTAGATATTAATTCTATGCTTTATGTCTAATTGGAACATTGTATAATGAAAAGATTGAATAATACGAAAAAAATCATGCATATAAAAGTTAGTCAAAACTACTTTGACATTTCTAAATATTCGGGTAATCATGATGTGATGCTAGATATCAATCTTGATCTATAGATATATATTGTTTCATTAGAGAATTAAAATAAATTAAAGGAGTTTAACTTATTTAATCTTAATTAAGATTTAGGGTTATAATTTATATTTATTGCCAACATGTTTAGGAATCTAATGAGTCACACACAAAGAACTAATTGAAGAAAGAAAAAGTGTTTTAATTAAGTTGGATTTGATTATAAATTTCGAGAAACTTTAAGATTAAATATGAGATATTTTGTAAATAAGGACCAATATGAGATATTGAATCTTATTTAGGACTAATACATTCAATATCTAATTTTTTGACAGTCGAAAGGCAGCCTTTATTACCTTTTAATTCTATCCAATTTTCTTTATTTCTAAATCAAAAAGAAGAAAAAGAAAAAAACTTCATTCCACCATACTAGTGGATCTCATAGAATAGTGCTAATTTTAGTCTGCCCTTATTTATTTACGTTTATCTACAATGCGAAACTGGAATTCTTTGCATTTTTTCCTACAATCCATTAAGAAGTAAGAAGTCAAGTTTCATTCAAACTAATCACTTTGACTAACTTGACTGACAGTTTTTACGTAAATTAGAAGTTAAAGGCAGTAGTAACTAAAATGAACAATGCAATAGTAACAAATGCAAGAATATTTACTTCCATAATCTTACCCTTTCATTATGATTTACTTCATATTAAGTCGGGTTGAATCCTATAGAGATGATAACCTCTATAAATTAAATGGGATGAATTCCATGGTGATGATGTCCAATCAGATTAATATCATGAAAAACAATAGCAGAGTTATCAAATCGATTCATCGTTAACTTGGAATAGTATAACATAGAAACATCATTTATCGAAAAGTAATAAAAAATGTATTCCTAATACAATCGAGAATTTCGTTTCATTACCTTATTTTTGTTTATTATTTATTTATCATTTTGGCAACTCCATTTGTTTCTAAATTCCGAAGTAAATGGGCTTCTAAATGCGGGATTTTGTGAGTGATCTTTTCAGAGCCTTCACTTGTCACATGAGTCTAAATATCAGTAAAAAAAATATTTGCTTGATTCTTTCTACTATTTACTTTTATATTAACCCCAAAACCCATTCGTTCGATTTTTTCTTTCATTATGAGAAACAATAAATAAATACTTGTTTGTCCCTGTCACACCCCATGCGGGATTTACAGTTTGGACTTTCCTTGTGAGTCCATAAGGATTGGACACCCATATTCCTGGACCATACAATCCAGTTACATAAAAAGCTTTTTTTCCTATCCTTATGAATCGGAGAATACTTATAATTTATTTCTATATTGATATTAATTATGAATAACTAAGAATGAAAAAATAAAGAATTCAAAATTAATAGCATAAATTGGAGTAGTTTGCTAAATTCCTATGTGAAAAACCTTAAGAGTGTATTAGTTTCGCAAACTCTCTGATTTACTGCAGTCGTTTATACCACAATAAAAAACCAAAAAAATTAAATGCATTAAAATAAATGTTTGTTGAAATTTGTTAACGCAGTTTGATACATCTTATTTACGTCTGCGGGGCCTTCAGCCAGCTTTATACTTTCACCAAAGGATAACAATAGTTTTACACAAGGCTTTAATAAGCCGACACTACTCAACCCTTGACACTACATCTTATCCTCACTACTCATGAAAGTGATTCACACTCAATAACATGACCAACATGTGTTAACCTCAACAGAGGATTTTTCTCAACAATCTTATAATGAAAGAACACAAAATAAAGAACTCAAGTGATTAAACAAAATTCAACACGAATGAAAACAGTTGAAAAGGAAACAAAGAACAACTTCCTAAAGTTTTCGACTTTTCCAAATATTAAGATGCAGCCAACAAATCATACACAGCCAAAGAGTCACACATTCCCAATCTACCTTTTCCCTTTTATGTTCAGCACTCCACTATAACGTGATTTACTCAAGCATCTATGACCAACACAGAACAAGGCTACACATACATGGAGTCCAGACAGGAAGTCATGCATGCACCATCACGAAATCTATAAATTACTCACTCACACTATTCTTCAGCCCATGTCAACATCTTCCAAAAATGAAGGTTCATGCACACAACCTCACTATTTTAGCTCTCTCACAATTTTCTACACACAACAACGTTATTTGTCCATGTACCTTCGATTAACCCAAACCATGACGCAAACCAAGTGACACATGCAAGCCTCCCTCACTTCAACAATTTTACAATATCCCTCAAATCATAAAATAATCAGATAAAAGCTTCACCTTACACGCATAGTTGTAATCAACACCAAACCGAAAAACAATCACAAAATCACTCACATATGTAGTCCAGAAGCAGGGTCACTAACGCAAGGAAAATAATACTTAGAATCACACATGCAAGGAAAATAATACTTAGAAGTATTACTTATTTACGCCACCTCTTGATTTGAATTTTTAATCATTATCTCGAACACCCAATAATAAAAAATTACAAAATTAAATAATGAGATATAATAAATATCTTTACACTATGCATATACAATTTCTCTTATAGAAGCCTGATTTTCTCAAAGGTTAGAGCATTATATTTGTAATGCGATGGTCATTGGTTCGATTATGGTAGCTGGCTTTCCTCTATTTATTTTAATTTATTTTTTAAGTTTTACATGATTAATATTAATTAGTAATTTTTATTAATTATTAAGAATAACTAACGAAAGTGTTATTTAGAATAGATAAATATTAATGAATAAAAGAATCAATAATGTAATATTAATGAATAAAATAATAACTACTGGAATTGTTATTTAGAATAAATATTAACAAATAAATAAAAAAACTAATGAATAATGCCAGTTTGTTTGAATTTAGTATACACACTAAACTTCACTTTGTTATGAATTCCTAATGTTATCAAATAAAATGTATTATTAATCAATTCAAAAGATGCAATATTTTGACAGAACGGAATTCTTTTATTTTGAAATCCTAATTTGAAGTGACCCTTTCATTCATTCGTTGGAAAGAGGGAATTTCTTCAAATTAGACTCATGTATTTATCCATCAACATTACAAGTAAATACTTCGCAAGAGCTTCTTTGCAACTATAACACAACAAAAAGAAAATTTGTTCTTACTTATGTTCGGAGATATTCCTCTCAACAATTATCTAACAAAAGAACATATTATCAAGACAGAGAACCCTTTTGATCGAAATAAAAATTCAATCATGATGTTATTTTCTTTATTCCTAAATGGGTTTTTCCATTATTTTTAGGTTTGTGCTTTACTTTGAGTAAAGATTCGCCTGATTTTTATGTGCACATTTAGGGCAAAGGCCTTGAATATGATACCTTTTTGCTACAACAAATTTTTTTTTTGCAATTCCTTTCATGTCTTCTGCCAACGATTGATTATGAACCAGTTTGAAATTACTCTTGTCTTTGCAGAAAGATCTATAAAAATACTGATACAATTTGATTTCTCAACTCACTTAGTAGTCCTTCTAAAGCCCACTTCTTTCCCATACTACGAGCGAAAGGGGAAATGAAAAGAAATTTAAATTTCCTTTTTCAATTTATCAAAAGAAAGGAAAAACTAGGTCATAAAAAATGTTCTTTATACGAAAAATAAGAAACGAACTTTCTTAATAAAGAAGAAATCCAATTCTATTATTTCATTTTAGAGACATATATGAATTCAATAAACCTAAAAATAAAAAAAGAACAAGATTCAATGATTAAGAATAAGATAATTCATACAATTTATGGCCAAATTGCATATATGGAGTGGACAAATTATTCACTGAATAGGATTGAAAATCCTATATTTTACATATCCATACAATTGAGTCCTTGGGTTTTTGAAATAGTGTATAAAGAAGGGCTTCAAATTATTGCTATTTGACTAGGACTTGTTCTAAAGATAAAAAAAGTCAAGGCACTTTTAATTGTTTATTTACTATACAGATAGGGAATACATAGAGTTGAACATAGTAAAAATAAGAAAATGAAAGATTTATTTGAACTTTTTCGTTTGGAAATTTCTCGAAAAGCTAATCATAGGTTCTTCTCTCCATCGAAAAAATAGGCTATTGTACTCATTACTAAACTTGTTGAAAAGATGAAATATAACCAAGGTATTAGGCAAAATACTACAATACATTTAGGGAAAATTTTCTATTCTATCCAAAACTTTCTCAGTCATAATTTTAAGTTAAGTGGAATTTTTTAATTGCTTTTCAGTTGTATCCATTGCAAATTTAAATTTGAGTATAATAATTGTATTAATTAATTCAAAATAATGGTTGTTGTATAGAAAACTCACGGCACTACACGGTACTGCATGACCGTGAGTTAGGCTGCATGACCATGTAATAGTTGAACAGTAGTGTAGCAGTTGCATAGTCGTGCAGAAGTTGCATGCAATATATAAATTTAGTCTTTTTGGGATTCCTGCTCCATCTTCGTCCTATAAAGAAATTGTCCTAAACGTTGCATAATTTGATGCGGTTGAGATTAGGGGATCTGGGCTGGGTTTTACAAGGTGTAGGAAGGGGGGCTAAGAGACTCATAGTGAGCAGTAAGAGGGCGACTTATGTATTGTTACAAAGGAAATAGGCTTGTCAAATTGAGCTCGGCCCGGCCTATGGGCTGGTCAACGATTTTTGGCTCGGTTTGATCGACCTATGGGCCGAGCCACGGGTCAGCCGTGGCCTGTGAAATAGTGGACAGCCTGTGGCCCGTGGCCCGCCCACCACAAAAATTAATTATTTATTAAAAAATTAATAAATAATTTAAGTGAGTTAAAAATTTGTAATTAATGTAGTTCATAATTTTAACAATAACTTTTAACTTGTTAACTTATTAACTTTTCATAT
>JAOQMS010000009.1:13499535-13536245 GCA_027563885.1 Erythroxylum longipes
TACCAAAAACACCAAAACAAAACATGAATCTATCCACCCTTCTCATGTACTACTCAAAATTTTCTAAGAAAAATTTCGGGGTCTAACATATATTTGAACAGTTCAAAGGGTATATGTTCTACGATGAATAAGGTAATAAACAAGTAATTGAATTTGTGTCACAAGATATCTCATTCTTAGAAAATGATTTTCCAAAACAAGAAAAGATAGTTCAAAACTTATCTTTATATAAGAGACTTAATTTGAATGATCTTGTAAGACTATATTAATATAATGGTATTGATCTAATTAGGAGAAGTTTAGGAGTTGATGAATTTGTTTATAATCAATAACAATTGTAACCTAGTGGGAGATCTTTATCATTATCTAATTTGAGTGGAAGTAATATGAATGTAAAGATATTCATTTCTTGAATTTTCATCATATCCATATTATTACCAGATTATTCCTCATAAAATTTTGAAGTTGAAAGGAAAACCTTTTAGGTAATTCCAAAAGAAAATAATAAATTGAGGAATATGAAAATACTCAACCTAGTCTTGCTTAAAATGGATGAGTTATAATAATATATGAAGAATGACCTTTAATGGGTTCGTCTGAGACTTGAATAATCTTTTGAAACAACTTGTACCCATCAAGAAGAAATTCTATTCTTCAAATGTTTAACTAAAAGACTGATGGCAGCTTTGAAAAATACAAAATGTTTCTAATGGAAAAAGGATACACACAATCAAAGAGAACAATAATGACAAGAAATTCTCAATTTTTATGAAGTCTTCATCATTTTGATTGATTATAGCCTTAGTAGTTTCTATATGGTACAGCCACTAGGTTCATTTAGAAGAGCCAAAAGTAAATGGTATAATACATTAGTACTATAATCATGTGGTATGATTGGAAAAGACCATTTAGTACATGTTAAAATATCCAACGATAAATGCATAATTTTATCATTTCATGTGGATGATATTTGTTCATATATAGTGAACATAATTAGTTTCTTAAGTGAAAAACAAATTGGCTATCAGCCATGATCAAAATGAAGAATATGCCTAAGGATGTATACACCTTTGCAGTTATGATCACTACGTATTGTTTAAGTACAGTTTTCTTACTACTATAAGTTATATATAGACATACATATATTCATGGAATACTGAAACAATTTTGTATGCTAGATAGTAAAGCATTTTTGTTATTTACATTGCTAAAGGTGAGCATTTAAGCAATATTTAGTATCCATAAATACCATAGGAAGAGTAAGAGATAAAGATGGTTCCTTATTTCCAAGAAATCAATAGTCTCATTTACATTATGTTGTGTATGAACAAGTACATTGAAAGAAAGCACTAGAGACTCAAACATATAGACATAGAAGGCCCAAATATCAATTCAAATCAAACATATAGACATCAAATATTGACATAGTATAGCAAAGAGGAATGAATATATATAATGGCTATTGATGATATTTGTTATCAATGATGATAGTTTATTTGTTATTAAATATTTGATGCAATATATGTTTAACTGAGAATTAAAAAATATTTTCTAAGATAAATTTTAAATGAAAATTTAATTATATAAATATGAAAATGCTTGATTTTGAATTAAGGTTTTGTTTTAAAATGAATTTTAAATGAGTGTTGAATATTTAGTTCTAGATACAAGAAGTATGTCGAATAGATACGAGGTACCTTCCCACACGAGTGATTGCCTCCATTATTTTGTAGGAATGAATATGAGACAAGTATTAAGTGATTTATCTAGCTGATAAACAAGTGCTTAAAGTTTAAAACACTAGTGTCGATGTGAAGTATATTGAAGGGTGTAAGAGGTTATTAGTAATGACATAACTCAAAGAAATGATATTTTTTCGCAATCTGTCTTAATATGCCAAATATAAGTTCTAAAGGGTGGATTAAATAAATAAACAAGTAAACTCAAATTAAATATTAGGTATGATGGAAGTATAATCAATTCAGTATTTAAGGAATGACTATGCTCTAATAAACGAGTGTTAATCATGTGGCACATGATTCATATACTTGAATTAACATTTGCTATCTTAAAATGTTACTAGAAAATCATGAATGATTCGATATAATAAGACATTATCGAAAAGTAAGTTAATTGCAGTCAAATGAATGATAAATGATGAAGACGATTTCAATTTCAAATTCGCATCAAGATGTATTCAAAAGGGGCCACCTTTTATCTATAAGACATTAAGAATACAAAATATTTATAAATTGAGAATGAGATGATGACTGATGCAATAAATAATCTAGAGTATAGCATACTAATTCTATTTAAGGATCGATTCATTAATCAAAAAGTCAAATATTCTTAATAGATGTATAACAATATGCTCTCGTTGTATGCTGGTCACATGAGTTATAAGAAAAGTATAATGTAGAAATCTTGTAACTAAACTCATCGTATATGAGTGGGAGATGATAATGGAAACAAACACCTGATGATTTTAAAAATTGTGACCTTTCAAATGATTAATTGTTAAAGAATAGTTAATTACATAATAGAGATAATTCAATTAACTGATCTTTAACAATTAATCATTTGAAAAGTCACACTTTTTAAACTTATTAAGTGTCATTTAATTATTAGAAATAAATTTGTTAATTTTTTAATGATATAAATAATTATACTTTTAGGGTTGATGTATTGTTATACTTACAACATATAAAAATTAAGATAAAATGACCTTTTCTTTCAAGTTTCATCTTTTGTATAAGACTACAAAGTTTAACTACAAAATTTAGATATTAAGCGAAAGGTTCAATTGTGAAATGATTTGATTTGTTTCTTCAGAGTTTAGAACCAAATTAGGGGAACGGAGGAGAGGCTGGTTTTATAAAATTTTCACTCATTTCAAATAATAAAATAATATTAATTTATTAAATTATTAAATTAATAAAACATCATCATGATTTTAAGAAAATAAATTAAATTTCTTTGAATTCGATTGGGCTGTGAATTTAATTATAATCTTAGTTAAAACCCAAAGATAAAATATTAAACCTAGTTAGATTTATTAATGTTTCAACTTTACAATGGTTTTCTTAAGATGAGAGGGAAACTGTTTTAAAGAAAGAGATGAGGAGAAATGAAATAGGGTTGATGAGATTGGAACTTCACTCACGCTTATCTAGGCCTCTCCTTACTCACTATTATCAATAATAACTTACCACTATTACTCGAAAAATATATGGCTTTGATACCACTTAGGAACCCTAGCTAGAGGTTACGGGGATAATAGGAAACAACTAATGATATGATAAAGCAGATCTGTATGAGAGCTCTAAGATACACAAAGAAGACCGTAGTAAAGACCTCATGTATGCTAGCCAAGACACAAGCCCTTTCTCTTCAACAGGTGTCAACTCTCAAGGCCTACCTCTTAAGGATCTAAGTAGATTAATCCTCCCCGTATAACTTATAACTCAAACAGGATCATAGTTTCGAGAATTTTTGATGCACAGGATCCTTATACAA
Source organism: Erythroxylum longipes (assembly GCA_027563885.1). Lineage (NCBI taxonomy): Eukaryota > Viridiplantae > Streptophyta > Magnoliopsida > Malpighiales > Erythroxylaceae > Erythroxylum > Erythroxylum longipes. Next base: position 13,503,052 of record JAOQMS010000009.1, read on the forward strand.
AGGCAAGTGCAGAGCATACTTATATCTTTATGTGATAGAAGTAAACTTATTAGAGACTCAAGCTTTCAAGGGGTAGAGAGAGAGATTTTAGAAAGAAGCCATATGGAAACACACATCTTTTATTAATAATACTAGCTTGAATTCGAACTTATAAAGGCTTGGTTATAATGGAAGAGATCCCTTGCTTATATATGCAAAGGAGATTACACAAACGAAAAACATCTATGGATAAAAACAAAGTCACATCACCCTAAATGGGTAAGAACAACATCACATCAACTATTTTAGATAAGAATGATGTCATATTGCATAATAAATGGATAAGAACAATGTCACATCACAAAAGACACCTAGATAAACAATTTTAAATACAGGGACCCATAATCCTAATCATCCTCATCAGATAAGTTCTTTCTACAATTACAGATTTGATAGGGAAGCTCTACTCATGTTGTTAATATCATCATTAGCTATTCTTCATCTTTTGTTGGGGCTCACTTCCTTTGTATGTAAATCTTTCAGAAATTTGGTTAGCTCCTCTTCATTGATGATGGGAATATCATCATTTAAATCTTGGACATCTTGAAATGAGACGGTTTAATCATGAGATGGTCCCGTAATGTCAAAGCCAAAGTTTATTGGGCTGTATGGGATGTTAAAGTCTGGCATTTGGGGTTCTCCAGGAACAAATTCTCCTAGGTAAGGTCTAATAGATGTAGAGATAGCTGGCGGTGCATATTTAGGAAAATGTTTTAGGTCCTTAAGAAAATGCCTAAAGCCTTTAAGGACATTTTCTTTATATCTTGGCCATTGGACGGTGATATCTTAAAAGTACACCTGATTCTTAGAGTAGATGGATCCATCATATGTTGTGTTATATAGTTGATGAAGAACAAATAAGCATTAGATGAATAACTTCTCTAATGGAGTCTCTTGTAACCTTAGATCCTTAAGAACCTGTAAGAGTTACATTCTTCATATCATCAGTGGTTGATACCACTCAAGAAAAGTCCACAAGAGGGATCCTTAATTTTCTCTATCACGTAAGTGTTGATAGACTTATTTTGTGCTAAAATAAGTTCTAAAAATACCTAGGCTATCCTACTCGCAAGTATATGAGGTAGTTATAGTTGATTACCCAGGGTCATTTCTTAAGGAGGTGAAATTGGTTCACTTAAATTAATCTTAAAGAAAAATAAAAACAAATGCAATCATAAATATTATATCCTGATTTGTTGAGTAAAGGCTTAAATAAAATCACACAATTAGACTAAAAATTAAACTAATTTAACTTGAAGCAAAATGATTTGATTAACTAGTATGGAAAACTCTTGAGAAATTAACGTCATTAATTTAATCTCCTATGCATGACTAAGATAAATTGATTGGATAATTGTCTTGTTAAAATTAGCAATTGGGTTTTAAATTAGTTCAAATAATAAACTAAATATTACTTTCGTATTTGACAAGTTATCATCCAAATCAATTATGGAAACCAACTAATAATCACCCACTTAAGTTAATATATTTCTAATTCTTAACCCAAGTGTCTATAGTTTCTTGTTCCAATATTAAACTTCTTCTCTCAATCCTTTGTTTAATACCTAAATGATGCAAAGGTTGGCCACACTATTACATCCAATAAGTTTAGAAACTATAGCAAATAATAAGACAACAAAACAGCAACTCAATCATGCATAGTTGACTAAACTAGATTCACTAATTCTCAAGAAAAAGAATTAGCCTATCATGGCATAAACAAGTTTCATCATCAACATATACTTTAATCCCATAGATAACATTAACAGAAAAGTCTTAAAGCAATAACAGAGTAAAACCGAAATGGACTATCAACTATAATAAGGAAACAAGTTTAACAAAGGAGTCCCATAATGCAACAGAGAAGAAATAAAGATAGCGAACAAATAGGTGGTTGGATGAGTATGTTTGCTTTAGCTCTAGCTCTCTGCCTCTGTTTACTATCACCCAAAAGAATGGACGCTCCCCTGGTTCTGTCTATCTACTACTGTTTCTCTTCTTCTTCCCCATCGACTGATTGTCTCTTCTCTAGCCTCCTTTATTCTCTCTTTTCTTGTCTTTTTTTATCTCTGTCTATGTGTGGGTGTCTGCCTTCAACATTCTTCGTTTTCTATCTATAATGTGAGGGTAGGTTAAGGTTTTCATGACATCAACCCTGCAGAGGACACGTAATATTAACACAATTAAAGAAAATGTTTTCACATCCATGACTATGGGAGTCACCGGCGTGACTCCTATTGTCACGCTCGTGATTTGGGAGTCACACATTACATGTTTTAATTAATTAATGTTATATGCATATTTCACGTCCACATTCATTCTTTCATGCAACATTCACAAGACAATCCATTTAACATTCATGCAATAGTCACAGCACTTTCATTCAATTCATCTCAAATTTAGATTAAAACACAAGAATTTGTAACCAAAATCAAGGTATAACGGGAAGTAAAATCAATAGAAATTAGACACAACATTTGTAAGGGTATGGAGTGCCCTTAAATATGAGAATGCATTTTCTGATAGCAGACAATTAATGAAAAATACAGTGAGATATGGTGCTTGAATGTTAAACAGGTATGGACAACAATGTAATTTTGCTTGGTTGAAGTAGAGGTGAGGGTAATAGAAAAGGCTTATCTAGGCAAGAGAATTTATCTCATCAACAGTAGTGGGTGTGCTTGCAATGGGAGGAAAGAATTTCCTTGTTTTTCTAATGTTGGGTAGGTTAACCATTGAAATAATGAGAGGAATATGTCTAGAGGGAGTGATAAGGTTGATATGCTTTTCAGGTTGAGAACAGAAATAAGCTAGGATGTTATAGTGGCCTTTGATGTTATGAATTTTGAATTAATAGCAGGAGAACCAATCTTTCCAGTGAAGCAATTGGCTCTTTGGCATAAGTTTTTTGTTTTGATCTAGTATTTTTGGGAAGGAAGTATCATCAGGAAGTTAAAATTTTCTATACCTATTTTGACTGTCAAAATCTATTTATAGATTGCATGATAATGCTTTTATAAGGGTTTAAATTGTTTGTTAGTATATCCACAGTAAAACCTCTTTCCTTCTATCTCCTATATTAAAATTTCTCCCTAGAAATCTTCATTACCATCATTCTGTAATATTTGTTTTCTTTCATCATGAATTTTCAGTGAAGGTGGATGTTGACTAATCTTCTTTAGTTTCTTTACTGCCTCTGTCTAGTCGAGGCCCTATAGTGGTGGATTTTTCTTTCATAGCTTTGACAGCTGGTTGACATAGTATGACATATGAGGGATGAAATCCCTAATATAGTTGACAGTTCCTAGAATCTGTTGGATCTATTTAATAGAAAGGTTCGTGTCAAGGAAATTTAGTATTTCACCAACTATATATGGGCCAGGTTGGTAGAAACCATCATGAAATTTCATACCCAAAAATTCTAAATGGGCTGAACTAACTTGGCTTTTGTGGGTTGAGAGCATAATCCCATACTTCTTAGTAAGGTCCAAAAATTGTCGCAATAAGGCTTAATGCTCTTGTTATGTCTGAGAATAAAGAAAGATATCATCAATGTAAATTAAAGCACTTGATAGGAAACCATCATAGATCCTTGTCATAGCTTTCTGAAATCATGATGGGGCAACTTTTAGCCCAAATGGCATGACTGACCACTAATACTGGGCATTAGGAATGCAGAATATTGTTTTAGGTTAATCCTTTGCGTCAATACCTGATTGCCAAAATTTAGCTTTTAAATCAAATTTTGAGAATATTTAGTTTCTTTTAGAAATACCACTTGCTTATTTATATTAGACAGAGGAAACTTGTCATCTGGAAGAAAATGATTTATAGGCTTGTAATAAATAACTAACCTCTTTTTTCCTCTATTCTTTTCTTCTCTTTTTCCCACATAAAAAGCTTAACATGCCCAATTTGACTTGATTGGCTTGATCATTCCTTGCGTTAAAAGTATAGCACATTCCTCATATGCCATCTTTAAGTCATTTGGATTCATTCCTGAATGAGTAGCCTTTTTTAGATTAATGTCCCCATTCTTCTTAATGGTAATTAGACATAGAATTCTAAGTTATGTCATAATGTATGTGGATGATTGAATTGGTCATGATTCCCGGACAATATTGTAAGAGTTGATCCTTGATGTCTTTGTATACAGTAGGAACATCTTATAGCTTAAAGATTTTGTGATCTTCAGTGTACTAACAAAAATCTTATTTGTAACGAAACCTTTTTTTCAAGATTTGTAACTTTTCTGCTTAGAAATAGACATCTATCCCAATAAGTATGTTAGGACTAGGAAGATTACTTCCTAATATTTTTGTCCAAACGATACAACTGGGAAGAACTTTATGTCAATCCTTCTCTTCGTGATAAGATCTATTTTGAAAGATTTGTCATTAGCTGCAGTAAAGTATTTTTTATATGGTTGACATGTAAATTATTCTTCATATGATTGCCATTCTTTCCTTAGAAGAATATGTGGTTTCATTACACTTTTACAAAAGCCTATATCTGTGTAAGTAGTAGGTAGGATTGGTTTGTGATACTTCTCTAGAAGCAATTGAAGCTTGACGTATGGTCGTGTTACTACTAACTTCCTAAGCTCTAGCTTAAAACAAGAATGTTTCATCATGTACATTGGTTCGTCATCTTCTTCAAGAGAAGAGGTTTCATCATTAATAGATTAATAGCCAGGTAGTATGAATAATGTCTCGTCATCTTCACTAAATTGTTCTTTATAAAGAGATTCGAAGTCCTCGTCATCTTTTATGGGCATCGTAGCTTTAATGGACTTTAGAATGTTCATATCTGAAGTCCTCATCATCTCTTATAGGCATCATAGCTTTAATAGACTGTAGAATGTTCATATCCTTTTTGGACTTTTTGGGTAGCTTTTTGCATAATGACCTAATTGTATACAAACATAACACTGATTTAATTTTCTAGTTTCAAAAGCACATTGTTTGAAGAGTCTTATTCTCTTTTTCTTCCTTTTATTGAATGGATGAATTCTTAACGGATTTCTTTCAAAATACTTCTCCTTCTCTGTGTTGCAGATACATTTCTCTGTGTTTTTGCATTTAATATTTAAGTACAGCTTCTTACATGGTTGCTTGAGTTAAGATCCACTTTTTAACATAGCTTTGAAGAACTTACATTATTCACATAATTTGTCTAGAGTCACCAAAGCTAATTGGTATATTTCACCTAGAGAGATTTCAGCTATTCATTGTAATTCCTACTCTAACTCATCAAAAAGAGAAGCAATGAATGTTTATTAAAGATTGACATCATTGAAGTCGTTGAGCATATAATATTTTTCAGACATTCTTCAAAAATGCTCCTATAAATCTTTCCTATTTATAGAATAGTACTTCATTTCAAGGTACTCATGTTTGCTTTATCGATCAGTGAGTCGGAAATCTATAATTAATTCTTTATGGATCATTCCTAGTAAGGAACTGGCTTCTGGCAATTGTAAGACTTGCATACGTCCATATTCACTAAGGCTTTGAAACCGTTCTCTTGAAGTTCCTGTCATTCTAAAGACAAATTATGTCAAGATGTCTTTAAGAGTCATACTTAGCCTTATCATTTGGAGATTTAGATATCTCCATTTTATTGGTGAGATATCATCAACAGTGAACCATATAATTGAAGTACTTTTGTAGAAAGGAGTTACTTATGGTTTTATTAGTTCAGTCATTAACTCAGCATTGTTAACCTCAGGTTCAAATTTTGTATATGGTTGAGAAGAGTATGGAACAACCATCATCATTTACAATATCTGAGTGAGATCTGTAAGTTATTTTGAGCTTTCTGAGTTTTCTATAAAAGAATCAGAGTCTTGGTTGTCAGTGTGACTATTAGAGCTATCTGGTACTATGTGTCAGAGTTATCTAGAACTAATTGAAAGGTAGTTATAAATTCTTAGTTGGGCATAGGTTCTTTTAATGTGTCTAGGGAAGGTCTTTCTTTTTATGGAGAAGTTAGTGGTGCATGGTTACGTAAAGGTTTAGAAGTTGATGGAATGTTTTTTACTGACTAGTTTATCTTGGAAGGTTTTAATGGTTTTGCAAAGGTTTATTTGAACAATATATTAGACATTTTGAAGACTTTTTCTGTAGTCAATAGCATCAGGATATGATGGAGTGTTATAGATAGGTTGTATGACTAGAAATGACAAGGGGTATGGTTCTTATATATCTCTGGATTGTTATTTAGCTACATCTAACTCAATTCTTTTGAGCTCTTCTCGAACCTTTTGAAGTTCTCTTTCCTTCTTAGAGAAATCTGATCCACAATAATGTTAGCCAATATATCTTCTTAGGAAGCTTAATTGAGTAATCGTTGATGTAATTGTCATACTTGAAAAGGTATAACATCACCCTAAACAGATAGGAAATTACATCACATCAATTATTCTAGATAAGAACAATGTCACATCGTATAGTAAACAGATAAAAATGATGTCACATCACAAAAGACACTTAGAAAAATAATTTTAAATAGAGGGACTTGCATTCCTAATCATTATCCCTATCAGATAGGTTCTTGCAACAATTGTAAACTTGACAGGGAAACTCCAGAGTTATATATTCTTCTGTAGAAGTGGATTTAGGCCATATTGGTCTAATCTGGATCCTTGGATCAATTCTTTAGGTTGAGGTCTATGTGTAGAGATTAAAAAGCGAATGCTCTTTGTAAAAAATCTAAATTTGTGATAGAGACTATATGGGCTTAACAAAGGTTGCTGGGTATCATGGATTTTAGTATTTTTAGGTAAATGGGAAACTTGTACAAGGTCTTTTATTTTATTGGAGATAGTTTTCTTAAGATGAAACGGAAATTATTATAAAGAAAGAGATAAGGAGAAATGAACTGGAGAGAGTTTTCGTAAGTTGAGGTCTATGTGTAGAGATTAAGAAGCGAATACTCTTTCTAAAAGATCTAAATCTATGATATAGACTATATAGGCTTAATAAAGGTAGCTGGGTATTATAGATTTTAGTGTATTCAGTAAATGAGTAATTTCTACAAAGTTTTCTATTTTATTAGAGAGAGTTTACTTAAGATGTGAGGGAAATTGTTTTAAAGAAAGAAATGTAGAGAAATCTCCACATATAGACTTCAACCTAAAGAAATAATCCAAGGATCTTGATTAGACCAATGTGGCCTAAAATCCCCTTCTACAAAACAATACATAACGTTAAAGTTTCCCTCTGAGCTAATCTCGTTATGGATAGATTAAGTTTACACATATCTCCATGTAGGTGCTATTCAGATGGTCTTAACATTATATGGAATAAAAGGAATTCTAGCAATAGTTAGAATTTCTCTCCTTGATATAGCGTACACATCTTACCAGAATGCCCTAATCGACACCCTCTTGACAACTCTCAATAATGGAAGTGTCATCATGACTATTGCTTCGAACTTTAACATTAAGCTTGATGATCTAACTCTACCAATAAGACTAAAAGTCCATATTCAAATTTTTAGAGCTGACCAAGACCCTATTGTCATCATGGCCGCACTCCACCATCATATCATTTATAGATTGCAGAACCATGCTCTTTATCTAAACTTTCCAAACTCTACACGAGATGCCCTTTACAAGATAGGTTTCAAAACAAGACCACAATCATCAAAATTCAGCGACCATTATCATCATAACAATTAGCAAAGTTAATGCCTATGAAATAGATCACGAATTATGAAAAAAAATTCATACTCCTTATAGGTGCTCCATTCATACTACCACTCCTCTAATTTTGAAAGTTTGAAGGATGGAATGATAAAATACATTTTTAAAAAGTTTGGAGAAGAACACCCAGAATCATCCAGAGTCTTCTCTAGCCTAATAATGATGATTAGTCCAACCTTTTCTCATGAAGGAGGTGTTAGTGGTCTTCTAATCCATTGCATTCACCTCGATGGACATAAAGAGTATGTCAACCATGTCAATGGTCATTTCATCTAGGATGTAGATCCATCTATGTACAATTTAGAATGTGAATGTTAGATGGATGACGATTCTGATAGTGATGAAAAAGTTTATGTCCCTCATTGGCGAGAAGAGCCCAATAGAAAGTCAAAATCTAAGTGCCAACTACAAAAGAATATCAAACCCAAACATGATGAAGATGATGACTTGAGACCTTGGATTGGTCTTAGGAATCCTAAGCCTAGACCATAGGATCTCTCTGAAGTATTGAGAGTAGTTGGAAAAGAAAACTTGATCTAACCAAGATGCTTTGTGCCCATAATTCCTTCAAAATCCCTAAGGAGATCTCTAAACCATTAGCTTGTATGAAGATTAGATTATATGTGGAAGATTTTCCACCTTTGGAAGCCAAGACTAATAAAACCATTGGAGTATCTATAAGGCCATACTTAAAATCAAGGCGTATCAATCCCTCATGACAATCATGTACTTGTTCTCCTGTAGAAGAAGTAATAAATTAGCATACATAAAATGTTGTGGCAGAAAACAATGTTCTTTGCAGAATTGATTCAAAACTTGATGGTCTATCCCAACAGACACAAGGTCTAAATTCAAAAGATGGCGTTATATCTCTTCAAGTATGACAATTACATCAACGATTGCTCAATCAAGCTACACAACTTCATTCTTATTTGAGAAGACATATTAGCCAACATTACTATATACCAGGGTTCACTAATAAGAAAAGAGAACTTCAAAAGGTACGAGAAAAGTTTAAAAGAATTAAGTCATATATGACTAAAGAATAATCCATAGCTATATATAAACCATATCCCTTGACATTTCTAGTCATGTAACCTACCTACAACACTCCAACATATCCTGATGTTACTGACTATGGAAAGTCTTCAAAATGTTTTATCTGTTCTTCACACAAACCCTTACAAAATCATAAAAAACCTTCCGAGCCAAACACTCTGATTCTTCTATAGAAAACTCAGAAAGCTCATAATAGCTTGCACGTATCATTCAGATATTGTAAATGATGATGGTGATTTCACACTTAACCACACACAAATTTGATCCTGAAGTTGACAATATTGAGCCAATGACTGAACCAGTCAGATTACAAGTAACTTCTATTTACAAACCTACTTCAAGTCTATGGTTCACTTTTGACGATATCCCACCAAAAAAAAGGAGAGATCAACTGCATAAATTTAATGACTGTATAGATCTCCAAATGACAGGGCTAGTTATGTCTCTTAAAGCCATCTTGACATAATTTGTCTCTAGAATGATGGGAACTTTAAGATAATGGTTCAAAGCCTTGGTGGCTATAGATTTATGCAAGTCTTAAAATTTTTAGAAACAAATTCCTTGTTAGGAATGATCCATAAAGAACTTATTAGAGACTTTCAACTTATTGATTGACAAAGCAGAGATTAATAGGAAAGATTTACTAAGCATTTTTTAAGAATGTTTGAAAAATATTATATGCTCAATGGCTTTGATGATGTCAATTTTTGGTACATATTTATTGCTTCCCTTCCTAATTAGTTGCAACATGAATTACAAAGAACAATTAATTCTCTTCACATAGACATGTTTAAAATCTCTCTCAGAAATCTACCAATTAGCTTTAGTGACGATAGATTAATTATATAAATAACATAAGTTCTTTAAAGCTATGCTAAAAGATGAACCTTATATCAAACAAGCATGTAAGAAGTCATACTTAAAGATAAAATGCCAAGACATGGAGAAATGTGCATGAAATATAAGGAAGGAGAAATATTTCGAAAGAAAACAGTTAAGAATTCATCCTTTCAATAGAAGGAAGAAAAAGGAAATAAGATTCTTTAAGAGTCGTAATTTTGAAACTAGAAAGTCAAACTAGTGTTACATTTATAGACAACCAGGTCATTATGCAGAAAGGAGACCCAAAAAGTCCAAAAAAGATATGAAAATGCTATATTCCGTTGAAACTATGTTGCTTATGAAAGATAACAAGGATATTAAATCTCTTTTCAAAGAACAATTTAGTGAAGATCAAGAGACATTGTTCGTACTACCTGACTATACATCTATTAATGATGAAGTCTCTTCTTTTGAAGATGAAGATGACGAACCAATGTACACAATGAAACAATCTTGTTTCAAGCTAGAGCCTAAGAAGCCAGTAGTAATATGACTATACATCAAGTTCCTATTACTTTTAAAGAAGTATTATAAACTAATCTCAGCTATTGGTTACATGGATACAAGGTCTTGTAGACGTGTACTGAAATCACATAGTCTTCCAACGGAAGAATGACAACTATATGAAGAATACTTTACTGCAACTGATGGCAAATCTTTCAAGATAGACCTTATCACAATAAGAAGGATTGGGATAAAGTTCTTCCTAAGTTGTATCATTTAGAAAAAAAAATACTGGGAAGTAATCTTCCTAGTCCTGACATACTTATTGGGACAGATTTCTATTGCTAAATAGAAAAGTTACAGATCTTGCCAAAAGGGTTTCGTCACAAATAAGATTTTTATCAGTATACTGAAGATCGTAACATCTTAGCTACAAGATGGTCCTACTGGATATGAAGAAATTAGAGATCAACTCTTACAATATTGCCTATAAAGCTATAAATAATTCAATCCTCCACATCAATTATAGCATCACTTAAAATTCTATATCCAATTACAATTCAAGAAGAATGAGGACATTAATCCAAAAACTACCACTCATTCAGGAGTGAATCTGACATGCCCCTACCCTGAAATGACTAGGCAACCTAAGCGACACCCCACGGTGGCCCTTCAGTCGACATTTGACCCAGCTGGAAAGTTCCCGTAGAGCTAAGCCCATTGCCTTTTTTACCAAAAAGCATTAACTTAACATTAAAAATATATAACAGTGGAGTTTTTTAAAATCATTTTCATTGAAAATTTCGACAGCACAACGATTGTATTTTTACCTTCCCAAAATTTTCAAAAGCCTTGTAAAAGCACAAAACACTTCTATAATCATCTCAAAATTTCCACTACAAATTTTGGTCTTTAAGTCTATTCACAAGCAATCTCAATAATCGCTTCAATAATCTTTAAAAAAATTAGACATATTCATGTATTTAACTTTAAAACATTCATATACATGCGTTCTTTACACAAAATATAGTCCAAAACATATTTATAAAGATGCAAATGTTCCCAAAAATATTTACAAACCAAAAATGCCTATACAGCAGCACGTGACAAAGTTAACTAGTCGTGAGGTGGAGTCCCTATTACTAAAGCCCCTAAACGTATACCTGGGAGGTTTCATTTAAAAACAGAAAAGAGGGTGAGCTAAACAAGTTTAGTGAGTCCTAGAATTTCTATTCAAATCATATTTAACTATTTAAACCTCCCTAAAACAAAATCATCTCAATTTGGACAATTCAATATTTAATATAAAACATATATGCTTCCCGAAATCAAGTTTCTCAAATCGCTTTTCAAATAAATAGTGGCGGCATTAAATATGTCATGAATTCTTACACTACATAGTCTATCACTAACTTATTTGCCATATGGTATCCTCAAACATAAAGTCATGGAGTTGGTTCTACATCGCTTACCTACGACTGGTTAATCACTAGTGACAGAGTTGGTTCTACATCGCTTACTGCATTAGGATAACCATTATACATCAATAGTTACGGAGCTAGCTCTGCATCGCTTACCTGCAACTAGTCAACCATTAGTTACGGAGCTAGTTCTACATTGCTTATTTGTACTAGGTTAACCGCTATATACTGGTAATTACGGAGTTTGTTCTACATTGCTTACCTGAACTAGGTTAATCATTATACACCAATATATTAATATGTATAAAACATATTGGTATACCATAAGCTAAAAACCATAACTTTCAAACTTCAATTCATATATTGTTAGAAACAGAAAATTGTACTAGCAATATTCACTTATAATGCATCATTCGCATAAAACTCATAAATCGTATTCACTTCATGATATAATAGAAATCATTTTCATAAAATACATTTAAAATGCACTCACTGTTAAGCAACTTTATGGCCAAGCACACTCACTCGTTCTATGCCTTTCTTTTACATACATAGGCGCATTTTGCTTAGGCACTTATTTCCAAATTTGGAAATAAGACATTAACACTATAAATTTGGTTTAACTGAATTCGAGATTAGTATTTAATCATATAACATATACGCTAATCGCATTTCTGTTTACTACCGAAAGCTAACCTATTATTCTTCGTTTCCACTTCTATCTTCAAAAGTCAGTTAAAATCAAAATTTTACCCATTTTAAATTATCAATTTCTTCAAAACACTATCTCACTCAATTCAATTTACCATATCATGATCATGCATGATGAGTCACAATTATGGTCTATGTCTATAAGTTATAACCCCACTTGTTCCTTACTTTTCACATAGAAAATGATCAAATTAGGCTTTGAGTTCTTCTAGACATTTGTCCTACTATGTCTCTAGTTTTCATATCATAAAAAATCAGACCATTTGAAGTTCTAATTCAAGAAACATGCACCAAATATCACAAGATGCTCCAACATAGGGGCAGCATTAGCTCACCATTTTCAATCTCAAATTCCAATATGATTCAGCAAGAACTACATCAGGGTCTCTTCTAGGAATATTTAGCACTATGTCTTAGATTTCATCTCCAATTGGAATCATTTAATTTCTAGGTCTGTAGGACAAGCTATAGTCAAAACAAGATGTCTGGTTCAAGTGATCCGAGAACCAAATACAAACATTCACTAAACATAATTCTCTCTCTTGTCATATTCATCCCTTAAATGCTTCCAAACTTATTATCTACTCCATGGAAATACAAAAATCATCATTTATCTTACATAAATCTATCCCACTAAAAAGCCCCAAAACTAGAAATTTAGGTTAGGAAAACTTACCAATTTATCTTCCAATCTCTCGGTATTTGATGATTACCTCCACTTGATCAATATCTATCCAATTTATGCTCCAAAACCATGAAAAATGGTAGCTATACTTGTCTTGTCCCTGCTTGGCCAAATGTCCCTTCTTCTCTCTTCTTCTCTCCCTTTTGTTTAGTCTCTCATGTTTATGTTTGAATGAAGACAAAAGTCTACTTTACTCTTTTTAATGCTCAATTAATGGATTCCACACTTCAATTTTTCCACTAACACCATGTAAAATGACCAAATTACCCTTAATGACATGTAAAAAGACCAAATTGCCCTTTATTGAATTTAATTCATCAACTAATTGAATTAAAATTTGAAAATATTTCGCAACCATCTAACCATTAGTTGATGAATTAAATTTGAAAATATTCCGCAACCATCTAACCATTAGTCCTAAACTTTCAAAACTCCCAAAATCCATCCTGTAGGACTTATTTTCAATCCGTTTCAGTATCATTAAACTCTAAAACTTATTTTGGATATTTTTCATTATTTCAAGGTTGGGCCCCAAAAAAATTCACTATTCATCTAACAACACTATTCACCAAGCATAAAAATTTATATTCAATGGAAGGAAAGTTTCGAGGTTTTACAGAATCCAGATGACTTAAAGATGACACAAGAGGAATGTGTTGTACTTTTAAAGTGAGGACTAATCGAGAAAATCAAATCAAATTTGGCTGTCAAGCTTTTTATGTGGGAAAAAGAGCGTAAAAGAATAGAAGAAAAAAGAGGTTAGTTATTGATTATAAGTCTCTATATCATTTTCTTCAAATTGATAAATTTCCTTTGTCCAAGATAAAACGCAAGTGTTATTTTTGAAATAAGTCAAAATATTCTCAAAGTTTGATTTAAATGTTAGATTTTGGCAATTAGGTATTGACCCAAAGGATTTGCCTAAAACAATATTTTGCATTCCTAATGCCCAGTACCAGTGGAAAGTCATACCGTTTAGGATAAAAGTCACCCAATCATTGTTTCAAAGAGCCATGAAAAGGATCTATGATGATATACTATCAAGTGCTTTAATTTACATTAATGATACTTGCTTTATTCTCAAACCCAATAAGAACATCAAGCCTTATTGCAACAATTGTTGGACCTCAAAAAGAAGCATAAGATGTTGCTATCAGCTAGTAAAAGCCAAGTCGGTTCAACCCATATAGAATTTTTTGGCGTAGAATTTCATGATGGTTTCTACCAGCCTAATCCACATATAGCTAGTGAACTATTAAACTTCCTAGACATGAACCTTACTAATAAACAAATCCAACATTTTCTAGGAATTGTCAACTATATTAGGATTTCATCCCTCATGTATCAAAATATTTTAGCCAACTGTTGAAGTTATTGAAGAAAAAACCACCTCCATAGTGCCATGACAAGATAAAGGCGGTAAAGTTATTAAAGAAGATCAGTCAGCATCCACCTTTGCTGAATATTCCTGACAAAGGGAAACAAATCTACAAACTGATGGTAGTGAAGATTTCTGGGGAGCAATTTTAATAGAAAAGATAGAAGGTGTTTTATTGTGGACATGCTGGCGAATAACTTAAACTCTCATAAAAGCATTATCACGCAATCTACGAACAGATTATGGCAATTAAAAGAGGTTTATAAAACTTTAACTTCAATCTTAGCCCTTTTCTCTTTACAATAGAAATGGAAAATATGTCCTTTCTAAAAATACTATATCCAAACATAAAACTTCTGCCAGATAGTCAATTACTTCGCTGGAAAGATTGGTTCTCTCACTATAAATTTACAGTTCACTATATCAAAGACTACCAAAACATCCTAGCTGATTTCATCTCTCGACATCAAAAGCCAATTAACCTTATCCTAAAATATTCCTCTTATTCTTTAAATGACTGATCTACCTAGCACTACAAAAATAGAGATATTCTTTCCTCTTATTGTGAGCACACCCCACTACCATTGATGAGATAACTTTTCCTACCTAGATAAGCCTTTTCTATTACCTCCACCTCTTCCTCAACCAAGCAAAATTACATTGTTGTTCATCCCTGTTTAACATTCAGGCATCATATCTCATTGTGTTTTTCATTAATGGCCCGCTCTCAAAAAATGCATTACGGTACTTATAGGCACTCTTTACCCTCTATTTATATGCTATCTCTCTTCTTCCATTACAAGTTATCAACACTTATGTGATGGAGAAAATAAAGGTTCCCTCTTGTGGACTTTCCTTAAGTGGTATTAACCACTTATGAGATGGAGAAAGCAACTCTCACATGTTATTGAAAATCTTAAGTTATGGGAAATTCCATTAGAGAAGCAATCCACCTAATGCTTCTTTGTTCTTCATCGACCATATAACACAGAACATAATGGATCCATTTACTCTGAGAATCAGGTTTACTTTTGGCATACCTTCGTCCAATGGCCAAGATGCAAGGAAAATATCCTTAAGGGCCTTAAGTATTTTCTTAAGGACCTAAACCATTTTTTCAAATATGCTCCACCAACTGTCTCTATATCTATTGGACCTTATCTAGAAGAATTCATTCCTGAAGAACACTAAATGCCAAACTTTGACATCCTAGACAGCCCAATAGATTTAGGCTTCGACACTGCCAGACCATCTCAAGCTCAGGCCTCCTCCTTACAAGATGTCCAAGATCCAGATGATGATATTCCCATCATCAATGAAGAGACACTGACCAAATTTTTGAAAGATTTATGAGGAAGCGAGCCCCAGTAAAAGACAGAGAATACTCGGTGATGATATTGACAGTATAAGTGGAGTTTCCCCATCAAATCTACAATCATGGCAAGAACCTATCTGACAAAGATAATGATTAAGATTATGGGTCCCTCAATTTAAAATTGTTTGTTTAAGTGTCTTTTGTTATATCGTTCTTATCCGTTTATATATGATGCGACATCGTTCTTATCTATAGTAGTTTATATAATATCATTCTTATCCGTTTAAGGTGATGTGACTTTATTTTATCTATAGATATTTGTCTTTTTGTAATCTCATTGGACTATATAAGCAAAGGATTTTGTCCATTATAACCAAGTTTCTATAAGTTCATATTCAAGCTAGTATTATCAATAAAAGTTATGTGTTTCCATATAAATTCTTTCTAAAATCTCTCTCTCCCCTGAAAACTTGAGTCTTCAATAAGTTTACTTTTGTCACATGGAGATACAAGTATGCTCTGTACTTGCCTTTTGTGTAAGGATCATGTGCTTCATAAAGTCTTAGACCTATGATCCTATTTGAGTTATAAGTTATTCGGGGAACATTGATCAACTTAGATCCCTAAAAGGCAGACCTTGAGAGTTGATATCAATTGAGGAGGAAGGGCTTGTGTCTCAGTTAGTATACCTAGGGTCTTAGTTATAGTCTTCTTTATGTATCATAAAGCTCTCATAGATGTTTGCTCTATCATATTGTCAGTAGTTTCCTATTATCCCTACAACACTCTAGCTAGGGTTCTCAAGTGTTATCAGAGCTATAAGTTTTTTTTTTGTGACAGTGGTAAAGTTATAGGTAATAAGAGTGAGTAGGGAGAGGGCCAGATAAGCATGAATGAAGTCACAGATACATTTTATTCTACAATTATTTTATATTCTATGTAAATGAAGAAATTTAGAATTTAAACACTCCATTGAACAAACATAATCTAACAATACATTTTTTTTGTAAATAGATCTGATGTCTTTTGTCGAGTTCATTTACTTTTACTTTTGGAAGCACCCTATCATTATTGTACTTAAAGATGATAACTTTTATCTCAAACGGTCTTAAATCAATTGAATCAATTTGAGTTAATCCAAGTTCCAACTTAAGTTCAAATTAGTTGAGCCTAGTGTAATTCGAAATTTAAATATATAAAATAAAATAAAATTATTTTATTTTATTTGAAAATAATAAAATAATATGTTTTAAATTGAAAATAATTAATCAAATTTAGTTTAAATTCAATCGAATGTTGGATCCTTTAAAATTGATCAAATTCGGACTCAATCTATTAAACTTTAATATTGATCAACTTTCGAGCCCGATCCAATCCGAAACCTAATTGCAGTGCTTAGCAAATCTTCTTGGCAGCTTCCACTTCCAGAGAAGGACCTTTAAGTTGCCATTTATGTGAAATAGTATATCTTTATAAACCAGGCAATTTAGGATTTACGCGAGGCGAGCGCGAGTGGAGATTTAATTGACGCTCTAGCGCGTGAAGGAATCCGGGCCCTACCACGACATTGTGACTTGAGGAAGCGAAAGGAACGGCCTGGACTCCGTTATGGTTAACGCTTGATAGGCTATGTGCGGAACCGAGTCGGGAACGTGACTACCGTACACTCCCTATCACTCTAAGGCCGTGTTTGGGTTTTCATCAACAACCTTCAGTTTCTTATGGGAATAGTGACTTGTATACGCTAGCACCAAAAAGCAACTATCTACTTGCTTTGGTAATCTAATAATTTCAAAACAAATTCCTGGACTTACAATACAACGGAAAAATGAATTATACTAAGCACTCGTCAATTAACCAGTTTACGATTATAAATCTCTTAATGATTAAGTCTTGCAAACGATTCATTCACAACCGAAACGTTTGCATTTTCAGGCAAACGACGTGTTAAAGATGTATCTCTCTCTCTCCGTCGCTTTCTTTTTAAAACAGAGATGGGAACTTCGTAACGTCATTTTGAAAGCAGAGCCCTTCATACACAAAACAGTCTTCTCATTTCACACTCTTCTATTCTCTCTCTTCAGCTTTCTCTCTCGCAAAATATTTATCAAAATCAAATCCGCAAACAACAGTCCCGCTTCTGGGCCTTCAAATCCCATCTCTCAATATTCCTTTCACGCCCAAAGTTGTTTTCTTTTTTCAGTCCTGAGAACCTGATAGTGCAGAGAGCTCTCTCGTTTACCTTGTTTTTGTTACTTGTCTATGGTTTATAGCTCTCCAATGGCTGAGTTTCCTCCGAATTTGGATGATGGTGAACTTTGGCTTCCTTCTGATATTTTCATCAGTGAAGTTCCCTCCAAAATTGGTTCTTTCTCTTGCATGAACGACGAACAACTCGTTCGACATTTTGCTGCCCTTTCTTTCCTTCAAAATCACCGCCCTAGACCATCTTCAAATCTTGCGCAGGTTATTTGTTTTTCCCAACCCCTTCTGGCATGTAAAACTTTTGGGACTCTTGCATGGCTTTTTAACTGGTCTTTAGCTTTTGTTTTTCTTCCCTCTTCACAGCGAGTTAAGCCGGAGCTCGGTGACTTCTCTTTGAACCGTCTGTCACCACCTGGATGTTTCCGTTGTCATGGCGGTGTCGAACTAGGTCAAAGGCGTGTAGGGTACGATACGGGTTCACTTTTTCCCCGGCCCAGCTCGTTTTGCGACTTCCGAGTGCAACCACAGGTGTGTGTGAACCGGGTTCTGATCTTTTTATATGGGCTGTCCTTTCAGTACTTTTACTTTTTTGCAGCTTTTAAGTGGCAATGGTGATTTTACAGAAGATCTAAGGGGTGTAGTGTTAATGCGATGACATTTATAGGTTGCTAACTATCTGGAAACAAGTGCTTGGTTGGCCCAGGGACCTCATAGTCGCCAACACCTAACCCGAGTTAACCATTGTCAGGGTCGTGGGTTTGGGTCTGGTAGTGTTGGTTTTGTGAGAGATTCTGGAGGTACTGGTGTGTTCCATCCCCGCATTGTAAAGCCTACAACAACCACTGCAAGTGATGTTAGAAAGAAGCAAGGTGATTAATTTCTTGCTTTCTTTTTCCGTTTGAGTGATCTTTTAGTTCAAAAGAATATGATGGTCTTCATTTTGTGTAAGCTCGCTGGAGCTTTTTAACTGTTCGATTGGTCCGGTGCATTATTTTAGTAATGTCATGCGTTCCTTCTCCTGCAATAATTGTTTGTCATCGGAGTAGATTGAACTGGGAAATTAGTTCCATTGTAAACTTGTGTATCCTGTAAAACTTGGAAATTAATCTCAGACCGAAGGTTTGTAACACTAAAATTAGGTGGGATGTTGCTCCACTGCCCTTACTGCTCACTTGGAACTAGAAGTTGAAACTTACTTTAGAAGTTGATGTTCTTGTACATAAATTAACACTAAAGCAAGCCTCCATGCCATCCTTGTAGTACTCTTTGAGCAAAATGCATACTATATAGGTGTGCAGATTGTTATTGTGGCTTGTCCCTATTAGAATGCTGTAAAAAGGTAAAAGTTACCAAAATCTGCAAAAGTTGGATTACTCTTTTTGGTAGTTGTCAGTTTATCATGCGGTACACTAAGTTTTGTTCCCAAGAAAATGAAGATGCAATGCGTAAAAAACAACATAACTATTCATGTTTTCTTTTTAACTTCAAAAAAATATTAACTAATGTTTATAACTTTATATATGGAGATTAGCAAGTGTTGTAGTTTGTCATAGCTAATTATTGAATCTAAATTATATGGTTAACATTTGTTACGATTATTTTACTGGCAGGGTTGGGGAATAGGCAAGAGACTCGGCCAAGAAATCACATAACGAGGGAGCCTATTAAAAAGCTGCAGGAGGATTGCTATTACTATCTCCCTCCAGAGATGGGATTGCCCCAAGACTGGACTTATTGAACTTAATCACTAGTCTATTTTGGTGTGAAGTCAGTCCCCTAATATGTAAGCAATGGAATAATAGTTGTAGGAGAAGAAGTATAGATATCTACAGAAATAATCTTTTGGCTTTCGTGCATTGAAACTTGTCAAGAAAGTAGCAGGCTAGGAGAAGAAGTGTCTATCAAAGCATAAACCAAGTTGCCTGGGCCTTGTAGAATGGTAAAGCTTTTGTAGAAATGAAAAGAAGTGTGTTCGATGGTGATCTTTTGCTTCTCGTCTACTATTTTATGATGGTCCTTTAAACGTTAGAAGAAGAATACAGATGCCTCGTCTGTTTTCTGTATCATTTTAGGGTTACATTTAATGCTTGTGGAAGCATGTGTCAGCAAACATCAAAAACACTTTTCTCCCCTTTGGTTGGTCTTCTTCAGGAACTTGGATGGAAGACAAGATGGAAGACATTTATGACCATTCCTTTCTTATGTTTTTAGTTATGGGAACTGTCGTTTGGTTCATGTAATCATCACTTGGAAATCCTTCCATCCAACAATGAGAACTATTTTTACCTTAAACATTCATTTCATGAAGTTTATTACCCAATGTGACTGCCTTGAATATGTCGTATTTTTTAAAAAGGAAATTGAAGCGGAAAATAATGTGGTTTTAAAAACTTTAGAAAAATATCTTTTTCTTTATTTTTTTAAAAAATTATCTTAAATTTTAGTTAAAATAAGTAGCATAAATATTATACTTGGATTGATTAAATATTACTAGCTCTTAAATTATTAATCATTTTTAACATATATTTATAATTTAATATAATTATAATAATTTATTAGTTTGAGTCAAGTTTAATTAGTTTAGTATCAGTTTATAAGATCAAAATTGGATTTGATCATGTATAATATTTATGTTTTAGTGTTTCTTCATTATTTTAAAACAAAATTTAAAATAATAGATTTTTCAAAAATAAAAATTTTAAAAATTTTAAAGATTAAAGAATTTATTTAAAATTTTTAAATGGAAGTTAATATCTTTACCTTAAATTTATAGTTACCCTTTGCCTAAGTGAAATTAGGAGTGCTAAATTTTCAACCGTAGTCAATCGGTTAATGAATTTGGATGGCAATTTACATAATCAATTATTAACATCTCCATTCGTTTAAATTACCTCTTTCTCCTTTCCTAATCCCATCCTTATTTCTTTTTTAACTTCTTTTTCGTTAACAACAATCATAAGCATGTTCATTACTCAATACCATCAATTTATGAAGCCCATTATCAAACTTAGTGTACAAGTACCAAAATAATCATACACATCCGACATAGTTACTTCGTAGTGTTTGTCCAACTTTCTGCCTTTTTAAATAACACATGCACAGCTCAAACCAAACTACATCATCGCCGGGACAAAACACAATCACTCAATCAGCCCTATGTAACGCTGTCTGTCTACATGTGCTTAAACTTAGCTAATAACATCCGCTCTTGACGCGATTTTGTTCAACTACCCCACCATTTTTCTTTAATGTTCCTCTCTTTGGTTACATCACCAAAGAAAACGATTTTTTGTTCTTTTTCTCCGTCATCTCTCTCCGTGTTTCTCTCCTGAGAGAGTATTCGGAGAGGGATTGATCGTATAATCATTAACAATGGCTTCTCAATCGAACCAAGATAATCGTCAGCAACCCAGAAAGGAAACTGGTCAAACCTCCGACGACGACCACCCTCCCGTCGCACCAAACCATGGCGCCCCCGGAAACTATCCTCCACAAGTAATGGGTTATCCTCCAACAATGGGCTATCCTCAACATGGATACGATTACTCTTACGCACAAGCCTCCCTAGCCTCGTACTACAATCCTCATTTGTACCAATCTCAACAGAGAACTTATCAGTCTTCAAATTTCGCTCGTGGGGTTCTTTTGGGTGTCATTTTCTTGCTTCTGTTCATGTGTACATTCAGCGTCATAATGTGGCTAGTTGTGCGTCCTGAATTTCCCATTTTTTACGTCAAAAACTTCTCTGTTTCCAACTTCAACGCCACGCCTCCTGTGATTTTCACGGCCAACTGGGACGTGAACCTTACAGTTGAAAACCCGAATACGAAACAGAAGATAGACTTCGATCGCATAGAGAGCTTTGTGTTCGACGGAGAGGGCAACCAGCTTGCGTCGTCTTTTATGGAACCCTTTTCCTTGGAGACGAAGGCGAGTCAAGTTGTGGTGGCGAAGTTGTCTGCGAATGGGACAACTGAGCTGGAAGAAGGAACGTCGGGCGTGGATAAACTGGCGAAGGAGCGGAATTCCGGTAACGTGACATTCAGTTTCAGGATGAAATTTTGGACGACGTTTAAAGCTTCGCGGTGGGCAAGACGAGCGATTCTGAAGGTGTTGTGTGATGATATGGAGGTTTCTTTTGTTGGTGCTTCAGGTAATGGAAATTTGGCCAACAAAGATATCGGTAATTGCTTAGTTTTTGTTTAATTAGGAATATTATCTTCTTCAAAATTAAATGAAAAAAGAAAAGGATGATTCGTTTAATTTTCTTAATTTTTCCTGGTTCTTTGAAATTTTAGTTGTGAAGATATGATCTGGAAATCCTGCAGTGGTCGTACTAGTCATGCATGCTGTGATCTACTTTAACATTAACTCTTATGACAACAGATAATATGATCTTTTGCGTTTCTGAGTTTGTTTTTCGCAGTTTTTGGCTATCAGTTACAGAAAATGGGCTGACATTATGTCTTGTCATGTATATTTTTATCACAAAGTATATCTAAATACATAGATACAAACAACTGGAATCGGTTAGATGTGATTTTGATATTTGAAATGTTCATTAATTCATCATGAAATTTGCAGAAACATAATTTGCAAGGGCAAACTATGAGTGAGGTAGGTAGATAAAATAAATATGATTCCTTAAAACTGTGGTGTCCATATAAGTATGTTACAATGATAGTATTATCTAACATTTTTTGTTTGACTAGTGCTAATTTGATTTAAGTAAGTTGGTGAATATGATCAATAGATTATGAGCATTTTGCTGGTGGGCTATGGTCTATTTCACGTAAATTTAAAATTTCTATAAGGTAATTGTGTTTAAATTTTAAATAAATTTATAATATTAATTCATGTTATTAAAAATAATAATAAAATATTCAAATTTTAATTTTTTAATAAAATTACCTCGTTATTAATCCTATCCTAATAAATAATATTTTCAACACATATGTAATGGATAATATATTACGCATCAATACTCCATCTTCACTACTACTACCACTATTCACAATTTGTTCTTCATTTTAACACAATAGTCAAACAGCTCATGGTTTTGTCTATGTATTTTAATAAAATTATGTATGATACAACAACCAATAACGATGCATTTTTATTTTTTATAGTATAACTTAATATATTTGAAATATAGGGAATATTTATTTTAGAACACTACAATATCTTTCAATAGTGTTTCATTATGAAAAATACCTATAGTTAAACAATCTTTGTGAACTTTGAGGTCTTCTTCTTCTTCTTACAAATCTTTGAAATAGATATGGTTACAAATGTTCAGGCATGTTAGTGTTGCCTAAGTCAACCAAATAGACGTCACTTGACATATAAAAAACACATTGTTAACAAAAAGCAATTAAAAATTAATCTTAATTATTATATTTATTTAAAATAATGTAATACCTTATGGAGTTACAAGAAATTACTTCGCTGAATTTGTTACTATTTTATAAACAAACTTAGAGTCATTTACAACACTTTCCCATCTAGTTATTACATATATAAAATGGGTGTCAAATAAGCAACAACATAATATTTTAGGTTGAGTAACTTCTTTTACCCCTATATGGTAATTGTTCAATATTTAAAACATGTGCATTAATATGTATACCATCTGCTATTCTGTGAATTTTAAAAAATAAAATCATATTATTAAAATAATTAATTAAATATATAAATATTCTTATAAATATAGAAAGTATTTTGAATTGTATTGAATCTTATAAGATGTATTAATATGGATAGTGGAGTAATGACTCTTTTAGTAAAACGACTAACTGCATATAAGACTTTTTAAAAATATTTTGAAATTACGAATATTGAAAGCATTCTACATTGACTCTAGTTATCCCACTATATCCTATAGTAATCAAAAAAAATTGCAACTTGTGCCTCCATAATTAAATGACTTTTTCACTTTAGGCTTCTTAAACTATTCAGCTTATTAGATAAGCTCAAGAAGATTGTCTTTCTTATTCTTAATTTCTTATAAATCTTACAGATTATATTCAAAAGTTCTTATAGATATCATTCAAAAGTTCTAATATCTAATCATGAATTGGTAAAGCAGAAGTCCTATGTGGTTTCTTATTTAAATAAAAATATGTTTTCTCTTCCTCAACTAGAAATAATAACTGTTTTCATTAGTTCATCATTTGAATTCTATTCAAAATCTGATAAGGAGTAAAAATATTTGTTCTCTTCCCTAGTTAGAGAACTAATAAATATTTTCATTAGTTCATCATATGAATCCGATTCAAAATTTGATAAGGAGGTCATATATGTACAATAATAATGTTAAATAATCAATAAGACATTTAAATGTAAATGGTAAAATGATTGTGAAATATTGTGACATTTGATAAAAACTTAAGTTCATTTCAAGGATTTAGTCAAAAGGTTCAGATCAAACATTTATAAAAAAATATACACTTAAAATGTTCAAATCATGAAATAACTACTAATGTAAAAGTGCTTAAACCAATAAGACTTTAATATCCAATAAAATGAAAATATAACTAAAAAGATATAACCATTTAAAATCTTCAAAAAAATCTCCCAACATAGTAAAGAATCATGTAAAGTCATAACTATTTTTCTATATTATACACCCTTCAACACCCAAATCATCTAAGAAATTCAAACATTCCATCATTATATTAGTCTCATGATTAACTGATGATGCTTCAGATTTATTATCCGTAGTGGATAATGTTATGGCCATTTTTCTCAAATAAATCTTTTTTTCAACTGTTTACTAATTGTAATGAAGACATTTTCTAAAATGCTATAATATGTTTTCTTTACCTTCTGGTTCTTGGTAGATTTTTATTTCTTAGAAGGAGAACTTAGAACTTGATCTTCTTTTTGATTAAATAAACAATCTTCATTAACATTAATTCTATATCCCTTTTCTATACTTTTTTGATGGAGATTTAGCTAATAGATGCACATACAAACTAGTTTTAGTAGTATCTAAAAAAATGATATAAATATGAAAACTATTTACATTTTCTAATATGTGAATCATTTTATACACTTTTGTTGATGAAAATTGTATATGAGAAAAACAATTATAATATGATATATCAATAAGCAAAGCTACATTTTACCTTAAATAGATTTTTTAACATTTATCTATATTATTAACTATACCAGTGAAGAAATTGACATTAATTCTTGTTTCTTTGAGCAAGTTCTTGAAATTCTTCAATTTATCCCTTAATGAATTATACTTGTTCCTTAATTGAACATCATTATACTTTTTATTAAATTTTGTTTGAAGACCTACCTTAATATTCTTCTAATTAGATTGAGAAAAGATAGTAGTTTTTCAATTTTCCTTCTCCAGTTATTCAACCATTAATGAGATTAGATGCATATTTGTGGCATTTCATACCCTATTCTTTTCAATTATTTCTATATAATTATTGAAATCATTCATATTATTTAAAGATTCCATCACTAAAATTAATTACATATTGTTCATTATTTTTATTTTAGAGCGATAGTTTTATGTAAGCTTGTTATAATCTCTCAAACATAATGTAACAGTAAAGGAAAGTTTGCAAACAATTATTACCTATAATCTCTACCATCCGAACTTATTTATAATTTGGAAACAATTAATAACCAAAGGAACCACTTACGAATTCAGACAAACAGAACTTACTATCAATTATTTATTCCCTCTATTATGGCCTAATTGCTTATAGTTGACAATCCTATTATGCTAAATCCTTGCTCCATATATAAAATAAAGACATGTGAGATCATAACGGGCAATACATTCGAGCTAATATGAAAGTATGTACTAATATGAAAATCAGGGTAATGAGCTCATATTTGACCTTTATATTTATGAACATCATTTATTCCTTTACACTTACCAAGCTCATAGGTAATGAGCTTAAATTTATCTCTATATATGAACTTGAAAATTAAGGGAATAGTTTTTATTAGTATTACCATATTGAATGACAAGAAACATATTAGCAGCAGTAAATGACTTTTTAGTTTATCAACTTCACAATATGAACACAGTGAGGAACATTACAAAAGTATAACAACTCCCTAAGAATTAAAAATAAAATGCACGAAGATGCTTGGCATATTATTGGACTTTACAAAGGTAAATTATGATTTATATGGAAATGAAAAATAAACAAATTGATAATGAAAGAAGAAAAACCAAAAAACTTAGAAAATGAAAGTAGATAATGAAAAGACTTTTATTTCAAATGTTAAAAGAGCTCTAAAACAAATTATTGACTTTTAATAATAGATTTTGATGAACTGAGCTTTTTAAAACTAAAAACAAAATTATTTATGTTTAGTTAGTTGAACCAAAAGATTTTTCAAATTTTAATTACTTAAAGAAAATGGAAATAGGCTAAAAATTTTAATTTTGAAAGATATCCTAAAGTTTAAGATATCTTTGAAAATTAAGAAAAGAAAGAAACCTAATGGGCTTTAAAGCCCAAGTTCCAACTAAGAGTTCAAAAGCAAATCTAATGGGCTTTAAAATCCAAATTCCAAGTAAAGGAAGAAAATCAATCCTAAAAGGCTTGAGGATCCAAATAATTTTTTATTTTTAAACCAAGTGAAAGAATACAGAATGCTAAGGATAATGGGTTAACATTTCTAATTAGTTTTTGTAATGACCTAATTTTTTAAAAATTACTCATAATAGACTAATAAAGAGAAAAGCCTATAAAAGTATAAGTTGAGCTTAAGTAAGCTTAAGTTCATTTCTCTCTTACACCATTTTCCTTATAGGTTACTATTCACTCTCAACTTCTGACACTTATACCTTCACCGTCTAATCACCATTTATGGAGATCTAAGACTCTACAGAAAGGTCTCGGGACGTTCTATGAAATCTCTCAACTTATTTCATAAAAAACGACCCAAATTTGGAGGAATCACAACTGGAAGTTTTTATTCATTTAGGCAAGTCACCAATCTTCTATTTTTAGTCATTTTTGGGTGGAACTAAAAAAGTAAGAAAGGAGTTCGACACCAATCGACCCATTTTATTGGTGAACAGAAATGAGTAACCTTGGAGCTTTAAACCTTCGATTCTCACAAACCAGGAGGAGTTTTGAAGCAAGACCAGTGCCATTGGATTTCTAGAGGCAAGCTTGTCATTTCTAGGTAAGTGGTGAAAATCACCGCCTCTCAGGCATTGGCACGTGTACTTGCAGCAATTTTTTTGTTAGCCCATAATTGGTTAGAAATAATTTTAAAATTTTCCAAATATTATGTGGATCAATTTTTATAAAAAGTTTATCTACTAAAACTTTAATGTTTAAGGATATGGCCTCTACCTCACCCCCTGTGTGTTCATGTCTTCCAATATTAGTTTTTCAAAGCAATATAGGCTACAACACGAGAAAAAACTGGTAAATTATCTAGTTCAGTATTAATTTATAACCATTATATAAAAAATTGATATAATAGATTTATTTGATACATGAAATGACGCAAAATCAAATAAATAGAATAAATAAAAAATGATTTATGACACTCAAACTACATTATCATCACAAAATATTAACTACTTTAATACAAAATAATAATAACCAATGTTCTGATACAAACTTCAAATCAAATTATAATAAAATGCAATAACTAAAAAGAAATAAATTTAAGTTCATAAATACTTAATATAATTGAACATGATAGTAATTAAAAGTCAAACAAATTTTAACCCCATTTCTAATAATAACCAAGCATACAATATCTTTATTTGATATATGAGCTAGTCTACTATTATATTCAAACATTTGGATATAAATAATGAATTTCAAATACAGTATAACTACAACCCCATTTTTCAATGTCCGAAAAGACTTCTTTGTTGTATTTCACTATAACAAAAAGGGCAAAATTTATTTTCATGAAATGTATGTTTGGAACTAGGGAATATAATATAACTAAAATTCAAATTCACTTTTTTGCTTGCCCACAAGAATTTGAAGTTGAAAGTATTTTTTGATATTTATGGCATAGGAAGTAGTAATCATAACCAATGATTTTAAAATCATACTAAATTAGTCGGTTTAATAAGGAAAAGCAAAAACTGATCAGTTGTCTGGTTCAGTATTAATTTATACTTGTTATAAATAAAAACTAGGCAGTTAAGTAATAGACTGACCAGTTTTTGCTAAACTGTAAGAATCGTAAGTCATCTTCTCTTTAATTTTTTATCTCCTTCAATTTTTAATTACATGTCTCCTACTAAACATTAACGCTTTCAGTGACTGCTCAATCTATGAAAATATCTCAGCCTCCATCTCTAGTTAAACTTCTACTTCTTTAATAACTTCTAAGTTTTGTTTAATTTTTTCTACTAGTCTGCTATTTTAATTGATTTCTTTAAGATTTTCAATTCTATTTAAACCTTGTTTTCCTTTATTTTTTATATATTATTCTGATTCCTTGGGCCTAACCCTCCTTGCTTATTATTGTTTCTTTTGCTAGTTATGGTGATTGAAGTCAAATTCCAAACTAATAAATCGAGAAGATGTAAAGGTTAGGGGTATTTTGTTTTCAGACTTTCACCTTTTTTCCTTTATATCATCTTTGGTTCATTATATTAAGCATTTTATGACTTATTTGTTTGCTTAATTATTGATCTAATTCAAAAATTTTGAGTTTAATGGGTTTTGATTGAAGTTTTTAGTTAAGAAGTAGTGGGTTTTGTTGAAGAATAATTTATTCTCTTTGGATACTCCATTGCTCTGTTTAGCTATAGTTATAGTGGTTAGGGTAACCCTTGTTGACATTTACTCTCAAAAAATTTCATCTTTTTTTGTTTTAGTTCTATAAACTTTACTTTTTGGGGCTCTTGATCAGTGTAATATCAAGATATGAGTGAACTTGTGAGATAAAGGAATTCGGTTGTAGGTTTGCTTGTTCTTGGCATTACAAAGTTGGGACAATAATGATGCTGACCACTTTGTTGCTAACAAATCGTGTGAATGAGTATGAAACTTTGTCATTAATGAGTATTGATTATTGGGAAGGTCTAAAAATGATAAGATGATCAATTTAGAGTTTGGACGATTCACATTCAAAAGAGTTCTCTTAAGATGCAGTGTTTAATTCTTGCAGATCTTCCTCCAACTTTAATGTTAAACTATGTTTGATAATTCATCTTTGGTGTTTTATGCTTTCCTTAGTTGACTTAGTGTAAAATAAGTAATGAGAATGTTGTATTAAACCATCTCTCATAATTGTAATCCTTTGGGACTAAATTTCTATAAATTTTGGATATAATCTTATCTTTAAACATCTTAACTTCAGCTTTTAGGTGGTTCATAGTTGTTGATCTCAAAACTATATTTTTGTCTCTATTTATGATTTATAATTCCAATAGTTTATAATTGCATTAAACAATAACTTTTGAATTTCAACCTCTCACTTTAGTTTTTAGTTTTACTATATATAATCTATTAAAGGTCTAAAATCACATATGTAGTTGCAACTTTTAGCTCTAATATTAAGATTTTAATTTTTAAAGATTTTTATTTATTTTATATTGTATCAACTCCAGAAGGTTAAGTCCCTTGACCTTTCATTGAAATGAAGTTGCTTGAGTTACGATGAGATTAGTAGTAGAACAAGTCTCAAAATATCTCAAACCAAAAATTTTGACTTCTCCCACCATATAAATACACCTAAATGATAGGGATTCTTCTGCACTCTCCACTTATAGATGTATAATATTAAATGTTGATGGTTTATAGGTGAGCTCGAGGTTCTTTTGGTAGACAATATGAAGTGAATCACCTCCATCTATACATTTATCATTTGAACTTCTTTTTTG
Source organism: Erythroxylum longipes (assembly GCA_027563885.1). NCBI lineage: Eukaryota > Viridiplantae > Streptophyta > Magnoliopsida > Malpighiales > Erythroxylaceae > Erythroxylum > Erythroxylum longipes. Next base: position 13,532,750 of record JAOQMS010000009.1, read on the forward strand.
AAATAAAACTTTATTTATAAGAAAGATACATTGTTAATATTATTCAACACTTTATTTGTACTTTATTGCAAGTCTAGAGTTACTTTGATGTTCCCTACAAACTATAAAATGTGAGCACATTTGAAGAATCGAATTGGTAGAGAGTTTAGATGAAATTCTTGCTATTTATAGAGATTATATATAATTGACCCACTGTAGTAAAGTTGGTACAAAACATGTTTTGATGCCCTACTGAATCATGAAATTCTTATAGTTGTGATCCATGAAAATGTACATCTAGACTTTCCCGTGCTTAGCCTGTGTGATAAATCATTACATTTAGTTTAACTACTCTCTTGCTTAGATATAAATCAGGATGCTTTTGATGTTATTTGTTCAATTGCACACACATACATTATTTTTAGTTTTTAACCATATCAAGACCCTACCTCTAACATCCAGCCCTTTCCATTAACTTATTAAAGTTAAAACTCCAAAATAGTACTCGCTTATAAATTTGTAATACAATAACCAAAACCAAATTTTATGTGTTATTCAACAACTTCTCCTTTAAATTTTGATCATTTTCAATATATGTTGTTGTTTTAGAATTTCCAAATCTTATAGTTATGTAAAAAGTTTATAAATTTATTATTTTATTTTCAGGTTGACATTATAATTGAAGAATATGGAGTCATCAAACAAAATTTTTTGATGAACTTAACATCCTCAACTTGTGGTAAGACTAATCTAACATAGAATCATTTTTCTACCTCCCACACATTTGATGGAAATATGCAATAATATTTTATATTTTACAGTAGAATGTTTAAAGATGAAGGACATATTAGAATTAAAAAACATCTTACTGGTGTTAAGGATAATATTGCTTGTTATAAAAGCGTACCATTTAAAATACGTGAAAGGATTGAAAATTATTTACAATAATAAGTAAAAAAGAAAAGAAAAACAAAGAGGTTCATAATGTATATTTTGGAGATAATTAAACATAACAAGTATTAGATTAAGGGGGGGAAAAAAAGGAAAGCTATTATTAATATTGATTCTTATTCTCCTCCAAGATCCTCTTGGTTTTTATAACTTTATAAAGTGTTTTGGTAGATAAGGATGTTATTTTACGATGTAAACGAATATGGGTTAGAATGTTTTATCATTCATATATTCCTTTAAATGCATTAAACTCACTTATTTTTAAGAAGTAATAAAAGCTACAATAATGAAAAGTCCAGAACTTAAGGCACCTTCTTATTATGATATTTATGTTCCTTTCCTTCAAGATTTGAAAAAAGGAACGTCGATTGAATGTGGATACATATAATTGTAGTTATAAAATAATAGGATGTACTATTGTGGCAGATAGTTGGACTGATCAAAGATAAAGAACTTTGATTAATTTCTAATTTATTGTAATATTATAACAAATTTTGTCAAGTCTGTTGAAGCTTCTGATATGGTTGGAAGTGCTCATACCTTATTTGATTATTTTTTGAAATTATTGAGTAGATTAGACCAAAAAATATTGTTTACTTTGTTATAGACAATACAACTAATTATGTATCAGTTGAGTACTTGTTACAATCAAAATATGAGAATATTTATTGGTCTTCATATGCTACTCATTTTATAAATCTCATTTAAAAAAATATTAGTTGTACGGACCATATTCTTCACGTGTGTCTAAGATCACAAATTTTTTTTGCATAATCATATTATATTTTTTCTTGGTTGAAAAAGCAAGAAGATTGAGTAAAGATTGTGCATTCTACTACTACTAGGTTTTCAACTACATTTGTAACTTTGAAAATTGCTTATGATTATAAGTAAGTACTTCAAAATTTAATGACGAGTAAACATTTTTCAAGTCATAAGTTATCAAACGTATAAAAGGATTATTATTCTGGATAATAAATTTTAGGATGCAAGCTTGAATGTTGTGAAGATTGTGGATCCATTTATAAGGTTTTTGAGGATTTTTGACTCAGATAAAAAGCCATCTTTAGGGTATATATATGATGGAATGTATAGAGTTTACAAAACAATTATGGATCATTTCAAAGGGAAGGAGAGATTGTATAAGCCGTACATAGATATTCATATATCAGGATCCTCGTGACGAGACAAGTGTAGAGCATACTTGTCTTTTTATATGATTGTGGCCTGGAGAAATATACCAACTTGCCTTAGCTTCACTTGACAACCTTTGTGATCAACAAATGTTTTTCAAGAAACATGAATAAATACAGTCATCTAAACGACTTATAAAAAAAAATGCAGGAGAGAAAAAAGATGCAGGGTTGTTAAAACAAAAATAACCTGAAAAATCAAATAAACAGGACTTCATCTCTATGTCTTCAGGAAGCCATTCATGGAAATAATCATTAACAATACACATAAATTCAACAACACATTAATTTTCTATTACAAAATCAAGTTTATAACATACATAATGACATAAATCAAGTTAATAAATAATAATACCTTTACAATTTACAAAAATAAGTTAAAAGTGTTAATTAAAATTAAACCAGACAATTCATGCCTGTACAGTTATACCGTTTACAAAAGGCACAAACAAACTGGCCAACTCGGTCACCAACCAACATAAACTAATAATTCACAAACCAAAACAAAAGCCAAAAATCCCAAAACCACAACTTTAGCAATTCAGCTAGTGATAAGAGAAAATGATGAAGCAGTTTTGTGCGGTGGACGAACTGCAGACAAAGGAGGAGCATGCGAGTAGCCCAAAGGAACATATCTGAGAACCAAGAAGCAGTGTGGACGATGGACTAGAGCACATATGAGAACTAGTAACCAAAGGAGCAGATTTGTGATAGCCAAGTAGCGTGGATTGGAGCATATACAAGATGGTGATCGAGAACCAAGAAGTGAAGGATCAACAGTGAGGAAAACAAAGCTGAGCATAGGGAAAGTAAAGAAGTGAGAGTGAGAGTGAGATGGAAGGAGCAGCTAAAGCAAAAAAGAGTCGGGTAGGCGTATGAATTTAGGATTTTTTTTAATTAAGTCCCTAAATTTTTGTAATTTGTATACTAGAAATGACTGATACTAATACACCCAACTAGGGGAATTCAAAACCACCTGAGATATTGAATAAGAAAGTTAGCATATGTACCAATATTCTTGACAGTTCGTTAATATGTCAAACTATCACCGGACACCCCACTTGTTCTCTTTATGTATTAGTGCCTGTTTGGATGAGCTTATATCAGTAGAGTTTTTCTCAGTAGAGCTTTTTTTGGTAGAGCTTTTTTCAGTAGAGCTTTTCTAAGAAGCTAGTTGATTATTTAGCTGTCATTTAAAAAAGAGCTGTTTTGAAAGAGCTTCATACAATAGACTGTTTAGCAACATAAAAATAAAAAGCACTTTTAGTTTTAACTATATTTTATTTTGTAATAAAAATTATTTAAAATATATTAAATAATATGCAAAGCACAATATATTAATTATTATATAATTTTAAACCATATGAAACATA
>JAOQMS010000009.1:13561834-13577943 GCA_027563885.1 Erythroxylum longipes
TAGCCCCAAATTATTAAATCCCCTATTTGCCTTTTTAATTAATTTTATTTCTTAACACAAACATATGACTTACACCGTCTGAACTAATAAGAAATCCCCCTTAAAATAACATCTATATAACCTTATAGAGTTCACTAGATAATTACTGAAGCAAAAAGGAATTTGTTTCTTATTTTAAATAAAATTTGGACCAATAAAGGAGCACGGTTAGGAAATAGCGTCAACCCCTTATCTTACTTTCAGAGAATTGATTAAGCTATTCTCCATTGACTATAGCTCTGTCCAACCTTTTCCTGATGTGTCAAGTGTTGTTTTGTTTGTTACTCGAAGTGAAGGATGATCCCTTAAAGCTCATATCAATGACACGTAAATGTTCTACAAATTCTTGAAAATTTATAGTGAAGTTCCTCATATTGACATTCCCCTAAGCTTTTAAGGAATAAAGTGTACTGTTAGAATCTCCAAAGGTCAACCATAGTTCCTGAAGGTGGTTATAAAGCTCTTGCAATTTCAACCAAATATATCCCCTCTAAAAGTTAAAGTTAGAACCGTAAATAAAGATTTTAGTTTTCTCCTAACAAAAGAAAACCTCAAAGTGTATCAATTGGTTTGTAGCCTGCAACATTTAAGCCTAAACAAAATTAGAATTAAAAGCTATAATCACCCTTCCATAATGGACAAACTATTGGTTGGTGTAGATTCTTCATTTGTTCCTATAGAGTCTTTTATTGTCTTTTATCTATAGTTGGAGTATGTTCATCATGTGCTCGAACAACTTCAGATCAAAAAGAAGTATAGTCAATCCAAGGTGGATAGACTTACTTATGAAAGAAATATTGTTAGAATTAAGTGAGAACCATAATCCATTTTTCTTTATGTTCTTAAATTTCTAAGCAGTGAATATGATATCTTTTCTTGTGTATGAACTTATTTAAAACTAATTTATTTTTTCATTTATGTAACCAGTCATATATTTATACAAAAATCATTTCGTTTAAGGATTAAGTTTGATATCAAAGAGATTAATTTTAAGAATCAATTCATGAATTAAATTTGAGTTTACTCAACGAATTTGGGTTGTACAAAAATCTAAAAATTAGGTCAACTCAATCCAATATTTATAAATAATTTATAATTACTTTAATTACAGTCTAATAATTACCTTAAACTATTAAAAAATTGATTATTGGATTTATTTATCTAATTAAATTCGTTGTTAACTATGTTTTTTATTTTTCTTATAGTATTGTAAAAATAATATTTAAATTTATAGATATATTTTTGTTCAATAAATAATTTATTATTTTATTTATCATTAATATAAAATTAGAAAAACGTGAATTTATGGTAAGTTTAGAATTTAAATTTTATAATATATCAAATTCAAAATTCAAACTTAAATGTTGAAAAGATTTAAATTATATATTAATTAAAAATCAACCCAACATAATTTGGTACGACTCCTGTAGTTCTATAGAATAGAGCAAAAGGTGGTGTTAGTGTGGAAAATCACGGAGAATGTCGAGGAGGATGGACAGTGGACAGGGGTCTTATGATTAAAGCGACGACAAAAAGTGCAACCAAATTGCAACTTGGACGACCTTTTTTCTTACAAGAAGCGAGGGGTTTGGTTGGTGGTCCTACACCCTCTCATAATTCTGATTAGAGCAACTCACCCGTTTCTAAGACCCTACCCAGTAGTACCTACACACTTTTTTTCATCTTTTACTTTTTCAAAAATTGAAAGAAAAAATAACAATCATGAGGTTAGGTCCGCGAGTCTTAAAAGACTTCACCGGAATTTAAATTCTTACAGAACAGAAACCAGAGTTGAGAACTATACTGATATTTTGTAAGAAAAACTCGGGAAAACACAAGTCAACGCTGGTTCATGTCATAAAAGAAGAAACAAAAAAGGCTGCCACATTGACATCGGGAAGAAAGCGTATATCTCCAATTTTGTATATACTGGTTTGATCAATTTAAAAGTTAGGAGACAGACTTTATATATTTTTAATTTTTTTCCAAAATTGGCAGGGAAAAAGAAATATTTTTCACGGCGCTTGAAAATCATGTTGCAAGAATCAGACAGAGGCATGGGGTGGTTGACTACGTCCTTGGTTTGGTTGCCCCGAAACATAGGGGATCGTAAATACGCCCGACAAACAGGGGCACTATGGGAATCTAGTTTTTAGCCAAGAACGTTTCCCTTCGTTGCTTTAATTAATATAAATAATAAAAGATCGGTGTTGAGTAAAAACTAAAAACACTTATGTTTAAGTAAGCTTCGCAAAAACCCAATTCAAGAGCTGAAGGAAACATACAAAATTTGCACAAACAAACAACAAAATAACAGCTGACAGAGAGAGACGAAAGACTTGAGGAGGGCTTATTCTCTTCTTCAAGAGATTTTGGGCTTGTTGAAGGGTTTAAGCATCTCTGTTTTTTAAATTTTGATCCATTTTTTGATTTTTTTCTGGGTTATTCTTTTTCGTTCTGTCTGTGTTAATCTAGTGTGGCTTTATTCTCAAACCAAAGAAAGTTTGAAGCTTTTTTGTTGGCTTTGCAATCCACTGATCGTTAGTCAAGGCTAGAGGGGTAGATCCAGAAGCAACCCAAGTTTCTGATCTGATTGCAACAGAAAATGGTATTTTTTTAAAAAAAATTGCGTTTTATCTCTGTTTTGGTGTAAATAGCTGCCAATTGAAAGTTATGGTTTGTTTAATATGTATTACGTTTTGGTTTAGCGTTGATTAAAATGGTTGATGGCTGCCGTTTGACTTGGTAGTGGACTGATCTGTGCTTGCATTGAAGCTTTAATGGCTAATGTCTGTCCGTTGCTAGTTTTCCTTTTGGGCTTTAATGACCTAATCTCGTTCACATGTATGTCCTTTGTTGTCTTCTGTTGTGCCATTTTGGTCAAGGAAGAAAATGTTTAGGTCTTCAACTCCCTGGTTTGGTCTGTCCAGGAAAGCTGTTTGTAGATGACAAGCGGAACTAACATGCAGTTTTTGATCCAGGAACATGAGCATTATTCTGTTGCATCGTTTGGATCAATGATTTACAAATTTGAGTATTTTGTGGGTAGTGTTAATAGTTAACTTTTATCTCCTACTATCTTGATATATTCTGATAGATGCAGCTTGTTACTCTTGGGAGTGAATCAGCTTCAGGTTGCTTAGGTACTAGAAGCTTGTTGGGAATAAGGCTCTGATTTTTACCTTTTGGTTTGAATGTTTGAGTCAGCAAAATTAGAACTTCTGGTTTAGTACAACAGTAACACCTAGTAAGGGAGCCTCACTGTCATTCTTGAGATTCTATTACCGATCAATTTTTTTCGAACTATTTGTTTATTTTTTTTAACTGTATATGATAGAAAGTGGGAACTATTCTCTAGTTTATGAAAAAACTGCTGTTTGTTTCAACATTTCTTTTTGAATTGCGTGTTACATGTTATCACTCATTCTTTTGAGTTCTTGTTGACCAAATCTTGTAAAGCTGCATTTGTTTCTTATGAAATAATTTCTAGTTTTGTCCCGTTAGAGTATTTAGCAATTACCTTAACCTAAAGTGATGTAGAACTAGACCTTTGGACTTGACTGATTTTTCCTTGGTATAAGATATCCAAATTCTTAAATTCTTCAAATAGTTTTTTAATAGATAATACAGAATTAGGGTAGCAAACTTTATACTCTACACGACGTATATACAGAAAGAGAAAGTTTATGTGGCAATCAGGTTACTTTCAATTTCCTGCATTTAATAAAATTTTCCATCAGTGAATTGTCCTCGTTCTGCAATTCAGTGATATGAATATGGCAACAGAGGACCTTTTCTGTTCTCATAATTTCTAGTGTTTGTTGAGTTATAACCAGAAATTCCTATGCATTTGTTACTAACTTGACCACAGACCATTTCCACTTTGATTGAGAAGTAGATAACTACATATTTGCAATGGAATAAAATGCTCCATTTTATTAGCGTAGTAAAGTGGTTACATTCTTGGCTTGACAGGCTGCTCCTGTTAGTCTAGCAATTGGTTCTCTTGTTTGGGTGGAAGACTCGGATACAGCTTGGATTGATGGTGAAGTTGCAGAGATTAAAGGCAATGAGGTTAAGGTCCTCTGTACATCAGGGAAAACGGTAAGGGTGATGGAACATTGCATGTGTATAAGAGATATGGTTGTTCATAAATGTCAGTTGCCAAAGCGATAATCAATCTTTCGATCGTGTCTTATTGGCTAAGTTTGTGAGCAGTGAGCTAGTAATCAAACTTCAGCTGCTCATTAATTTTTTTTCCCAAAAAGTACATGCTTCTCATTTAAATATTCTCATGAGCTAGTGATAATTGTTTGTGTAATTTTGAAAAAAATGCAGGTTGTCATCAAGAGTTCTGATGTTTATCCTAGAGATCCAGAAGCACCTCCTTGTGGAGTGGATGATATGACAAAACTGGCTTATTTGCATGAACCAGGAGTCCTCCAGAATTTAAGATCAAGATATGATATGAATGAAATTTATGTTAGTATTTACAAATAAACTTCATAGTCCCTTGTACACTAGATGTTGGGCCTTGATGTATCATGGGGCTGTTAATATTCCCGTGAATGTGACATTTTGTTCTTTATATGATCATATAGTGTTCTACTTGGTGTTAGTATGCTTGCTTTGTTTACATCTTCATCTTTTTTGTTTCCTTGTTATGGCTAATACGTTAACTGGTGCCTCCAGACTTATACAGGCAACATATTGATTGCCGTGAATCCTTTTCGAAAGTTACCGCATCTATATGATAGTCATATGATGGCACAGTATAAAGGGGCAGCATTTGGTGAGCTGAGTCCTCATCCTTTTGCTGTTGCAGATGCTTCTTATAGGTAACTTGCATTTTGTAATTGAATTCTACTTGTTATCTTCCCTCTTTGGTGTCTGACAACAGAAAATGCATATCTATTCTCAGACTTATGATGAACGAGGGAATAAGTCAGTCAATTCTTGTTAGTGGTGAGAGTGGTGCAGGTAAAACAGAAAGCACAAAATTGCTCATGCGATACCTTGCTTTTATGGGAGGTAGAGCTGCTGCTGAGGGGAGAACTGTTGAACAGCAAGTCCTGGAGGTAATCATCTGATAACTAGTGGAAGTAAAAAAATTTTAGGTCAAGGAGTTTGATGTGGAATAACTGGTCAAATGACAGACATCTTTACTTGTGCTATTATCCTTATTTGCAGTCCAATCCTGTTTTAGAAGCATTTGGTAACGCAAAGACTGTTAGAAACAATAACTCAAGGTGGGAACATCAATCATGGGAACTTTCTTCGTCTTTTGTAAATGCCTCTTGTACTTTGTGTCTGGTTGGTTCCAACTCTTATATATTTATCCAATTCTTGCAGTCGTTTTGGTAAATTTGTGGAGATTCAGTTTGATCAAAAGGGAAGAATTTCTGGAGCTGCAGTTAGAACTTATTTATTAGAAAGATCACGAGTTTGCCAGATATCTGATCCTGAGAGAAACTATCACTGTTTCTACATGCTTTGTGCTGCACCAGCTGAGGTAGTTATTTTGAGATTCCTTGACTGAGCCTAGATAGGAAAAACTGACAGAAGGAACAAAGATGTGTTCCATGTGCAATGTGATATATTTATTTTTGTTCTGTAAAAAAATTCACTGATTTAAGTAATTTTAGTCTACAGTATCATTTTGTGGATAACTTGCATGTATTACAAATTCAGTTTCAATAGTTGCAGCCTGATGTGTAAGTTTTGACGGTTATAATTTCTACTTTACTTAGTAATGACTAAACTGGACTCAGACTAGTATGGTATCGACCTTCTACAATTATATTACTTTTGTTTAGTTATACTGTTATTTCTTTATGAACCTCAATCAGGGTTAAGCCATGCTTGTTTTGCAAGTATATAATAAGGTGATTGTGTTATTTGTGCACTTCAGCATTATTTTTTCCTATTGTTTGGCTACTCTTCTCAAGATTACTTGGTTTTTTCCAACTCATATTCACATAGAATATCCTGATCATTCCTCAGGATGTTCAGAAATACAAACTGGGAAATCCAAGGATGTTTCATTATCTGAACCAATCAAATTGCTATGAATTGGATGGTGTTGATGAATCTAAGGAGTACATTGCAACTAGAAGGGCAATGGAAATCGTTGGAATAACCTCAGATGAGCAGGCAAATAATCTGCTTCAAGTTTATGCAATTACTTGAGTATAAAATGTTCCATGGATGTTCATCTGTTTCTATCTTTTTTAGGATGCCATTTTCCGAGTTGTAGCTGCAATTCTTCATCTTGGAAATATTGAATTTGCGAAAGGGAAGGAAATAGATTCCTCGGTGCCGAAAGATGAAAAGTCTTGGTTCCATCTGAGAACTGCTGCAGAGCTATTCATGTAATTGAGCAAGTTTGTTGGAATACCCATGGATTTGTTTATTATATTTTAAGACTGCACTTTGTATTCATTTGGACAAGAGATAAATGCTGCTTTTTGATATTAAAATTTGTTTAGGTGTGATGTGAAGGCTTTGGAAGATTCTCTTTGTAAACGCGTTATTGTAACTCGTGATGAAACTATCACGAAGTGGTTGGATCCAGAGTCTGCGGTTCTTAGTAGAGATGCATTGGCTAAAATTGTATACTCGAGGTTGTTTGACTGGTAAGTTCTTTTCTACAACTACTACAGATATTTTCAGTGTGGCTGTGTTCACGGCTGATTAATGCGTTTTCCTACTAGGAACATGCATGCTGTTGATTGGCAGTATTTTGATCAGTGATTTGCTGATGATTTTCGTATCTTAACTGTGCAGGATTGTGGATAAGATTAATAGGTCTATTGGTCAAGACCCTGATTCAAAGTTCTTAATTGGTGTTCTGGATATTTATGGATTTGAGAGTTTCAAGACAAACAGGTGCTTAACTGGTATGCCTTTTGTGTTCATTACGGACAGAAATTAGTTCTTAAAGAGGACTAATGTTTTCTCTGTTGATCTGTCTCAAGCTAGCATGTGCCTTTAGGAAATAAAGGTTGGGTTAATTTGGATTGTATTTCTTAGCATTCAAAGCGAATTTTTTGATTTTGTGAAACTAACTATTGGGTTACTTGAAGCCTTTTGCAACTTGCTGTTACCTTTAAGCTTGACTCTTTCTCCATTATTAATCACATCAAAATCGGGTATAAAGTTTTTCAACCATCATAATAGGGGTTATATTCAGTTGATCACGACATCAACAGAGCCAAACTTCATTCTTGTTCGAGCATATGATAGTTCCATACAGTCTTTGAGGTGCCTGTAGGATATCTATGATCCACCACCTCTGTTTGCTGGAAAACACAATTGCATAATGTAGGTGTAAAATAAGTAATTGGAGTCTTGGGCAGTTCTTTGTATTGATACCCAATACCCATATAATCCCTGCAGTTTTGAGCAATTTTGCATCAATTTGACGAATGAGAAGCTTCAACAACACTTCAACCAGGTAAAGTCGAAACATGTTTTCAATTCCTATAGTATACTTGGCAGTTTTGCTCTATGTTATGTACAAAATCACTAAAATGATAATTGGGCAGCACGTTTTCAAAATGGAGCAAGAAGAATATACCAAAGAGGAAATTGATTGGAGCTATATTGAGTTTGTTGATAATCAAGACATTCTGGATCTCATTGAAAAGGTTTGTCTGTGTCTTGCTCTAAGTTCCACTGGCTAACCAGTTTGATTGGCTGCATTGCCATTCTCAGCATGATATATAAGTAAATTATTAATAGATGTTTCATTATTTAGTTCCTGTATTATTGATTTTTAGTGATGGGCACAACAAATAATTTGGCAAATAATGCTGCAGTAATTTTACTGGATGCTTATCTCATGGTCTTTGGATCTTATTTCATCACCGTCTCCCCTTTACAAATTTAACTGGTTATTTCGATGGTTCTGGTGGAATTAAACCAGATATTTTAGTGGTTATGATCATTGGATTTTCTTCATCAGTGGATCCATCCACATGCCTTTACTCGATTTGAATTACATTTGAATTATAATTTTTCAGAAACCTGGTGGTATTATTGCTCTTCTGGATGAAGCTTGGTAAGTACAATGACAAGTTGCTATGGTTCTTCCTGTTTTTTGGTCCACGATATAAAAAGATGGAAATAAAAAGACAAAAAGCAATTGTGTTTTCTTGTTTGTAAAATGACTTGATTTGCATTTTGTAGTATGTTCCCTAGATCGACTCATGAAACATTTGCGCAAAAGTTATATCAGACATTTAAAAACCATAAACGGTTCAGCAAGCCAAAACTAGCTCGAAGTGACTTCACAATCTGCCATTACGCTGGTGACGTAAGTCGGCTCTTTTCTTATATTCTGTTTGTTTAGTGAACATGTATCATGTTTTCGAAAATGTAGAATCTTGTAATACAAAACTGAAGAAAGATTGAGTTGATTGCCAGGTCACCTATCAAACTGAGTTATTCTTGGACAAGAATAAAGATTACGTTGTTGCAGAACATCAGGCACTCTTAAGTGCTTCCAAATGTTCCTTTGTGTCCGCCTTGTTCCCAATTTTGGCTGAAGAGTCATCCAAACAATCAAAATTCTCTTCAATAGGTTCTCGGTTTAAGGTGTGGTGCTCTTCTGCAAATTATGTGCTTTATCTGCTCCTCTATGTACATTGTTGAAAATTTTTTCCTATTTGATGCAGCAACAACTGCAAGCACTGCTTGAAACCCTTAGTTCCACCGAGCCTCATTATATTCGTTGTGTAAAGCCCAATAACCTTCTTAAACCCTCGATCTTTGAGAACAAAAATGTTCTTCAGCAACTTCAATGTGGGGTGAGATTGTCGATCAGAAATGCATTTGCTTTTTTCTTTCTTTCTGGAAATTGAGCTTACCTGAATGATTACCAGATTACTTACCTCCCTTGTTTTCCATTCCAGGGAGTCATGGAGGCAATCAGGATCAGTTGTGCTGGATATCCTACTAGAAAACCATTTGATGAATTTTTAGACCGATTTGGAATGCTTGCACCTGAAGTTCTTGATGGAAGGTATGTGTAATCTTACCTCTATTATGTTTGCCTTGACAATTAAGATTCTAACTCTTGTGTAATGTAATCTTGTGTCAGTTATGATGAAATAACTGCTTGCAAGAGGCTTCTGGAGAAAGTCGGACTTGAAGGGTATCAGGTAACAATATGACATCTGAAGATGTTCTTTTGCTGTTAGCTGGATTTTTATCGCAGAAGCTTTTATAGAAATACATATCTTTGGGCAGTCTAATGAACTATATCCATTCTATTGTTTTAGATTGGTAAAACAAAAGTATTTCTGAGGGCTGGCCAAATGGCAGAACTGGATGCTCGTAGAAGTGAAGTGCTAGGAAGATCTGCATGTATTATTCAGAGAAAAGTTCGTTCTTATTTGGCTCGTAGAAGCTTCATCTTGCTTCGTCGGTCTGCTATACAGGTTCAAGCTGGATGCAGAGGTTTGTTATTTCTTTGAATATGTGTTCCTGTGTCTTTCTGCAATTGTCTTTCTACTTGTTCACTGAGTACTATCTGCAATTGTCTTGCAATTTGTGATGCTATTTCAGGACGACTGGCTCGGAATGCATATGAAAACATGCGTAGAGAGGATGCTTCTCGGAAAATCCAAAGAGATGTGCGCATGTATCTTGCCAGAAAATCTTATCAAGAAGTGTATAGTTCTGCAGTTACCATTCAAACAAGTATGCGTGGAATGGCTGCAAGGAACGAGTTGCGCTTCAGAAGGCAGACTAGAGCAGCAATTGCAATTCAGGTATCATAAACTACAAACTCATGGCTTAGTTAGACATAATGACTTTTAGTTAATCTTTTGAGTTTCTTCTACTTCTCTGGATTCAAAGAATGCTTATCTCTCTGATGCAGAGCCATTGCCGCAAATACTTGTCTCGTATACATTTTATGAAGCTAAAGAAAGCAGCAATCACTACACAATGTGCATGGAGAGGAAGAGCTGCACGTAAAGAACTACGGAAGCTTAAGATGGTTAGCTTCTATCTTTTCTTGTCTTATTTATTTCTCTAAATAGCTTGTTAAACAAATGGCTTCTTAAGATGGTTGACTTTTATATCTCTTCTTTAAACTATATTCTAAAGTTATACTAGAACATAATAAGTTCTTAGACTTCTATGAAGAACATTTTGAGCTGCTCATTTTTTTAGGGAAATTAAGTACAGTTTTTTCATTTGTTTAAACTATGTTCCAGAAATTATAGTACTCAATTGCACGTTCAGGTGATAGCACAATGATGCCTAGGATTATGCCTGTTTGTAATTTCAATCCATTGGGAAAGAATTTCTTCCCATATTTTCTTCTCTTCTTTTTTGTATATAAGGCTTAGAAGTTCTCCTTTATATGCTTTCTGCTTACAGGCTGCAAGGGAAACTGGAGCACTTCAAGCTGCAAAAAATAAGTTGGAAAAGCAAGTGGAAGAATTGACATGGAGACTTCAGTTGGAGAAACGCATGAGGGTATGCATGATGCAGAAATTGTCTTTGTGTGTTGTTCCTGGTGGTTTAAGTACTAAAACAAAAATTTTGCATGAGCTATTGACTCTTTGGTTTAATTTTTATTTCATTTACAGCCATGTTTTTCCTTTTTGTGTTTTTCTAGCGCTTGTCTAGGCATTTAAGAGATAGGTTTTGTATCAAAAAATTCTAGGAAATGTATTAGATACATCAACAACTGGAGCTATGTGAACAAATAAGGGTGACATGATATTGTTTTGGGTCTGTATTATTTTATCAATCTCAAATTGTTGTCTCATGTTCTATCCACAGGCTGACATTGAAGAGGCTAAAACGCAAGAAAATGCCAAACTACAGTCTGCTTTACAAGAAATTCAACTTCAGTTTAAAGAAACTAAAGAGACGCTGGTAAAGGAGCGTGAGGCTGCTAAAATGGCTGCGGAGAAAGTTCCTATTATACGGGAGGTTCCAGTAGTTGACGATGCAGTGCTCAAGAAACTTAATACAGAAAATGAGGAACTTAAGGTAGCAAAGTCCAGATCCAGGGGTCTCTGCCTTTGCTTGATGATATTACTGTGGCAACCAGTATAACTTTAGTTGTTGACGTTCTCTTAATTTGGAAGAATATATCTCTGAAATTTGATGTACTTATAGTTTGATTGCCCGTGGTGAATTTCAGGCTCTGGTATGTTCTCTGGAAAAGAAAATTGACGAAACAGAGAAGAAGCTTGAAGAGACGAGCAAACTAAGCCAAGAGAGACTGGATCAAGCTATGGACGCAGAAAAGAAAATTGTTGAACTGAAGACTACCATGCATAGGTTATTATGACTAAGCAATGATATAAACTATTATTTATTTATTTATTTTTGGCGGAGGAGGTTGTTGATGGCAGTGCTTCTAAAAGGATAATTGTTGAAATCTAGGTAGCTTCTCGTTAATGATGATGTGTGACTAACATGGAGACTGTCTCTTATATGGAACATAACTTTCAATGATTGAACAATCTGGGAATTGCAGTGGGTGCATAGCTTGGCAGTAATGTGCGTTCTTTTATCTTTTCACTTTCCAGGCTTGAAGAAAAATACTCTGACATGGAAGCTGAATATAAAGTTCTTCAAAAACAATCCTTGTTTCACACTCCTGCTAAGAATGCAGCAGATAGACCACCAATTCCAGTAGCTCCGGTCTTGTCAAGTTTCGAAAATGGTCACCATATGAATGACGAGAATAGGACAAATGTATTTCTACTTTTCTTTATTAACCAACTAGCTGTTATACTTGTGTTGTTGCCCCCTTTCCTATTTAAGTGTTTCTTTGACAACGTGACATGTTTACAGGAATCACAGAATGCAACGCCCGTAAAGGAATTTGGTACTGAGTCGGATAGCAAGTTAAGGAGGTCACATATTGAACGACAGCATGTATGTGCTTATGTGGATGTGATTTGCCCCATCTATTATGCTTACTTTTCTAATGAATTGCTTTGCCTAATTCTGTCATACTATATCTTATTCTTGCTGTAGGAGAATATTGATGCTCTCATCAATTGTGTAACGAATAACATTGGCTTTAGCCAAGGAAAGCCAGTTGCGGCATTTACCATTTACAAATGTTTGCTTCACTGGAAATCTTTTGAAGCAGAGAGGACAAGTGTGTTTGATCGCCTTATTCAAATGATTGGTTCTGCAATTGAGGTAGCTGATGAGTATTGCTAGGAGAAACAAAAATTAAATCGAGTAAAATGATCAATTGAATGGGGTAGATTGATAAAGAAATAAACCATCAGTACTAACTTTGAAAAGCAATTAAAAGCTCGTGCTTTTGTTCTTGGTTGCAGAATGAAGATAACAATGATCATATGGCTTACTGGTTATCAAATACGTCTGCTTTACTATTTTTGTTGCAAAGAAGTCTAAAAGCAGCTGGTGGTACTGGTGCAACTCCACATAAGAAACCTTCATCTGCAGCATCCTTGTTTGGGAGGATGACCATGGTATTACAATGCTTGGATTCTCTTATTGAAATTCATTTCTATGAAGTTATTCATGGTCTATTAATGGAAACGTTTCTTTCTTATTTTCAGGGTTTTCGCTCTTCTTCGTCATCAAACAACCTTACTGCCACTGCTGCACTAGTTGTAGTGCGCCAAGTTGAGGCAAAATACCCTGCCTTGCTTTTCAAACAGCAGCTTGCTGCTTATTTGGAGAAAATATATGGAATCATTCGAGACAACTTGAAAAAGGAATTGGCATCTTTACTTTCCCTGTGCATTCAGGTGTTGTTAAGTTAAATTACCTATCAGTTGTTTTTCTGCTCTGTATTCTTTTAAAGTTTTCTGGTTGGACTGATGGACCATGAGCTTCTTGGGGTTTATTCCCATTCCTTAGAAGTCCTATCCCAGGCTTACAGGGGTTTGACCTCGCTCTCTGTGGAAAACTGGGATGGTTTACCAGCTAAACTATAAGACACGAGCTCATCCATGCAATTCTAATTGCCGAGAGTGATCATTGTGATGTGTGTAGATCGTTAATATTTTAGAACTTTAAATTGAACTGAACTCTTATCTTTCATAATGCATATTAGGCACCCAGAACATCCAAGGGAAGTGTGCTAAGATCTGGGCGGTCCTTTGGAAAAGATTCTTCATCAAGTCACTGGCAGAGCATTATTGATTGTCTTAACAGTCTCCTCAGTACCTTGAAGCAAAACTTTGTATGGCTTTCCTTCATACTCGTGTTGATTTTCTTAAATGGAAAGATTCTTACTTTTTCTGGGTTTGCAGGTGCCTCCTGTTCTTGTCCAGAAGATCTTCACTCAGACTTTTTCATACATCAACGTACAGTTGTTTAATAGGTAATTTACTCCTGCTTCTTATGAATGTCGAGCCCATTTAATGGTTATCTTACATGGGCTTGTCTACTATCTTCAGTCTTCTTTTGCGTCGTGAGTGTTGTACATTTAGTAATGGTGAATATGTGAAGTCTGGTTTGGCTGAGCTAGAGCTGTGGTGCTGTCAAGCAAAAGAGGAGGTAAATTTGCGTTCTAGAACTTTTTACCTCTTGATATTTGTCTATCTTGTTGCAACTGTCTTTCATAGCTATTTACTTATTTTTAATTCGTTAGTCATGTGCATAACTTTCCTTGTTTTTCATGTTATAACTTCCTTTGATTGCAGTATGCGGGCTCATCATGGGATGAACTTAAGCACATAAGACAGGCTGTTGGATTTTTGGTATGTGTTGAATTTTCATTTTCACTGACTTCTAAATTAACATTAAGCTTTTTCATTTTGTTGCTTAATTCTCTTATGGTCAAAACTCCACAGGTTATACATCAGAAGTACAGAATATCGTATGACGAAATCACCAATGATCTGTGCCCCGTAAGCCTCTATCTGCCTGTATATTTTTTGCATTTGCATTAGTATGTAGTTGTTTTTGCAAGGCACTCTTGATGTCTGCTCTGTCTGCACATACCTGGCTTCACAAGGAAATTGAATGTAGGTATATTTGCTTTGTGCAGTGGTAGTTGAAGTTGACTACACTGCCCTCTAAATATTGGGTTTATGGTATTAGAAACCAGGCATCCGTTCTGATTTGGGGATTAGCCTAACTATCCTGCCTATCTTTCCTCGTAATCCCTTTCCTGATTTTTCTTTTTAGATCCTGAGTGTCCAGCAGCTGTACAGAATTTGTACATTATATTGGGATGACAATTATAATACAAGGAGTGTGTCTCCTCATGTAAGTTGGTGTACTCTATAGTTCAAGTTCATTTGTTGTTGTTGCAGGATCTTATTGTAGGGAATAATGGTTTCTATCCTTCATTGTCTCTTTAGGTTATCTCGAGCATGAGAGTTCTCATGACAGAAGACTCCAACAATGCTATTAGCAGTTCCTTTCTGTTAGATGACAATTCCAGGTCAGAGCTTTGTTCATTTGTCTTACAATCTGAAAATGATATTAATTGATTGAAAAGAAGCTTATTCAAACTTCCTTATTCGTTGAATTGGGTCTTGGGAGAAAATCTCTATGAGTGGCATTTTGAATGGCTATGCTGTTAGCCAGTGTATATTCTCTATAAGTATGGGCGAGCCTATTGTGTGCTAAGTTGAGGGAGGACAGAATGAGCTTTCTACAATGTTCTGCCACTTTGATTTTATATTTTTCCATTTTGTGTGCTTAAACAGCTTTAACGTGACCTCCGATAGTTCGCTGTACTTTTGGATCAAACTTTTATTCACCATCGAATTCAATTTCTTTGTACATTGTCCTAAGTGTGAAGACTTCAGTAGAGTTTAAACCCAGCTTTACTACTGAACCTTGAAGCTTGATTATACACTATACACTCGAGTCTTGTTTAACTTGTGATTGTCCGTGATTTATTCAATTTAATTTTACCATTCATGGCATGCTTATTGGAAATGAGATCTGATATGAACTTCTTAATACAGTATCCCCTTCTCAGTTGATGACCTTTCCAATTCAATGCAAGAGAAAGATTTTGTGGATGTTCAACCAGCAGAAGAATTAATTGAGAATCCTGCCTTCCAATTTTTGCAAGACTAAGGCTGAGGAAGCTCAAGGTTGCTTGTCCCCTTTTTCTATTGGTCAAAAAGTAGGCAGCAAATCAACTTTTGTTCAGTCCTATTGATGATTGTAAAGTTAATGCATCTTCTTTTGTATTTTTCCTATATAGTTTTCTTTATATCCTTTGCCCCATTGTAAAAATATTTTATTTATTGATTTATTTTTTCCCCAATTTTAAAGTTTGTAAAGCCATTGTTGTTTGGGGCCATAGCCTTGGGGGTCCAGTTTTCGTCGAGTTTGTATTTGGTTCAGTCTTTTGCTTGTCTTGCCACAATTGGCAGCAAAATTTATAGGGAGTTTAGAAACACATGCCTAGTGTATTTTGTCATTTGGTGGTAGGCATCCACCCAAAATTATACTGTATGAAGAAACACCAGAAACTTGAATACCTACCTACCTACCTACCTACTAATGAAATATATCTGAGGAGCAATTTCAACGTTTACATATGGATGTTTTTACATGTTAGTGGTCTACCTTAAAATGGTAACTTGCCCCTCACCCCTGTTGGACCTAATGTTGATGCGAACTAATCTAATTTTAATATGATGTTTTCCATACTGGTTTTGATTTTGATCGTTGAAATTTAGTCTAGACGTTTGCTGATCGATGGTAATGATCCTTGTTGGGAATATTATATCTATTATGTTTCCAATTGTTTAGAGAAAATTCATCGTCTCTTGGAAGTGCTTAACTGGATGGAAGAATGATGTCAGGAGTTACATTCTCACTCACTAGTGGACCTACGTCTACGAGACCACAATAAACCCTACTGGACCAGACCAAACCAATAATATTCAATACTTATGAAAGCTAATTTCACAAGAGAGGAACAGAACTGTGAAATGAAAATGAAGTGTAAATAAATATGGAGATGTGGATGTGGATGTTCAAGTCTTACAGTCTAGTGTGTACGTGTGGGCATTGTGCTGTGCTGCAAGTGTAGGGTCACGTGGGTTCACCTGAAGCTGTCTCTTCTCTGGACATGGTCC